>VDFB02000003.1:393422198-393804132 GCA_007258455.2 Sequoia sempervirens
AATAAACCTAGTAGTTTAGAAACTACATTCAATTTATTACAGATTCTATTCTTACATATTTTTGAAATAATATAGATGACTTATTCAAATTTTTATGTCAAGTTGCCTAACTCTGATTTTTCTAAATGTTCATCGCCACTTAAGGGACTATTTTTTCCATGATGATCCTACACATACCCCTCCCAATGGGAAAGTAACTCAACACACAACTAAAGTTCCCAGGATGGTCGGAGAAAAAGGAGGATTCTTGGAGGTTTCGACAAGAGATTGGGAACACCAATGCCTTGTATGGGCACATCCAGCTACATGATGAAAATTTTGATGAAGTTTATGATAAAGAGTGTGATACTAAGGATAGTAACCCTGAGACGAGTCAATAAATTGAACAAGAGGAGTTTCCACTCTACACTTCCCATACTCAACAACCTGACAAAGGAAAAGGGTTGATACAGAAGGATCTGCATGCCACTTCCTCCATCAGTGCCCGAGGAAATGGAAAAAGGACTTGACGATCCCCAAAGAGGTCTGTTGTGGTTGTAAAAGGTCAAATTTTGGTGGGATCGACTTCCAAAGGATCTAAATCTGTTGATTTCACTCGTATAAAGAGGAGACGATTCCAAGAACTATGTGGACCCAGTGAGCCAGCTAGAGGAGAAGAAGAAGCAAAGTCCACTTGGCTAGGACATTCAAATTCGATAACTTAGGTAAGTTTTGCTCCCCCTCTTCTTTCTACATCTATTTCTCTAGCCATTTCTCTACCTCCACCTATGGAAAAGATCCCTCCATCAACATATTTCGATCTGTTGGTCCTAAATGAACTCCCAACCATATTCAACAGTGAATCTTGTGAAGAAACCTCACATTCCACAAGAGTGTCATCGACTACAGCCATAATTGATTCTTTGATCACCCTATCAAGGGCCCCCATTAAGAATAATGAAGCATCCATGTTGCCTATTTCACCAAACCCATCCACCTCCAGGAAAATGCCTCTATTTTATCCTACTTCTCCTTTCACTCCAACGAGTGTTTCCCCTTTTCAATCTCCATATGGCATCCCACCTTTTTCCATGATAACACTCCCTATCACCTCTTTACGACCTCATACAGCTAAGGCTCCCCCTTCCGTTACCTATTTTAGTCTCCCTCCAGGTGCTTCTCTTGCTTCCCAAAGCATAGATACTCCACAAAGTCTTTGAACTCATTTGAATGCAATGAAGTAGGCCTAACAAGCAAGAAAACAAAAAATTCTAGTGAAAGTTGCAAGGCAGCCAACCACGAAGAAGATTGAAGCCTGTTTTGATGAAATGTGGAATTCCCTCTTGATTACTACCATGGAGCCTCTAGCTTCCAAGCCATCCAGAGAAATGTGGATGGAAGATTATGACATCAAAGTCATAGGCCTCGACTTCAATGAAACTCTCCTGCAAGACAAAATGGTTCTATCTAAGGCCACTCAGAAGGTGATCTACATCAACTATGAGAAACTAGAAAGAAGGTTAAGGAAGCACGAGGAAGAGTTAGCCAATATAAAACACATAGTGAGTAGGATGCAAGTAAACATTAGAGGCAAGGATGTGAAGATTGCCCACCTAGAGTAGCTACAAAAATAGCAAGGAGAAATGGCTAGATTGATGGAAGAAGCCCAGGATAAACAGAGTCAGCTTCATGTTGAGATATAGAGGTCAAAAGGAGAGGTTGTCGTTGAACATGAGAAAAGTACAAAACACCAGTGTAACTAGGAAAATGGATGGAAGGAATTGGATATGTCCAATCTCAAGCTTTCGATGATCTCCAGAAAGCCAAAGAGGAAGTAGAAAGAGAAAAACAAGAGAAACAAGAGACCGAGTCTATTTTGCATACTCATGAAGAAGAGATCAAAAGGTTGAACTCAGAGCTCACAAACACCCTCTAGGAGAAAGTTCGATTGGAGGAGAACATAAAAGAAAAAGAGACTCAACTCTGACAAGAGTTAGCAATTGTGCAAAGATCTGGGATCCTCTTGATACTAAAAAAACTAATCTCCATACACTAGGACAAGATTATAATGGTAGTTTTGTCTTAAATCTAGTCGTGCAATCCTTGAGGGATGCTCGAGAATTAAATGAGAAATTCAGCCCGATATTCAACCCAATTCTGCACATATATGCTTCCCAATCCACAAAGTCGGCTTCATGCTAAGATAGAGAGGTTAAAAGGAGATGTTGTTGTTGAACATGAGAAAAGTACAAAATACTAGTGTAACTAGGAGAATGCATGGAAGGAATTGGATAAGTATGATCTCAAGTTTATAATGACCTCCACTAAGCCAAAGAGGAAGTAGAAAGAGAAAAACAAGAGAAACAAGAGACCGAGTCTATTTTGTAGACTCGTGAAGAAGAGATCAAAAGGTTGAACTCAGAGCTCATAAACACCCTCTAAGATAAAGTTTGATTGGAGGAGAACATAAAAGCAAAAGAGACTCAACTCCAATAGGAGTTAGCGATTTTGCAAAGATTTGGGATCCTCTTGATACTGAAAAAATTGATCTCCATACATTGGGACAAGATTATAATGGTAGTTTTTGTCTTAAATCCAGTCGTGCAATCCTTGAGGGATGCTCAAGAATTAAATGAGAAGGTCAACTTGATAGTCGACCCAATTTTGCACATATATGCTTCCCAGTCCATAGAATCAGAGACTCTGATCTCCAGGTTATATAAGGCCATTGAGGAAGTTTTAAAGAATACAAGAATTTTTGATTGGCGAGTTGTATCGCGAAATGAAAACAAATTCATGAACTACCACAAGGCTGCATTGAAAATAAAAGAGCGTCAGGTAGCATTGAATAAAAATGTCATTGAGATTGAGAAGGACTTTCTAGTTCTCCTGGATAGCATATTTCCCACCCTCTTCTCACCAATCAAAGAAGTGCTATCAGTCGAGCAAGTCACGGATGTGATCAAGCTCAAAGTTAAGTCTTCCACAACACTCTCAGGTATAGGCCTAACTCCCACTATTGAAGAAATTGAGGAGATACTTCCCCTTTCTCAGCTTTATTAATATGTTAGGGCTATTTCAACCAGATGGGGAGGAGTTTCTTTTAAGGAGGTCCTTGAATTGGATCAATCATTCAAGTTTCTTCATACACTCATCTGGCCCACTGATTTAGATTGGGAAGTCCAACACTCTGCCTTCCTCAAACTCCAAGAAGCTCCACAGTCCTAGGTTCATGCCTCCACAAGTGGAGGCCTTCTGTGAGTCACTAGAATTGTAAAGCAATTTTTTCCTTAGTATTTTTTATTTTTTGGCCCTCACTCTTTTTCGGCTTTGGACTTATCCGTGCTCAAATAAACAAAGTTGTTCCCAAAAAGCATGTAATGCACCACATGGTGGCTACGTGGCTTTTTTCATATCATTTTCTTTCAAGTGTGGGCTGGGACACTTGTCAGCTGGGTGAATTTTCTCTCCAAATCCATTCTCACAATGCTAGAAGTCCCTACCTATTCAATGCGTCATCTTTTGCTTTAGGAAGTTTGTTTATTTTTGTGGAGTGATCCCTTTGGGTGGAGCCTGTCGGAACACAACATGTATTTTACTTTCAGAGTGGAGCCTTCAAGTTGACATCATCAACCTTGATATTGACCAATCAATTTTTTTGCAGGATGCATTTTCATAATCTAATCATTCTCTGATATCTATCTTCTCTAAATATCTAAAGAACCATTAATGTTGCAGTTGAGACTTAATGAGCAAAGATCACTATGATCTAATCAAGATTCAGGATCAAATCATGAGCTATCAAGCTAGGGAATTTGGAAGTTTCTGCTTCCAAAATGTCTTATGGTAGTGCTCTCTTTTGTTGGCTATAAATAGAAGCTGGCGACCTATTTTAAGAGTTAGAAATTTTTTCTTCAAGAACTATTTTTCTTTTAAAGATAGATCTAGTAGGGATATTTTCTTTTCATAAGTGTAAGGTGTTATGGAACACTGTTATTTCTCTGGCATGTTATATTTTTAAAGTATTTACTATTGTCGATTGGCATCCAGCCTTTGTTTTTTTTTTGCTCATTTATTTGAAGCCTGAAATATTTATAAGAGATCTTTAAAATTGTGCCTTATATAGCCTTTTTCAGGTTTCTTGTTTATCTTTCTTTCATGATTAAAGCATTTTGTTAAGTCTACTTTGATAGTATGGGTTGTCAATTTTCATGTCATTAAGCTTCTATGTTTGAATGTTAGCTTTCAAAAATTGGACTATGTCTTTTAGAATTTTCCATTTTTCATAAAAGTTATCCTTTCTTCATACTATGTTGTAAAGAGAAGAGTTTTCTATAAATTTTTATATTTTTGTTAATTGGTAGAGCATTCTTATATCTGATGGACCTAAATGGATGCTTCCCACGAGAATATCTAAATAACTGCACTGTGCTTTCACTAAGCCTTTCTTGTTTGTTCTCTTCTCAACAATTAAGATTTATGGCATTTTTTTGCATCATATTGTAAACAAAGATTTTGGCACCCAAGGTCTTTCTAGCACTTCTAGGGTTTTTCACCTAAAAGGAGAAAGATGGGAGAAAATGTAATGTAAACATTCAAGATTAATATAAAATAGATGTAATATTCCTAGATGAGATGATCTAAATGAAAAAAACTAAAGAAAGATATTGATTATTAAGTGAAAACTTAGAAAATGCAAGTTGTTGGAAAACACATTGTGATATGCGAAAAGACCTAGAAATCAATAGTAATATGTAACAGAAATGGAAACTGAATGTGTGCACCTGAGATCTTGTTATAGACTAGAAATGACTTTTGAAATACTGTAGATGCTGGAAATTTTTCCTATAGGGACTCATTTTCCATTCTAGGCAAATTAGTCCTAGTTCAAGGAAATTGTTCCAGAACCCGTTTCGAAAAAATGGGTAGCCAAAATTGCAAAAAACCTATTTCAGGCCTAGCAGTGGGACTCATTCACCATTGATGGTGAATCAATCCACTTTTTAATTTCTAAAAATCCAAAAGTGGAAATTGAAGCCCTCAATATGCTCTTCGATTCCTGACAGGTGTCTGGCTTTGAAAGTCTAATTTATGGCACTGAAAGTGACCTTTTGTTGGATATTTTGACTTGTTCAACAAGGAGACCTATCTTCAACAACTTTTCAACTCATCTTCAATGATTTCCAAGTCTTCAAGATGTCTAAATCTATAAACGCATAAGAAGAGAAAGAGAAATGTTAGATGTTAGGGCATGGGGGTTTTCCTTGGTCAAACCCCTTTGTAGGTAATTAAACCAAAATGAGAAAAGAATGTAATGAAGCATGTGATAATGGATTTAATACCTTGCCATGATGTTTGATATTGAATTTCTACAACAATATGAAGAATCTGCCCTTGAATGTTTGAAAAATGGTCTTGAATGACTTAGAATGATAAAACCCTAGCTTGCTTGGCTTGAGATGGAAGAATGATGGATGAATAATGAACAATGGTTATGATTTAGGGTTTAGAGACTTGTATTTATAGGCAATCCACCTTATTTTCCTGTTAATTGGATCCCTAAGGCCGACATGAAATAAAAATAAACTTAAATTCCAAAATTTCCCACTCAAAACTCAAAAATGACCCAAATGGGACTAATTCAACACCTTGGGAAAATCAGTCCCACCTGACAAGGACTCATTCATCCAGATGGGTGAATTAGTCCTAGAGGGGTCCTTTTGACAGTTGGAATGCTGGGGAATGAGGATTTTTGGTTCTTATGTTGATTTCATCGAGTATTTGATCAAATTAAGCCTTAGGATGCACAATATGGGGCCATAGGGGCCTATTAATGATGATGTAAAGGTCAATTAGAGCTTGAGACACAAAATTCAATGTGAAAGTGTGATTAAATACACTTTACAACACTAAAATGAGGTCCACTTAGCCTAGAAAGGCACAACATCCAATTTGAATGTGTAAGACACATTACAACACTAGATTAGAGTTAAGTTTAGTTCACAAGCCTTCTAGATTGATGTGAAAATACATTTTATAATGTTGAATTAAGGGAAAATGGGTTCATTAAGTCTACAAAGGTGTGAAAGTCTTTTACAACACCTTTACAAGACATTGATAAATGCATTTTATTCAATTTGCAAGGGTCCAAGACCTAGTGTGAATGTGTAAAACACCTCACAACATTGAATCAAGGCCTCATTAAGTCCAATTTTTCATCAATTATTCCCAAATCAAGTAGGAAATACTTTTTTCTATGGTACACATATTAGTTATAAGAAACAATTTGAGGTTGGAAACATAAAAGCTTTGGCACATCGCCCCTTTTTATGTTTTATTCACACTTCTTTCTACCTCTTTCCCCAAAACACAGAGAAGAGCCCATTTTCTATAAAAAATCCTGGAGGTATTCAGTGAGGCACAAATTAGTCCCCCACTCGTTGAATTTCCCATAAGACATTTGAAGAAATGCAAGCTTTGATGATCAACAACGCCCAAACATATGGGTTGAAATTGTAACATCCCTTTGTTGTCTTGTTCCTCTTGGCTATTATTACTATATTTCTTACAACAATTCATAAATCATAAACTATCATGTTTGACCATCCAAATGTGTGCATCTCAATTTCTCTTCATTCAACCCATTGAAAGATGCTCCATGAAAAGTGTACAAGCCTATCGTAATGATGGACAAGACTCTAATGTAAACTCCCTCTTACATTCTCTTGTGCATCTTTAAAATTTGTCATAGTAACCTTTGTTATGATGAGTGTAGACACTCTCTATGATGCTGACACATGGCCCAAAGTGCCACATCAGAGTGGGACACATACCTTCTCATATGAGGATAAAAACCACTTAAAGATGAAATTTATGCAATCTCCAAATGGGATACCAACATCCCATGTCAAAAAAAAAAACACAAAAGATGAAATAGAGAATCCATACAAAAATATATAACATTAAGAATACAAGATTGAAATTCCTTCCCTAATAGAAAGAATAAGACTGATAACTTTGCAATACTTTCCATATTCTTGTGTGTATTAATAAAACAACAATGTTGTCTATATGGCCCTCTGGTATTATTTTTAATTAATTATCTCATGTTTAAATTTTAAAAACATATTTATACTAATGGCATAGTCTCAAGTGTTGTGTTCAATTATTTGTAAGAATTAGAAAAGCATTTCCTCGTTATAATCTTATCAAATTCAGTTACTTCATTTTTTGTGAAAGTCAAAATAATTCAGAGGTTATTATTCTATGAGATGAAATTATTTAATGAAAATATATAATTAAAATAGAATTAACCTATTTTATATGGAAGTATAATTAAAGGAAACTTTAAATTTTATATCTGTTGAATCGAAAAGGAGTTTTAAAGTTTTATGAAACTTAATTTTACGTTTTTACTTAAAAATTGTATAATAAAAAGGAATTTACAATTTTCTGAAATTCTATCTAATTTTTGAAGATACCTAATTTTTAAAAGTTAATCATTTAAGTAACCGACAAGCTAATTTGTCTGTAAAATTCTTGTGCATACACATCGGTAAAAGAGACATCATGTAACGTCTGTCCTTTTGAAAGAGACTTTTAATTCTATGCCCGAAAAGCCTATCAAGTCGAAGCTTTAAATTTTATAAAGTTCAGTGTAATTGAAACGGAGTTTGAGTGATCCAAAAGCCAATTTACTGACAAAACAGTTTGGCATTCACCTGTAAAGACCGCTGGCAAACTTCGCATTGAATGCAACATTAAACATGATCTAGGAGGCCTCTAGTCTCTCACTGATAAATACACGAACAGCGCAGGCTTCATCATACAAGCCTTTACATTTTAAAAGAAAAACCTGAGGTAGCTTGCAGAGATTGTGATCATAATACTCAGGATGGAGTTATTCGCTATTGCAGTTATTCTGAGTATTATGAGTGCAGGTGTTTATGGAGCAGACCCTGATCCGCTCACAGACTTCGCTTCAGGAACAGAAAGCTTCACCCTCCGTGACCTGTTCACTAATGGGGATGTAACTATCGACTCTGGAGGAGTACGCGCTGCCACTTCACTTAAAAAGTTTCCTGCATTGAAGTAAGAATGTAATACCACTATTACTGTTATTATTCTTCCCAACTCTTATTTGTTTTGCAGATGCAGTGACAGAGTGTGGCAATGCAGATCACAGGGCCTGCAATATGTGATGTTCAAGATGGTTCCGTGTGGGGTAAATTTACCGCATTCTCATCCACGAGCCACAGAAATGCTTACTCTTATCTCAGGAGGGCCTCTTCAAGTTGGTTTTGTTGACACTCAAGGTAAAACATACTCCAGCCTTGCTTCGTTCATAACCCATTGCTTTGTTGTCGCAAAATAATTGAAGTCGTGACGTATTAAATTAGGTCAAGCTTTCATTGATATTCTGTATCCTGGAGATGTCACCATATTTCCAAGGGGAACATTGCATTTTGAGCTTAATGTTGGATCTAAAAAAGCTAAATATATCTCTGCTCTCAACAGTCAAAATCCTGGTGTTCTGGTAAGATCAATACATATATTTTACAAGTTAGTCTTTTAATACCCCATTTTAAGGGGCATCACAATCCTTTACTGTTGATCATGGCAGACAAGCAGCATGTCAATATTGAAGCTTCCATTGAGAACCGTGGCAACAGCCTTCAACGTTACCCCACAGGTTGTAAACGAATTGCATTCAACGATATATGCCAGTGGAAGGGGACTGAAAAAAACAACCAAAAGCGGTTGTGTTCCAGGGAGAGATATTACTCTAGACTTTTGAGTTATATGCTATTTCCTACGCCCAAATGGCGTCTATTGGGAATGGTGCTCAAAATTTGAATTGTCTATCATCTGTGTTTCATCTTCTTTTAAATAAAATGTTATTGTTAATCTCTTTTCAGAGGTTTGTAGAACATATCTCAATATAGTCTGAATGGAAATCTCTTCTTTATCCAGCAGCCACTACCTGCCTTTGTATTGCCGATTACAGAAGCAACTGCTGCTGTTGTGCTGTCATATGGTTTAACCAAAGTTTTATTGGGTTAAAGAAGAAAAGTAAGTTTTAGCAGAGAAATGGCAAAGCTTGTCCCAGGACCCACGTTATGCTTGTCAAATCTTTTCATCTTATTTATGTGATGGATGTATTATGATAATAGGCAATTCTTCAAGCAAGGGACCCCTCGTCGATTACTTATGAGTCGTTCTAAACTATCCTTTCTCTGAAGTATTATTAAATAGTTGATGGTTATAAAAAAAATTAGTTTATTTGTCTATTTGTAAAATATTGTATTTATTTTTTCTTTCGTCATGACTTATTTTGTGTACTATTTAGTTGACTAGAAAATATTTGTAATTTTTTAATTTAGTAATTTTTTTTATTTTTTATTTTTTTAAAGTTAGTGTTATCAAGAAAAGGGGGTAACTCTTATCAAAGTTTTGTGTAGCTTGTGTAATGGAAGATACTCCATTTGCCCATTTTGTCTTGATAATTTTTGAGTCCATAGTGTAAGGGTCTTTGAAATAATTTTTTGACTAAGCCATATTTTTCATCTTGTTAGGGCCTTTAGTTTTGAGTGAGCCACTCATACTTTAATTGTTTTTGGATATTGAACTATCCAACCTTTGTTCCATTTTATTTACCCGTATTTACCCCCAAATCATGATTTTTGACCTTATTTCACGTGCCCTAAGGAGGGTTTCCTCTATTTTACATGTTTGTCTATTCTATCATTTTTTCCAAGCATGTGAATTTATTAATGTTACATCATCCTTGCATATCTACCGCCATAATGTGAAGTTAGGGCCTGATACATGGAAGAAGTATTACTCCTTAATGTACTTGTGCTTGGTTTTATGCCAACGAAGGAGCTAAGGGTTTCAATTCTACCAAGATTTTGTGTTTAACCATGTGTTGCAATCATTCTAGAGTAAGTGTTTCTATGTTTTGCTCTAACCATGTATAGAAATGATTATTTGTCATTGCTGAGGTTGAAACAACCAAAGGCACATGTGAAGATGGTCATTTTGGTTCCCATACCTCGTTCCACTTGCTTGGTATACATAATGGGTTGTAAGGCTTTCTAGTTATTGTCTTTTCACTTTCATTGGTATATAAGGTCATTGGAATCCTAAACATGGAAACCCTTGTGTTTTTGTCAAGCATCAAATCATAGTTGGCCTTTCTAGGTCCTATATATGATCGTTGATTGAAGGGTATACTGCTTAAACTAGATAGATTGACCATTAAGGCCATGAAAATGGTTTTGGGGAGAAGGTTTATTGACACTAGTGAGCAATACCATGTTAATTCAGGCATTTCTTCTCGTTTTGTGGCCTCATTGTTGGATCTTTACACTTCTAAGGAGATGATTCCTCAGTTAGCACACCAAACCTTTAAGCCTGCATTTCTCTATGGTTTGGAGGTGGTGTTGGTGGCTACACATCTGGGAGAAGGGATTCCTCACCCCCACAACTTGTTGCTCCCTACCATAGAGCTTCATCCATTTATTCCAGACATTTACGAGTCTGATTATTAGATGCATTGCTTTCACTCCAAGACAATTTATGATTTCCTGAAGTGTTTGTATCAGCTTGTACTGGTGAAGAATTCTCAATGGATTTCCCAGTTTATTGCTTATATAGACTAGGGTATGTGGGTTTCCATTCCTGTTTTATACATGTTTATATATATTATCTTGTGTTTTTATTTTGTTTAGGGTTAGGGTAAGCTCAAGAAATACTAGTTTAGAATCCCAATTTTGTAACTTAGCAGCTAGGGTTATCTTTGAAAATATGACATTCTATTACAAATGATGATGAATTTTGAGAATAGTTTCTTAATTAGCCTTGAAAAAATGATTACATTATAGACTAATAATCAAATTATTATAATAGCTTAAGTTATCTCATGCTTGGAATGTCAAGTAAATTTAGTTTCAATTTGCATAGTTTTTATGATGCAATACTTTCAAATGAGGATATTGTGCCATGTTTTTGACTTGCAATGGTTAGGGCTCTTATATTTGGGCTTTTGTGCTTGTTTTCCTCTATGTTTATTAATTGAGAAATATAAACTTTATATTTAATTATTTTGTCTATGCCTTTTCATGGTAATTCTTTATCTTTTACTTACAATGGCACACCTACTATGGTTTTCTCAATTATCCTAGCTTTTGTATGGGCTATGTGAGATTTCTTCATTTGTGCTTAGCCTAAAAGGGAAGCCTTTGTGTGAATCTCGTTATGGTTTCCTTAAGGGTCTGAGAATGGATAAAACAAATGTTGTGGTTTCTTGATATGTTAATATCTTAGAAAATGTTTTTCCTTCCTTTGAGCTATGCTATTTTGGCATATCTGCTACCTATTATAAACCTTGAAATTGCTTGCAGTTTGTCATAAACCCTAGAATTGCTAAAATATTGTTTCAATTAGGTATATTTCCATGTACTATACATTTCCTTTTTAGTGTGGTTGAGTGTGTTTTGCTTCTAATTCCATCATAATTCACTTTTCATCAATTTTATTTGTTCAAACCTACTCTTACTATACTTTGGTTTTAAATCAGAACTATCTAGGAAGAAAATACTATAGGATGGTTTATTTATATATAAGTACATGTTTTTTTTTAATCATCTATATGTGCTATGGCTTTCCCATGTGTATGTTTCATTTGTGTATTCTCGAGAAAACATCTAATTCACTTATATCATGTGCACCTTTAGATGATTCAAATACCGGGTTCTTTAGTGGGCGATTTCTTCATATTATGATGCTATTTTGCTCTTTCAAGTCCTAGGATTGTCAATTTAGTTCTAGAAATTGATTTTGTTAGGGTTAATTTTTAAGTACAAGAATCTTAATTAAAATAAAAATACAGTCAGTTGTGAGTACTTATCTCCTTACCGGTTATACTTACCTGGCCCCTTGTTCTTATTATGCTCCTTCCTTTATACCTGCTTCCTTCTGGTCTTCTATGAGAATTATTTCCAGTCCTGTCCACTTTTCAGTATCTAGTTCTACTTTGCATTCTTCCATTTGTAGGACACCCAAGCTTGCTAAAGCATATTCTGCCTTGTTAGTTTCTCTATGGATGTGGGAGAGCATTATAGAATCTTCTAATTTTTTGAGTCTCTCTTAGATCTTGAATATCCAGCTCTTTAGTTTGTAGTTTTTCGTGTCTCTTTTTGATATTTCCTATATATATAATAGTGAGTTCCCCCTATAGATGTTGACTTTTTTTATGTCTTTTTTGTGTGCACATCCACATACCTGTGGCTAAGGCCTCCATTTTTTCTTCGTTATTAGTTGTAGATTCTATTTTTTTATATTTCCCATACAAGCTACCCTTTATTATTCCTTAGTATGCTTCCTGGTCTAGCTGGTCTTGGATTCCCTTTTACAGAGCCGTCAAAATTTAACTTATATCTTCCTTGCTCTAGATCTTTCCACTTGACCCCTTTATTATTTTGTGCTTTGTCTTTGAAGTTTCCCTTTGCTCTTTTTAGGTTTTCCCACTTCTTTTGTAGCTCTTTGTCACACTTAGTGAATATAGTGCCATTTTTTATCATATTTTTTGCATTAAGAACTTCGTAAATCCCTTCTTCTATTTTTTGTATGACCTTCTCCAAATCCATATTTTTTTCTTGGAATATTTGATGGTTCCTCTCTTTCCAAATATTCCATGCTATCATGGATGGAGCTACTATCCATAAATCAACCCATAGTGTGATCTTCTACCTCTTCGCCAACTAATTACCCATTCTTTGAAGTCCTTTTGTCTTGGGCCAAGCCATTCTATTATATTTTGAATCCAATCCCAACACTTGAATGCATATGTGCATTCTAGCAGTAGATGATTAACATTTTCATAGTTATTATAGCACATAATGCACTTGTTTGGACCTTGAAATCCTATAGTGTTCAATATTTCCATTGTGAGTATCCCGTTATGTAGTGCTGAGCAAAGGAAGGCTCCAGCCTAGGGGAGAATTGCAGGATGCCAACACATTTAATAGGCCAATTAGGATTTACTCTTGTAACTGTTTGTATCAAGTATCCCATCTTAATGGAATACTCCCTAAATTTGGCACCACACCGAATGATGTCATCCTCTTCTTTGTTTAGTAATATCCTCCTATTGTTTAATTAATGCTACAGTTTTGTTTTAGATTCTGTGGGGATCGAGAGCAACTCTATGTCTCTCCATTCTTGTTGAAAGTTATATTTGGAGTTGCTAGTTTTGACATAGTCTATTAGCCTACTTCCAAATGCACTTTTAATGGCTTCCTTGTGTTCTTTTATCTATTCTAGTGGCGTATAACCATTCCAAGAGTCTAACCAAAATTTAGCTTGTCTTCCATTATTTACTTTTTATGTAAGATGATTTGTTATTAGTTTCCTACTTTCCCATAGGAGCTTCCATATCGATGAGCCCCAATTCACTACTTCTATTGTTAATATTCTCTTAGGGTTAGCAGTGTCAAAATATTTATTATGAACTAAGACATTACATATATGGGTATTATTGATAGCATGGTGACCTTAAAAATCAGTATTATGCCTACTCTAGAGTGTTAGCCACTTAATTTTTTATGACAGATTTTTTTCTACATTTATCTATTATTTCTATTCAATTTCGCATCTTATAAGGCCCAGAGAATATGAGCACCCCAAGATATTTTGCTAGAACGGTTGCTACTTTGAATTCCAAATGTTTTGCTATTCTTCTTTGTATGGATTTCTTGGTATTGAAGAACATTATTAAGGATTTATCCTTGTTTACTAACTATACTAAACATGTCATATAGTCTTCAAGGGTTTCGTTGATTACTATCGCTTCTCTCATATTAGCTTCCCCAAATAGGAGTGTGTCTTCTAAAAACTATGTATATGCCATTGGATCAATGTCAAGAGCCACCCTTATGCCTTTCCATAAGGTACTTTCCTTTTTTATTTTGATAGACCTACCCATGACTTTTTCCATGATGATAAATTGGAAGGGGGGCAAGGCATCCTCTTCACGAAGGCCATTTGTTCCTTCAAAAAATCCACATAGTGGTCCATTGAATATTGGTGACTACCTTGTTGTTGTGATGCATTATTGAATCAGAGAGACCCATTTGTTTTTGAAGCCAAATCTTCAGAGGATTTCCAATAGAAAATTCGATTTATCTCTATCATAAGCCTTGCTTATGTCTAGTTTAATCAGCATCCTGTTAGTTCTCTCTAATTGTATGGAGTGCACCACTTCATTTATCATGATTATGCTATAAATGATTTACCTCCCTAGGCGAAAGCCGCTTTGTTCTAATATTATGGACTTGAGCACTTTCTTAAGTCAGTTTTCCAATATCTCGGTGATGATTTTGTAAATTGTGTTGCATAATGATATTGGTCTATAGTCATTAAGTGTCTCACACTCTTGTTTCTAGGGGATAAGAGAAATGACTATATTGTTCATGTCTTTTACAAATTTCTGTTTAGCTCCAAACTCTTCTACCACCCTCCACACATCCCCACCACTAGAGCTTTAGCAGTTTTGGTAGAAGCTTGCTAGGAAGCCGTTAGGGCCTGGTGCTTTGTCCAAGTGAAGATGGAAGGTGGCTATTCTAACCTCTTCCATTGTGATAGGTTTAGTTAACCTTCTATTGTCCTCTTCAATGATGCTTCTTGGTATGTAATCTAGAATCGATTCATCAGAAAATACTACTATTGTCCTTTATGCCCCCAAGATATTTTCAAAATACTTGACTACTTCCTTTCTATAGATTTCTTATCTTTAGTAATTGTTTTGCTCCCTATTCTTACTTCATTTATTCTATTAAGTGCTCTTCTAGCTTTTATTGTTGCATGAAAGAACTTGGTGCTTGCATCCCCTTTTTGTAACAAAGACTATGTTTTTGTCCCTCCAAAAAACTTCTCTTGCTAAAATTTCCTTGTGGTAATCTTTTATTTAGTTTTTTTCATAATCCTCCTTGAACATTTCATGATTTATGATTTTGTTATTCAGGTCTTCCTATTCTTTCTCTACTATCTCTTTTTCTTAAAAAATATTTTTGAATACCTCCTTTCCATCTCTTTAGTTTTGTTTTTAGAAGCTAGAGTTTTTTCATGAATATGAAGCTAGGAGTACCATTGATTCTACTTTCCTTCAACCATTTGTCTATGGACAGGATCAGACTTTAATCTCTCCACCACATATTTTCAAATTTGAAATAGATTTTAACTTTCGTTGGGCCTGTTCTTATTTCCATTGACACAGGAAAGTGATCAAAGACTATGATAGGGAGAATAGTTGTTCCCAAATGTATGTCTATGTTCATCCAATTGTTAGATATCAAAAACCTATGTAATCTCTCTGCAATTTGTTGTAAACCCTTACCTCCTATTTGTCTAGGTGAATATCCCATTGGAAGTTTGACAATCTACAACTTTGATTTTTTCCACAAATTTTTTGAAGTCTTGCATATTTCTTGTTACTTTCTTTAGGACATGACATATTTTTTGATAGATTTGTGATGGTATAGAAATCACCACCCACTATATACAAGTTGTTGCTAATTTGGTTTATCCTGCTAATTAAGGCATTCTAAGTTTCTTTTTTATCTCTTATTTGTATAGGGCCATAAGCATTGAAGAGGTGTTCTTGTGTTGAAATTAGCTACTTTACATTCCATCCAATGGTTATGTGCCTAGGTTTTATCCAATTTGACACTTTTGTTTTTCCAAAGAATTGCCACACCTCCTGCTATACCTTTAGTTTCTTGAAATGTACCTTCCCATTTTTTGCAATGTTTTAGGAACCTCTCAACTTCTTGTTTTTGTAGCTTTGTTTCTTGCAACACCATTATGTCTGAGACTTCTTTTTCCATGTGATGCTTGACGAAGAATCCTTTGTCAAAGGCATTCAAGCCCCTGACATTCCATGTGGTTATCTTCATTGCTCGCCAAGGGAGGTATTTCCTCCTTGGAATATCGAAAAACTAGATATACTCTTAAATCCCTTCTCCATCACCTCCTCTTCTCTCTTTTGCTTGCTTGTCTTTTATCTCTACCTTTGTTAGCTTTTCCCAATTCCCTTGCTGCAAATTAGCTAAGGCTCTATGATGTCTAGTTCATCTACTTCTATTTGATCTTGTTCCATGTATGTGTCTTCAAATTCTGATTATTCTACCTCTATGCCATTTTCTTGAATTACATCATCTCTTATTGTATCAAGCGCCTCTGAGTTATTAAGGGCTGCTCCTTTGTTTGAGTTTCTTTCTTCCCCCTTTTCTTTTTGTATGTTAGGGCTCACTCTTGTAGGTATTGTTCTCTCATTTCCTAAAATTGTTTTTGTTTTGGCCACATTCATCTATTCTTTCCTTCTCCATACCATTTTTTGTTTTGTATATATCTTTTTTTTTGTAGGGTTCGATTGCTAACGGTCTTTTGGTTCCTGACCTCTTTCTTTTTGCATACCATCCTTATTCCTTTATGCACCTTAGGGTTTCTTAGTGAAAGTGCATTATTATTTTCCTCTTGTTGTCTCTCTTTCTGCCAAAAGTCTCTTTTCTTGAAATCCTCCACCATATGTTTCCTTCTTCGGAGTTTGAGGCAAATTTTTTAATCTTCCTCCACCTCCATGTTCTGCATCCAGTGTGTTCTATTAACATAGAGAAGAATTTCTGTAGGATTTTTTTGAATAGGTACTATCTTAATTCAGCCGTATAGACAGGAGTCACCATTAAAAAGATCTGCATCTATATCAACCATGGTTCCTAACAACCTACCGATCTTCTCCAAGCATTCCTATGATCGGTACTCAAACGAGAGAATGTATAATGGAATCCATATTGGCTGCTCATTTGGGTCTGTGTTAATTGGGTTGAAGTTTTGATGCCACTTCTACATATAAACAAGATGCCCTTCTATCTCCCATAGTCCTGGTTCAAGAATTTTTTCTCTTTCCTCCGTATTGGCAAAGATTGCAACACAGAAACCTCTTGGGAGGAATTTTATTAAAGTCAGAGTCTTCCATGTATTTTCTATCCGGTCTTTGATTTTTTTCCTTTCGATTTTGCGCCCAATAGCTACAAATAATCGTAGTATTTTCTAAAATGCCCAGATCTTCTTTAGCCTCCTCAGTTAGGTCTATTACTGTGTGATCCTTGTGTTTTCTTCATTCACATTTCTTTACTGATTCAGTTCTTTGTTCCTCCATAGTGCATAGTTTTGGGCAATAACGAAAGTCATATAATTTTTTTCTTGTTCCTTCCTTTTGCTTCGGATGTGCCTCCTGCTCTTTTGTCTTTGCTAGAGGATTAGATTATAAGTTTGATTCCCTTTGTATTCTATAGGTTTCTTGTTACTTGATATTTTTTTTAGTTTTCAATGAGAACACTCACTTTGTTCTTCGTAGGTTTTTTTTTTTCAGATTCACAAATATAATTCGTAATTCTGAAATTCGCATATCGCATTCGCAAGAATTTATAGAATAGGAAGCTTATCATATATTTAATATAGTAATTTTTTAAATGTTATTTTCGATAATAAATAAAATTGAAATTTATGGAACGTAATAATATTTTTCTTTTAAATTATGAGTTTTCTTTATTAATAAATAAGGTGATAAGATAATTTTTTTAATAGTTTATGTAATTAGATGAAAGTTCTTTTGAATACAATTGTGCATAAATTTTTAGTATTGATGTTTTGGATCACACTTTGTATAATGGAATATGATTTGAAATCTTTGTGCTCTTTGAATTTGGAAAATGACCCAATAAATGAGTGTGATCTACTAATCATTATAGTGTGACACAACAATGATCCCTTTTTCATACCTTTATTTATTACTACTAACATGACAAACATATAGCCACTATATTTTTACTTTAAATTGGATACAAAGTATTGACTTTCACAAGTCACATCACATAAATAGCCAATCACATAGTAACAAATATGACAACTAATAACACATGTGTTGATTAGCATGTTTTGAAATAATTCGTGTTGATATAATTTTGGACAAATCAAAAAAGATATTTCTAATGCAAGTACATTGTCGATGTCTATAAGATTAGACAATATATTTTAAACTCTCAACTCATATATTAAAATAGCAGAGAGGGGCGAGTAGTTGTTTGGGGTTCAATTGTTGTTATAGCACTTGTGCTTATAATATTTAGTCTTGCCACATATTTAAACTGGACATTATAAATAATTAGTCCACGTGTAAATAAAAAATTAATCAAATATTTTTTATGATATACCCATACTTGAACACATGCAAACCTCTGAATGTTATATAAAATTAACATAAACATTTATTAACAAGTTAAATAAAGAATTTTTGTTTCAAATAATATATCATAACTAACCATTATAAGTGTGTCATTTATAAAACAAGATTCTCATTTAAATAAGTATTGTTGTTGAACAAATATTATTCTTATGTGTACAACTATTTGGGAGCAATGTATATGCATTGGAAAATTTCATATTTATATTTTGTCCTATCAAAACCATAAAAAGTCAGCACAATAAATACCTTGTATTTTCACATGAAACATGAAGAATTGTCAAAAAGTTTTAGCATTCAATTATTGGTCCAATTGTGCTGGATATAATTTGTATTTTAAATAATAATGTGCTGTTTTTATAACAATAAATAGTTTTTATGTTCAACTATTGATTCATTTGTGTTGGATATAAAAGTTAGAGATAACAAATATTTATGGTTACCAATAGGTATTTGGTCCATTTAGGTTGCATATAAGTTATATACTAAATAAAAATATGATATTCTAATAACAAAAAATGATATTTTTTTGTTCAATTAATGGGGATGGCATGATTAAGTTTTAGTCGGAATATTAAAAAGTAAATTTTTGGACACTTCTCATTAGACGTGCTGATGTGGCAAGTTGCATGATGAATCCTATCTCCAAACCATAGTTCTAGATAGATAAGAGTCCAATTCACATTAATGAAAAATGGATTTCCTATGAAATTCCATGCAACCCCTACATGTTCGCAAAATTAACCTGCACAACTGCTCACCCCTCTCTCTTATATTGATTTTTTTTATAAAAAATGAAGATACATTATTGTCTCCAATAACAAAACCTATATATGTTAAATGATAATTGATATTCAATTAACATTTATAGATCGTTCCAAATGAAAATCGATATCCAATTAACATTTAAATATCGTTCCAAATGATAATTGATATTCAATTAACATTTAAAAATCGTTCCACTTTGATATCTATTTATCATGCCGGTAAGTATTCCTTTATATGGGAAAGCTTCAGGTCAAGTAGAAATACAATTAAGATCAATGGCTTAAAACTGTTAAACGAATTGACTGAACATGCAAACGATCCTAGACAAGCATGTTCCACACCTTACCTTATGTGAGAAAGAATTTATTGCAAATATAGATATGATAAAGATATCAAAGTTTTAGAAGACAGGAAAGGATTTGGACTACCTTGAGAGCAGTCTTAGACACTTATAATTCGTAAATGGAGAAGGTACAACAGCACGAGATTTATAACGGAGAAGGCAAGGACGACCACGTAAGTTTTGTGAATAGTTGGTCAAGTCGCTTAATGATAAAAATATCAAATGTTAGAAGACAGGAAAGGATTTGGACTACCATGAAAGCAGTCTTACAGACTTATAATTCTTAAATGGAGAAGGTACAATAGCACGAGATTTATAACAGAGAAGGCAAGGACGACCATCAGAACCATGTAAGTTTTCTGAATAGTTGGTCAAGTCGCTCACGATTGTTAAATGTAACGGGAAGAAGGGAAGGGTGGCCATCAATTTTGATCACTCAAATCGTGAACAGTTGATCAATGTCACGTGAACTGCCTTATTTTCTTAGTTATTTGTTCGACAAAAAATGACCAGCCACGAGAAACTGCATCCCATTTGCTTCTAATCTTCTACCTTATTGAATATTAGAAGAGTTTGGATTGCACCCAATGGCTGCCTCACCCCGCGAAGACATCACCGACGTTATCTGCTCTCTGCTGGTCGAAGCCATTGCAACCAAAATTGTTAGGTATTGCGTTTTACAAAACTATGTCAATATCGAATGCCGAATCTCAACAGAGGATTTGTTGGCTCCGTAGTGACTTATGCAAACAAGTCCTTACATAACCTATCATGGATACAATAGTTTTAGGGATTTGTAGAAAGTGCGGTGAAAAATGTCAATAGCGACTGCAAAACAGTTAAAGGAGATGTTATTGCACGACCAAGAGTATGCAAAATCTAGCTAGACCGCAAGCGCAGAGCTCTCAACACAATCCTTGGTCACGCTGCAAAGAACGGTGATTTAATTATGGTTGAGAGTTTAAAAGGTCATGGCCTCCTGATACACAATCATGGTTGAGCACTAATGGCCAGACGAGAATGGCCGACTTCTCCTGCATTATGTGCTTGGCTGGGAACAACAAAACAAAGAGCTCAGTGGTGTGTTGATTTCGACGGATGCAGAGGAAGACCAGTATCATCCAGTGGATACAAAAGACCACCCTAGAAGGATGCCTTTCAAAAATAATTATCTCACTGATAGCAATTGTCTTTTTTATATTATTGGTTTCAAAATGATAATTTTTATATTGTACATTATATGCTGTAGTAATATGTTAATATACTAAGAAAATTCACCGTCAGTAATTCACTGTCTGAAAATTCACCGCCAACAATTCACCATCATGACAAATTCACCTCAAGGAAAATTCACCACCAGCAATTCACCGTCGCAGAAAATTCATCGATATACAATTAGAAAATTTGAAGTGAATTTTTTATGGCATTGAATTTTCTGACGATGAATTGTTGGCGGTGAATTTTCTGAATAACAATTGTTACATGAAAAAATTAATAAAATGATTATAAAAAAGGTCACACAAATTTAAGTATGCAATGATTATGCCAACCAAAAAAACTATACTCATTTACCATTCAAAGAATATGCATCTTCAATCTCCCCTTTGATGATCAATAAGTGCACTGTGTGTTAAAGCTACAAAATTATCATTGTAAAGAGATTTGTTGAATATATTATCTGTTTGTTTAGATGTAGGACAAAACTATATTTCCACTTACCTACCTTGGATCAAATCTTGAATGAAATGATTTGAGATCTCTTTGTTGTTTTATCTAGCATGTAGTATAGGGTTCTGAGTCATTACAATGGTGTCGCTATTATCACATTATATAACAATCAGATATTATTCTAACAAATGTAGATCCTTCAATATCATTCTAATCCATATGCCTTGACAGCTTATGATTGTGGTAGCAATATATTTTCATTCAAACAATTGTTTGTTTCTTATTAGTATAAGCTACAACTCCAATATAAGTGAAAAATTTAACTAAATGTTGATTTTCTATCATTGACTAGACCATCCCAATCAAAACCTATGTAACAAACTCATTCACTTTATTAATGAAAATAATGGATGATAAAAAAAAATTGTACCACTCATATACCTTAATATTTCTTTGGCAACACACCAATAAGATTCATGTAAATTTTTCATGAAATGAGAAATGAGGTTCAAATCATATAATATCGAGTTAATTTGTATTGAGGTATATGTGAATCCCAAAGAAAATTATGCACAAAGAAGCAGCCACCTTGGAACTTGCATCTTCCTTGGTCAATTTTTCACCAAGTGCTAAGGGATTTGCAACAACCATATATGTTGTCATTCTATTGTTTTTAGATAAATATACTACTTAATTATATTGAGAAATGAATATATGATTTAATCAATAATATGGGGTCTTATCCAGCTACTTAATCTTGCAACCTAAACCCACGCACAACACATAAAGTTCTAAATTGCATAATTGCACTACTCAACAACATACTTTATTCACTTCTTGGATTTGTTATAATATGACTAGAATACTTAAAATTGTTACAACATGAAACTCATCTAGTGCATCAAAACAAACATCACCCTTAATATATTACAAAATTGGCCTTTTCGTCATAGCCTTTGACTCTATTGCATAATGGAATTAAGCCTCCTAACCAATGCATTTGCATTTTCTAGTGATTAACCCCATTATATCCTTCTTGGTTATCTCTCAAAATTATTTCTCTTATTGGAAGAACTCTTTTTTGCACATAGGAACATTTGAGAATTGTTGCCTGGATTTCAGTATTTCTAAGAAGACCCCTATAGATTACAACAAAGTTCTATTGGACTTTGGGCTCAAAGTTAGTTAAATTGTTGCAATATTGGTCATTCTAGGTAATTCAATTGTTACATAAATATAATATATAATATTAGGGTAAAGTATCATAAGCCACTAATTTAGGAATGACACTTCACATATCCAGATCACTAATAGGAATTTACAAATATCTAGGTTGTTAATCAAAGTCTATAAATATCATTATAGATAGAAATCCCTACAAATGGAAAAAATATATTATATAAGTGTTGGAAATAGTTGTTTTCATTGATGTCTAATGTATGTGCTAAAGTATATACAAGTTCCAAAGATAGTTGTTATGATGTGATATCAGTTGGTGCAAGTCTACAGAGTTGTATAAGGAAGAATAATGTTTAGTATGGTAACAAGGTGTGATGTGAAGGATGGTACACATGTCCCAATGATTCTACATGTCTATATTTGTATCAATTCATTTTTATGTACTACACATAGAAATAAGGTACAAAATTTTCACTGAAGCATTCATAATATATACTCTAAGGAAGAGCCATGGTTTTCTAGTCTACATCCTTTTGTTGAGAAAGATTTAGTCTTTTAGATCAAATGATATTTTATTCAAGCTATGAAGATGCCATAAACAAGAAATCAAGTCATCACACCATCTACACAGCATGTTACAAGTAACAGTGCTTCAATTTGTACCTTGACAGAGGAATGTAATGGAATGCTCTACATTCCTCCAAAAGTAAAGTATTGGATTTTTAGTTTTTTAGAAATCATTAATAATGTCAAATGCACATTACTGAGAAGCTTATGGTCTTTTGGTGTTTCACAAGATCATTTTTTAAATAACAACTTGCTATAGTTTTTTTCTGGAATGCTCTGTTTTTTGTATATTCAATGGGTTTCTCCTCTTGTGCCAGCATATGATGATTAGTTTCTTCACAACAAGGGTGAGGAGATATTATGCATGGACTACAGTGCTTGCATCTTGATCTGTATTATGGTTTTGATCTCTCCTCAGTGGTGTAAAGTTGTATAGATGACATTTTTGGTGGTTTTGTCAATATTTAGGCTGATAAACGTGTTTCCTCACCAATTGTTTATTTAGATTAAATAATGTTGTTTTGGAGGATGTTATATGATGTGTTTTAGTCTTGTAATACCATGTAATAATCCATAATTATTTTTTGCAATATTATATATGTTTGGAGCTGGCCAATGTGATACCATGTGTTTCCTCTAAAAGGTTATATTGGAACCTACCTAATTGAGTTTTTGTGTTGTTGGAGAGGATATATAAATGATCAAATTAATTTGTGAAGCTATTGTTGTTTAGAGAGGTGTGATAGAGCAGTATATTAAAAATGAAGTGTGTAAAATCTTTCTGAAGGGTTAATTGTGTGAAAGAGGGGCTACAACATCAACATAAGTTGGATGCTTCTTCATAGTAGTTCATATTTGTATTTCTCATTAAAATATTTATGTATATTTCTTTGAGATAGTGAGTCTCATCAAGTCCTTTGTATCTTTCCTAAAGGTTCTACACCTTAGTCTGCAAGTCCATAGGTAGTGAACCTTAAAAAAAATTGTAATTCTTATTAGCAGTGATCTACATATATTGTGAGTTAATCCTCACAATGGCTTTTCCCTCATTGGCTTTTGCACATAAAAATATTGGTGTTTTTGTGTGAAGTGCATGATTTGTTTTCTGCTATTCTTTCAATTTATGATGAGATGTTTAATCTACAAATAGGAATGATTAATTTAATATATGTCGATTCATCCCCCTTCTCAACATTATATTGTGTTCAACAATAAGTCCTATTTTTAGAATTTTAGTGTTGACATCTAATGATATTATCATAAATTTTTTATAATTTTAATTCACATGAAAATACCCTTTTTCATACATCATTGACATCATAATTACGTCATCTTGGAGAAGCCTAGTATCCATCTTTAAAATATTGTTATAACTTAAAAAATCACACACTCCATACATTGTTGGCATCATCATTAAATCATCTTGCTGACATTTGGGACGCATCCATATAGGATTATTATATATGATTTAATAGTTAAGTTCACTCAAATAAACCTCACATTTTGTACATTATTATGTTTTGTACTTGCATGCCTCCCCTATAGAGGCCTTAGATATAAATGTTGGGAAGGATCTATGTGTTTCTTTGGGTGATGAAAAAGTGTTGCATCAAGAGAACCACAACAAGAGAATGCATGATTCTCTTTCATTTCTAGGGTTTGTGGATATGACATCTCCTCCTTCCTTATAATTCTCTTTGAAGGAGGATATGAAAGAAGACTAGACTCAATTAAATGGAAAATCAAAAAATAAAAGGAAAGTGGATGTGGGAAGTGAATAAAAGAAAGGGAGAGCTTCTTAGAGAGACACCAGATTTAGAGAGGTTCTTCAAGAGGTGGCTTCAAGAAAAATGAGGATCCTGGAGGGTCTCTCAAGCCAAAAGAAAAGAAAAAGAGTTTTGGGTAGGCTATTCCTATCCTGGTCAATATCTAATAGGTACTGACTTCCTTGTTTGTTTCTCAATGAAGATTATATCCTACAATATGTGAGGGCTAAATAACTCACTAAAATAACATATTATTAAATGTTCTATTCTGGATTTGAATGTGGATTTTCTCCTTATCCAAGAAACCAAAATACAATAAGAAACTTTTAAAAATATTATTAAAAACATATGCCCAGCAATGGAGTTCTATATGACCAATGTAGAGAGTACCTCTAGTGGCCTTGCTACCCTCTTGAACCCTAGAAAAATTAAAGGAAAATGGATACTATAGAAAAAACTGCTAAGAAGCCATTATGGAAGATGAAAGGAGTGAATTTAACTGGAATCATCTCAATATCTACACCTCTAACTCTAGAACTTCTAGAGTTCATCTTTGAAAATGCTTATCTATGCTGATGCCAAGTAACCAAAAGATATACTGAATATTGGATGGAGAATTTAATACCTCTTTATACCCTAACAAATAGGTGGCTTGGAAGATATTTCAGATCTAGTATGTTGGAATTTTTTAATTTCATCTCAACTCAAGGCCTTTTGGATGTGGATCTCAAAAGATATATGTTTACCTAGTCTAATAGATGTCATGGACATAACCACATCCAAGATAAGATGGGTAGGTTTTTGATCTTAGGTGACCAAGATATTCTATCTAAGTTGCATCTTTTGACCCTTCCAAGATCTACTTTAGACCGTAGTGATCTTATTTTCGGGTGGGAGGAGAAAAATCCCATCGGCCCCTTTCCCTTCAATTTTGATATTATGTGGAAACTACATCCTAATTTTAAGGATCTTATTTAGTAGCGGTGTAATCTTCCCTACCAAGGTACACCTATGTCCTGCACAGCTCAAAAACTAAAAAAGAGCTAAGATAATGTGCATTATTTGGTAATATCTTCCACACTAAAGGGTCCATCATTTCTACTCTAAAATATATTCAAATTAGGATGGAATAAAATTTCCTTTGATAATAGCTTCCACACTAAAGGGTCCATCATTTCTAGTCTAAATATATTCAAGCCAATATTGAGAATGGAGTTGTTGATGATAATACCTCAAGGAGAGAAAGAGAGCATAGGGAGGAATTGTTCAAAGTTACTAAGAAGGAATATTTTTCAAGAAAAATAAATACTGAATACAGTGGCTACAAGAAGGAGATAGTATATTCTTACACCAATTAAATTTGAATCATAAGAAAAGAAACAACATTGACTCTTTAGTAAATTCTAATAGAGTTACTCTAACAAGTGATGAGGAACTGGCTACTGAGGTTGTTCCCATTTTTCAAAAATAATGGTGGATCCCAAGTCCATTTTATTATTGAGATTGAAATTATTCTTGGTGTCATTTCTAAGGTGATTTTGGAGATGGAGATAAATGAGATTGGGAAACCTGTCTCATTGTAGGAAGTCTGTTGGAACACAACAATCTACTGAGAGGGGGGTGAATTAGTAGACTACTAAAAATTTAGACCTTAAATGTTTATGCAGATTAAAAAAACAAAAGCTAATAGATAAACATGCACACACAATAACACATAACACATGATGTACGTGGAAAACATAAGATGGAAAAAAGCATGGTGAGAAATGTTGCTAGGATCTATTGTCCTAATCCATGCTCACAATAAAATATTTTGGTACAATGTTTAAGGGAACCAACCCTAAGGAGATTGTAATCCCTTTATTTTAGGAGCACCCACTACAAAGAAGCACTCACTCCCTAAATTGAGTAACTACCCAAGTATCTGATGGTACCCACCAAAAAAATTTACAACTCAAGATATTACAATTTTATTATAGTTCAATGTTGTAACTTACTTTGCAACTACACAATACTTTATTGCAATCTCTGCATAATGCAAGAGCATCTAGGTGAATACACGATCATCATCACACAAAATAAATTATTACTTTTAAATCTATGATGGCTATTAATAATTCATTTTATAGAGATATTAAATGATGTATTTGGCTCACATTGGTTAAGGTTTTGTAGGTTTATTCTCAACGGTTTGGGAGAATATAAAATTCATTGTTTACTGTTGGTGATTTACAAGAAAATTAATTTCTAGAGTTCTATAGCATTTGAGACCAAATGCTTTAGAGGAGGTCATAGGAATGTTGAGATGCTCATCCATGTCCATTTTTGTGATGTTCTTATCTTTTGGAAAAAAATATGACCAAAGTCGGCTTTTAGCCTTGGTACTTACCCAGTGGCACTTAACATTGAATGATATTGCAGAGTTTCTTCATGAAGAATAATGCAAATTTAAAAATGAAGGAAATGTGGTAAGATTTTTTTTGTTTCCCTTATTATACCATTTTCCGATTTAAAAAATATATAAACTTATTCATCATTAGGCAGTTGAGAAAAGAGATTTGCAGGAAATTTTAATGCCAACTTCATGGCACCTTAAAACATAATATTTTTTATTTAAAAAAAAAAAAGATGTGCCAATATTATAATATGGAAGACAAAAAGAAATATGAAAATGGAGAGTAAGGGGGAGATGAAAGGAAATGTTGCAGCTTTGGAGGAGAAGAGGGTTGTTAATTAAAACTATAAAAAAATAAATGAAAGGAGAGAGGTGTAGCATCTTTGGGAAAACATAAAATAATCTACTAAAAGTTGCAGCTATATGTGAAGAAAGCCACATAGCCAAAGAAATGTGAAGAGGCATGTAAGGAGGTGAAAAATGATAGGGATGGCTAGAAAGGAGAGAAAATGATGAGAAAGGATGAGTTGTGCCATTTTTAATGGCATCAAAAAATTAAAAACAACAGATATAGATGGGGATGGAGCTATGTTGGAAAATGTAGAGGAATATATAAATTCTAGAAGAGGACAAGGAAAATGTTTGCAACATCTATGAGAAGTAAAATGGAAGAAGGTTCAAGTGAGGTTAAAGAAAGATGCAAATTCAATTAAATCAATTTAGAATGACTATGGTAGGAAAGGGTTGGATAAAGGATAGAATTAAAATGTAGAGAAGAATCAATAGGCTATGCATATATGAAATATGCATAAGGAATGCAAAGTAGGTAAATTAAAATTCTAAGATGATAAGAAGACCATGTTACTATGGAAGATTTGGAGTAGTATAAATAAGATATAATAGTGAATGAAGGAAAGAAAGTTTTTGTAAGATCTAGAAGAAGTTTTTGATCGCAAAGAGTTGTATAATTGAGTTACATTGATTATTTGAATAAATTGAAATTACCTCTATTTGTTCATCTTAATCTTAAATCAAATTTTATTATCAATTCATGTATGTACCAGTTGCAAAGTTGTGAAGTTTTGTAATTCGTGAAGATTCTAGTTTGTGAAAGTGTGAGAGGTTTTTTTTCTCTCTTGCATCACTGCAGCCCAATCTTCTACTATGCACCTCTTTCTTTGCTACATCTTGAATGTTAACTCTGATAAAGATCTCTGATTTTTGTTTTGGTTCTACTCATTCAAAATTAGTTCATTCTTTGTCTACCACTAGGACTCCTCTTACTTTCACTATTGCATCATACACACTTGTACACTTAGACTATATTTGTATTGTCTTCTTTTTGCTTAACCCTACAAAATTTCATTTATTGTCTCAAGCTTTGAACCACCATCCAACACATCTAGAAGCTTTTGTTAGGTTTTTCTCACTGGGTATGTGCAGGATCATGATGCACCAAAAAGTGGTCATATGATGGGTATGTGTAGGGTATGTGGCTAATGACTTTATTTTTACCCAAAATTGAGGAAACGAAAAGGGTTTTTAAAGGATATTCTTAGTTTTTCACCAATATAAATTATTCTTTACTTTGAATTTAATAAATTATTATTATTCATTTTCTATTTGAATTACGACTAAAGTCATGATTGATAGGCTGATTGAAAAACATCTGTAGCTTTCAAACGGTATCACATTTTTTGAGTCTAAAACATGTGTCACATTCTATGCTTTGCATACTATAGGATTAAAAAAAATTGAATTTCATGAAGTTTTGACGAAGTTAAAGTGGTAAGACATACGAGTTTCTATATTTTTAAAAAGTTGTAATAAAAAATTCATAATTAATTATTTACTTGGAAAAAAATTACAAAAATATATGCATCACATAAAGACATGATTCCTCTACTTATATCTAAAATTTTATAAAAAAATATTATCATTTTACTGTGGTTAGGGAGGTCAGACAGATACCTACTTATTTTTTCTCTAAAATTTAAGTGCTACTGCATTGAAATTTCAAATTTTCACCAAATAATTTTTATTTTTTTTAAATAAACCTAGTAGTTTAGAAACTACATTCAATTTTCTACAAATTCTATTCTTACATATTTTTGAAATAATATAGATAACTTATTCAAATTTTTACATCAAGTTGCCTGATAACTTATTCAAATTTTTACATCAAGTTGCCTAACTCTAATTTTTTTGAATTTTTTGCCACTTAAAGGCATGTTTTTTCCATGATGATCCTGCACATACCCCACTATCTTCTTTAGGAAGATACTTGTTCATTGAGCCACATGCCATCAAATTCAAATTTTGGTTTATTGAATTTTACTAAGTATGGTGATCTGCAAAACCCTAACACTAATATGCATTAAATGCATTTCATTGTTATATTGATTTGATTTTTATCTTTATTGCCTTGGCAATCTATGTTGTCATCCTCTATGTTGATTACTAGTCAAAACCCGTATTCATACAAACTTAGCCATTTTTGGTCTTCAAATTAAAACCTAGACCATCAATCTCTTGTCTTCACACCATGATCCTCTGGCTCTTCTTTCATCTCAACATCTTTAAAACATGATTTTCAAATTGATTCTCTTTAAATAACCACTATTAATCTTATTCACCTTGTATTCATGGTCATCACGTCTTCATAATGTATCGTTACTTTGATAGAGACTTCATTATTCATTTAGGCAATGTGAAGAACCTTAGCAATATCCATTTGATCTTCACTTGATGATCTCGGCCATTAAAATCCCATCACATTCACTTAGTGCATTGCTACTTCACATAAGCCTTTGACTTCCATTTAAATGATGTGAATGGATATAGATATTACCATCCAATCACCTTCACTCAATCTCCACCATTGACAACCCATCACATGCTTCTAATGCATCGCTAAACACCTTCCTTCATTTTGCTTCACAATAGCAATGTGAGGCAATGAAGTGATGCAATATCATATCACCACCTGCCTCCAGATGATATCGCCTTCCACCAACAAAGCATTCCTTTAACTGGTTCCACTAGACATTTGTCCTTAGCCTTTACTTTGCATTGTTGGATCTTCATCCTAGGCACACCACACATCATGCATAAGGCTTTGGTCACAAGAATGCAAATAGTGATGTGAAGGGTTTGTGCAATGCACATGTCACCAATAGAGCAAGTAACCACTAGGAAGAGGGCTGATCATCAAATGATTTTAAAGATATAACTTATAACTTATGTAACCTACACCAGCAGATTACCATTCAACACAAAAATATAAACTATGTTAATTTTCCATGATTGCAAACCTTAGGGTTTATTTGTAAACCCTAATTATGTATGAGAGCACAAATACTTTTTTCTTAAGCATGGCATACATCTTCTAGTTCAACAAAACACATCTTTGAGAAGCTCTCAGATAACCCATATCAAATCTAGCCATAGATTTCTCTTTAGACACCTAGAAACAACTTTTGCAAAATAGTGACAACATTTCATGTCAACATTGAATTTTTTTGAGAAACTTTGCAACAATTGACATCACTACTTCCATAACACCAATGACACAATTTCCATAGATTTCATGTTTTACTCGATCAAACATCACCAAAACTTCCATAACCTGATCCACTACTTTTCTGATCACCACCTTAACACCAATGACACATTTGACATCAATGACAACCAAATTTCTAACAATCTCCCCCTTTGTCATTGATGGAAAAACCAAATTCTCAACCTAAAAACAATGGTTTGATACCAATATAATACCAATTATAGTTATTTCAATGGATTCTCTATAGCAATTGAAGTATTCATTGCAACTGCACTTTCTCAACATTCTCCCATTTCATAATTTCCAGAGCATTTGCACAATTTCTCCCCCTTTCACCTCAATGGAAAAGGGTCATCCTCAAGAATTGCACACTTTCTTCCACTATGAATATTCTCCACCTTTGACAAGCAATTCAAAGAGAAAGAGTGGATCCTTGAATCTCCAACCACCAAGTCATTAGAAATTTGTAAAATCAATTTTACCTAACTTGATTTCTCTTTTCATTTCCAGGGATGAATGAGATAGCAATACAACTTCCCCTAGACTCACGCCCTATCACTAAGATTTAGTGATATTATGTGGGAGAAATGACTCCCAACTTCTTCCCCAGGTATTGAAATTATACCTTGGGAAGAGGCTTGGTAAATATGTTAGTAACTTGTTCTTTGGTAGGCACATATTCCATGTTGACTGCCTAATATGCTACCTTCTCTCTGATGAAGTTATACTTAATTGATATGTTCTTGGTTCTAGAATGCATCACTAGATTCTTTGAGATGTTTATTGCACTTGATTTATCAGAAAGAATAGAGATAGGTTCATTGTACTCAACCTTAATGTCTTTGATATTTTTCTTCATCCATATAACTTGAGTACATGTTGTTGAGCTACATATTTTGCTTCTACTATGGAAAGGGTAACTGATTCTTTATTTTTTCTCATCCATGACATAAGTTTATCTCCCAAGAAAAATACACCACCACTAGTGCTTCTATCATTTTCATATACATCCCAATCAACATATGTATATGCTATTAAATTAAAATCTTAAGAGTACCACAACTCATAATCAACAGTACTCTTGATATATCTAAAATTTATCTTCATTGCATTGAGATGAGACTCCTTGGGAGAAACATAAAACCTTGCCACCACAAACACTACTTGCATTATATCTAGCCATGATGCAGTTAGGTATAATGAGATTCAATTCATTGCCCTATACATTATCTAATCTACATCCAAGGATTCATTTGATTTGCTCAATTTGCAACTAGTTATCATGGTGGTACCAACCAGTCTGCTATCTTCCATTCCAAATGTCTTAAGCATTTCCTTAGAATACATTGTTTGAGATATAAATATCCCATCATCAATTTGTGCAATCTATAAACCAAGGAAAAATAGTAACTCTCCTACCATTGACATATCAAATTTGTCTTTCTTATGTGTAGCAAATACTTTAAACATTTTGTCATTGTTACCTCCAAATATGATATCATCTACATATACAACAACAATTATCATATGCCCCCTTCTGATTTGAAGTACAAATTTCTATCTACACATCCCTTGTTGAATCCTTGTTGTTGTAGGTACTATTCTAACCTTGAATACCATGCTCTAGGTGCTTACTTTAGACCATACAATTCCTTCCCCTTTTCAACCAATGAGAAACTAGCTACTAAGGTTGTACCCCTTTACAAAAATAATGGTGGAGCCCAAGTCTATTCTATTATTGAGATTGAAACTATTCTCAGTTTCATTCCTAAGGTTATTTTAGAGATGGAGATAAAGGAGAGTGGGAAACCTATCACATTGTAGGAAGTCAATAATGTGGCCTTCTCCTTTAGATTTTTTAAAGTGTCTGGCCATGATGGATCACTCCCAAAAAAAATGAGGATTTATGGGATGTCATTTATTCTGATATATTAAATACAGCTAAAGACTTCTTTAGATCTGGAAGACTGCTAAAACAACTTATTGCGGCCTTTATTATTTTAACTCCTAAGAAATATAGGATTATATCTTTACAATACTATAGACCCATAAGTCTATGCAAAACTATGTACAAAATCTTCTCTTAACTTATCGTGGACATGCTAAAAGGGGTTCTTGATAAGCTGATCTATGTGAACCAAAAAGGTTTTATCAAGGGTAGAAAAATCCTTGATCTTTCTATTGTTTCTTATGAGTAAATTCACTCTATTGGTCTCCATAAGAAACTAGGAATGGTTTTAAAGTTAGACATTTCAAAGTACTATGGTAGGGTTTCTTGGAGGTTTCTCATAGTTATTTTGGAAATTTTGGCTTTAGCGAAAGCATTTTAAAACTCATAGTAGCTTATGTCAACATGCCAAGATTTTTTGTTTTATTGAATGGTGTTCCCAGAGGGCTCTTCTCTTGTGATAAAGGTTTAAAGAAAGGAGAACCCCTTTCTCCTTACCTATTTATATTTTTTGTTAAAGTTATAGGAAGAAATATTTAGAGAAACCTAGACAAAGGAATCCTTAAAGGGATTAAAGCGGCTTCTTCACTTCCTCTTGCTTCTCATCAATAGTTTGTTGATGATACCATTATTTTTAGTGTTTCTTCAGTTATTGAAGATTTCAATTAGAAATCAATTCTGTGTGACTATGCTATGGCTTCTGGACAACACATCAACTACCCTAAAAGTAAGGTGTGTTTCTTTAATTCTAATCAACACATAAAATACAAAGTGTTGAGAATTTGTGGTTGTCAGGAGGCTATTATACTAGATGCTTATCTTGGCCTTCTCCTAAGCACTAAGAAACCTCCTAGCACCTATTTTTTATACAAATAGTTGTCATTGCACCAAAATATGGACATGTTAATGCCCAATACAACCGCTAGAGTCAATGGATCCACAGGAGGTAGTTAGGCCATGCCACAAAACTAGGTGTTGTGCTAGACATCACAAGGAGACCAAGGGTGCACACCTTGAAAAAATACTCCTAGTGAAAGCAATGGGTTCAAACCCATGACCCAGGCTCTAATACCAATTTTTGCACAAATAGTTGTTGCACCAAAAGATTGACTTGCTAATGCTTGATACAACTTCCAAAGTTAATGAATCCATGGGAGGTAGTTAATCCATGTCACAAACCTAATTTTTGCACAACACAACACAAGGAGACCAAGGGCACCCACCTTGCAACCATCCCCCCAACACAAGCGAGGGGTTTGAACTTGTGACCTAGGATTTGATACCAATTATTTCATAGATAGTTTTTGTTGCACTAAAAGATCGACCTATTAATGTGTGAAACAATCACTAGATTTAATGAATCTATGGGAGAAACTTAATCCATGTCACAAACTCGAGCATTGCATTGCACAACACAAAAAATACCAAGGGCACACACCTTGAAACATTATTGGAATGGTATTATTGAAAAGATCCAAAGAAAGTTGGTTGGTTGGAAAGGTAATCTCTTAAGCCAGGAAGGTAAGGTCCATCTCCTCAAATCCTCCCTAAAATATATCTAGGTCTACTTCATTTCTCTTTTCAAAATGAAAACTTTTATAATTATAAATATTGAATAAATTCAAAAAAAAATCTTTGGACAAGAATAGAAGAAAAGGCTAGGATTTCCCTTGTAATTTGGGACTAATTTTGTTCTCCTAAGAAAGTTGGTGGTCTGGGGATAAGAAGTTTAAACCTATTCAATATAGATATTCTCTCTAAAAATGATTGGAACTTCCTAAAAGGATCAAATGATTTGGTTAACATTCTAGAAGAGAAATAACTAGTCAATGTTGATCTTAGTTGTTTTCTATTTTTTAGGATTGACCTAAAGGGTTGATAATTTGGAATAACATAATGAAAGTAAGAAACACTCTCAAACAAAGTATTAGAATAACGGTGAGTAATAGAAGGAAGATTATATTCTAGGATGATTCTTGGGGAAAGTTGCATGTGTTGTCCTTTGTCATTCAACTAAACCACATTAAACAAGATATTGTAAAACTTAATGGGATCTTCTTATATGATTATATGAATTGATGAGATGTGGCCCCAAAGTGGAAAAATTTTAAGAATCAGTTGTCTCTATTGAGGTCCTTAATAGGTGGTAACCAACTTGATGTTCCCAACCCCTCCCCTCTCTTGGATCCCGTTATTAGAGATTGCCTACTCTTCTAACATAATGGTGAGGATTATTCGATTTGGTGTGACAACCCTTCAAGGGTTTTCTATATCAAATATACCTACTCCAAGATGGAGCTACCTTTCGTCCATCCTCATACCTCTGACTAGAACAAGTTATGGAATACGAAACTCATCCCAAATATTAGCTACTTTTGGTGGGATTCTACACATGGTAGTATTCTCACAATTGATGTTCTTAATAGAAGAGGATTTAAATTTTTTAATAAGTGCTCTCTATTTTCAAGAATCTAAAATTATCATCCATCTACTATTTCATTTCCCTTTTGCTAGAGAGGTATGGAATCATGTATTATGTATATTATTGATTGATTAGGTGTTTCCCTACTTCCTTAGGGACTTTATTGAACAATGAAATAATTTATGTTTTAGACACCCAGTTATTGTGGAGCCATGTAATAAAATTCCTCTATTTTTTCTCATGGAATCTATTGAAGAAAAGAAATAATAGGATATTTAGAGATTAGTACAGAAGAAGCATGGATTTTTTCTTGAGTAAAAAACAACAAATTTAGGATAATAATAACTCAAGAAAGTTTTGTTTCTCTAAATTAATTCCTGATTATAGGGATCTTAGAATTAAAAGGTACAGAGGAATTAAAAAATATCTAACGAGAGTTAATTGGACCAAGATCTTGAGTAGAAAAAGGATTACCTAGACCCCTCCTAGGGAGGGATGGATCAAACTTAATTTCTATGGTTCTTCAAAGGTTAATGTAGTGTGGTCTCACAACACACCCCATTTTGCTCCTTGAAAAAATGTGGAACACCCTTTTTTCTCTTTTCCTCTCATTTTCACTTGCTTTGGATTTGTTTTGGGGGTTGGTAAAATTGAAAACTATGTCAATTTTCTTGGTCTTTGGTTAAGTCCTTATTCTTTCCTGGATTCAATGTCCTGATCTTTTCACAAATTTTTATCAGTTTATCAGAAATTGGAATCCTGAAGTTGTGTTGTTGCATCAAAGATGTTGTATCTTCGATTGGTCCTAGTCCCACTTGATAAGTTGTCACCTGGAAGTCATCAATCTTGGTGGTCGCATTCATTCATGCATCAGCTAGTCCTATGATTTATTTTTGTTTTTAGTTGGAGATTGAAAACTAGAGGTTATGTTATGAAATGTTTAAATCACTTTTGATCCCTCTTGAACCCAGTTTCTAGTTCCTCTCTCTACTCTCAATTATTTCTTTAAGCTTGGATGTAAGTGTCCCAGTTCCCAGTAATCTTTCCTAGGTTCGGTACCAAAGGTTGTCAATTTCGGTGATCATAAATTATCACATATCTTAAAGGCCTTTTCGTCATAAAAATCAAAGTGACACAAGAGTGCCACATAAGATTTTTCATGCTGTCATTTCCTCTAGTAGTGAGCCCACACATAACCAAGGTGTTTGTAATCTGAACCCTAATCAGCCATGATTGCACCTTTATTCAAGAAATCAATGCATTGTAATATGTAATTAATAAAGGTGCCAAACTAAACACACATACTTGGCACCACCTCGAGCATTCAGCTGCTTTTATAACACTCTACTTTGCATCATACCCCAAATTTGCAAAGGACATTGAATGAAAAAGACTGATACTGTGGCGTGCAAGGAAAGGTAAATTTCATGAAACCAAGAACAAAGCTACCAAGGGTTTCAACGTTGCACTCTAAAAATATTGTCATCATCAGTAGAACTAGGTATGTCTTGAATAATAGAAATTCTATCAATCATTTTCATGCATGAAAGTATCAAGAAAATGACCAATTTCCCTTAATAACTAAAATTTTGATTATTTTGATATAAATTTAATTGAAAGGTGAATTGAAAGTTTTATGAATTGTTAAAGATAATTGGTTAAATTTAACCCTAACTCACACACAAGGAACATATTTAAAATGTACAACACGCAAGAAAAAATGAGTACTTCTGAAGAAAGACCAAAAGATGAATTCAAATATTGTACTTCACAAGCTATACCAATTGGTTGGATAAATAATGATACTCATATGGGATGGTCCTCTGATGTTGAATTACTCACACGGGCATGGAAAGAAAATGCCTCTCAATGGACAAGGAATGTTATAGCAAGTGGGTTACTTTTAGCAGGAGGGTTTTCACCAACAATGGAGGCTCCTGAACTAGTTATGGAATGTTTAAACTATTAAAACACAGACAAAAGAGTCATTGAGAAGGAGGGAAGAACTTATGCAGATATCTCTGGGAAAGGAATTATATATACATTTAGGCTTCCTACATTTACATAGATGTATCCTATAGATATGAAGGTGAAAGCTAAGACCTACATAAGTGCTAAAGAATATAATGGGAAAATTACAAGTACCAAATAGTGCCACGAGGAAATTACAAAATAGAAAAAATCCAATTCTAAGGTCTATTTTCAACCCAGATATTGAATATATTATAACTATGCTAAGATGGATAGCTGGACTATGAGATGCCAGTAAATTTGAACCATGGATGTTTGTAATCATAGCTAAATTAATGGAATTCCCTATTCCAATGCATTGGGGAATATTTATCAGTGAAAAATTACATGATCAGATAAAGGAATTTCCAAATTCAAGATGTTTTTCCATGTCGTCATACATGATTTATTCCTGCACCTTAAGGGAAAATAAGAAAGGCTTGAAAAGAATTGGTACTTTGGGTAGAGAAGTAGGAAATAGTCTGATACATTCTCATTTACCCCAAATTACTATTCATGAATACGAGGAGCATTATCATAGAGTTATTGATGTGTTTTCCATGAAGATGGTCAAATAATGGAAGGTGACAAAGACAACATATTGTCTTTGGAAGCACAAAGTGTTGTTGGATAGGTTGGAGGCTGGTATATTCAGTTTCCCACTTTCACCTACATTAGGGTGATAGGGTTTGAAGGATGTTCTTTCATGTTGCCCAGGTACCCTACATATAAAATAATGTTATTAGAATTGGTAAGATAGTTGAAGTCGTCCCAAGTTCTTTATAGCATGGCTCATAAGAAAGTTTCTCTCAAATTTCCTATTGTAGTAGGGAATTACAAATATAGTACAATTATAGTAGCCAGTTTGTGTGAAGAGGAGATGAAGATGTATAATTTGGAGTACTTTCCACTCTAAAGAAATTATTATGACCCAAAAGGGAATATTGCCAAGAATATAGATGGTTATTGTGCTCATGTTCAACATCTAGAAGACTACTAGCTCAATTGTGATGATGAGCACAAAGTAAGAAAAATAAAATATGAAATATTGTCACTAAAGTTTGCACAAATTCTCAAGATTCATGATGTTTTAGATTAGTTGGAGGAAGATCATAGTGAAGTATTGAATAAGGTAACCTATTCCAAACCTAGATTATGAAGGTAAAGAAATAACATCTGTTGAGGAATTCTTTGAACTGGTTTTATTGTAGAATCAACATTGGATAGATTATTTTTGTAAAGCTTTAAGAAAGGTAGGAATAAGGCCCACATACTCACTAGATACTAGAAAGAAAAAAAGTGAAGAAAATGAGCCTAAGCATGGGGAACCTGCTAAGAAAAAAGAAAAAAATTGGTAAAGTAGCTACTAGTATACATATTGAAGAAAGAAAATCTAAGGCTCCAAGCCAAGGAGTTTCATTAAAACCAATTGGTCAACATAAAGATGTTGAATCAGGCAAGGTTCAAAAAAAAGTAAAACCAAAGACCAGGACTATAACTGATGAAGAGGTAGGGATGATAGAAAATACTAGTACATAGACAAGTTCTGCATCTTAGACAACTGCAACATTATTCACTTATCCCCCTTTAGTTAATATGGCTACTATAAAAAAGACACTAGAAAAAACTCATGTGGTGTTAGATGAAGTTTCTAGGCTAGATGAAGCTCAAATTAAAAAAATAATGAATAAGATGGGTGCCATGTGGGAGAGAGTAAAATAAAAGAAAGCTAAAGACAAACCCATGGTACAACCAGTGGTGGAAGAGATTCTAGATACTGGGTCAATTCTTATAAATGTTGAAGTAGAAGAATTCATAAGAGGAACACTTGCTTTAGAAGCAAGGAACCTTGAAGTTCTTGAAATAGAAATAGGGGTGATTGTAGGATAGATTCCTACTAATGATACTCTTATTAAAGATACCTTTGATTCCTTTCCTTCACTAGGGAATGAACAAAATGATAATGAGAAACTAAAAGTTTCTAAAAAATCAAAGGAGGACCAGGTTGAAATTGAAAATTAAGAACCTTCACAAACTTTAGGTGATAGGGTCAGAGATGAAGAAAATCTTGATGTAACAGGATATGAAGAAGGTGATGTCCTAGGAATTGATGTTGAACACCTAGATAAACAAGGACATACAAGTCTTGAAACTGAAGAGACAATGTTGAATCCCAGTAATCTAGAATCTATGCCAAAGAATAATGAAGATGTTCCTACTTCAGAGGAAGTAATAGATAAAGTTGAATATGTGAGAGAAGAAGTTCTTGAGTATACTAAAAACTAGGACTAGAGAAATTTTATAGAGGTAGAGCACAATGAAGATGCACCTGATTGGTTAATCAAAGAATTAGCTTCCCCATTATAGGTGGAATTGGTACATCTAGATCTGAGAAGTTTTATGCAAGAAGTAGAGACTCCTAAGCCTAGGTGAAGAGCTAAAATGAAACATATCATGCAGAAGAATGTAGATGGAGGCAAAAAACTCCATATAGCTATCTCAGTAGTAGATAAAAAACTATGAAATAATACCTAAGGAGTATAGAATAACAAGTATCAATGTTGGAAACTCATCCCGGATGCAAGAATTAGAAGAAATGAAGTTGAATTTGGATACAACTATTGTCAAGATATAGAAAAGTAAATAGAAGAAAAGAGAATTGAAAGAGTGAATTTCTAGCCTGGAGAATTTTGTAAAATCATTAACCCAATCTAGTCAAGCATGGACTGAATTTCCTCATAATCTAGAACTTATGTCACAAGAGTAGGTGGATGCCATTGCAGCAATTCACCACAAGATGAATGTATTTGAAGAATGGATTGATTATTGGGTAATGCAAGGAGAACTCATAATAGATGCAATTGGGAAATATAAGGAAGCATGCCATTGGTTTGAAAAATCTAGAAGATTAGAAGGAGAATGAAGATTCTGTTAGGAACAAGTTGATGCTGAGAGGTGAAATGTAGAAACTCCTATTCAAACAAATGTACACAAATTGATAAGAGAAAAGATAATTTCAGAACAAGAAGTCCCATTATGTGAAAAATGGAATAAATAGGAAAGTTAGGAAGGTGAAACTTTAGTACAATGTATAGAAGGATTTCAAAAGGTCACCAAGAAATGCAGTAAGTTCATTCATAAAGAACCAGATTTCATTGAAGTGTTAGCACAGAAAAATTGTGATCCCCAAACACTAGGAAAGGAGGGTAAAGAAGTGAAATCTTTTAAGGAATGGATCAAAAGAATAAATAAAGACCCTATTCAGTTATTATCCCAGGAAGTGATTGATGATATTATACATTGCATAAACACTATAGTCAGGTATGAAATAGAAAAAACACAGAGGAATGCAAACATCCTCCAGATATAAAATGACTACACCAGGCTCAAGTTTAGTTGGAAGGAAATACAAGGAATTTGTAATGACCCTTTAGCTGAAGAAAGGTGAAGAAGGGTTCCTAGAATGAAAGCTCAAAGTTGTTGATGTTTTTTCTAGTAGAACCTTGCAATTCTCTAAAGGGTAGTTAACACTTATGCTCAAGAATCTTCAAATTCAATGGCCAACAAATAAGTAAGAGTTATGAGGCCCTTACTTCTTCTCTTTGGGCTCTATGAGACCCAAGAGGGTATTCCTTATCATGTTCATGTTATATTTAATTATTTGAGAACACTTCTACACATAGATCAATTCCTATTAAGTGAAAATAGGCATTATTCATTAAAAATTTGGCCGACCTTTGAACAAATTACTATCTATTGCTAGGAATTAGGTGAAACCTCAAATTCATACATTGTGATTGAAAGTTTCTAATGAGTTTCATTCTCATTCCAAGTCCCTAGTCAGGTGCATAACTAGCTCATCTATCTTTAAAATAACCTAACAAAGAGACCAACACTTCATCAATTGGGATAATGGAGTCAAATTTGTAACAATCAATAATCCATTATCCATTTAACTCAAAAATTGGTTGACTATTATCATACTAGTTTGTATTATTCAACTCACTACATCTAAAAAATAACTTCTTACCAAATCCTATGCTCTTTCCTCCCAAACCTATGACCTTATTCTAGCATTTAATCAATTCTTTCAATTGAAACAGAAATAAACCCACACATTCAATCAAAACAACTAAAGATAAACAAAAAGATCATTGACCATTTCATTCATAATTTGCAAGAGAATTACATAGGAGAGTATATGTTTTAAAACTCAGATTTTCTTCCATGTTTGTGGCTTCTATAAAACTATTTTAAGATCATTACAAACATTTATTGTTCTATTCATCGATATTTTACAATATGCTTCTTCCTAAGCTTAGCTCTTCACCTAGACTATTTTAAGACTCAAAATTTGAACCCCTGTAATCAGCCTTGAAATCCCTTTTAAAGAATAAGGGAGAAACAAGAATCGGGCTGAATTATAGTTACATTTAACTTGCACTTCATTTCATTTATAATTTTACATGAATTAATACATTCCCCAAAAAAAATCATGTAATCATTTACCAGGCAGGGGAAAGCAAAAAGAAAAATTCCAAAAACTATTAGTTGGAGTAGACCCACCAGCCTTCCAAAAGGAGTCGCTATCACAACATTAGAAACTTGCACTTCCACACCAAACCAGGTAAAATTCTCCATCAACACCAAAGGAATAAACTAAATGGCCAACCAAAAGGAACCAAATCAACACAAAGGACCAAAAACCAAGCAATAGCTCAAAAAGAAAATGAGGTTCTACTCTGCTTTATCATTAGCAGAGTAAGTATGCTCACTTGGTTTCCTTATTGAAATTAGGGAAGCAACCACTACCTCATCATTAGAGTCTACCAAATCATCCATGGCCATAAGATACTAGCAGTAGCCTGAATTAGTTTTAGTCTCACTATCTGAGGGATCATCTAAGACTTCAATGGGAGAAATATTTTTTCCTAGATAAGCTTGGTGATACTTGTTCCTCCTTGCTTCCTCCCTCTCAAGCCTATCAATTTCCTTCCCTTTCCCCTTGATCAATTCCTCAGACACAATTTTGGTTCTCAAATGATAAGTATGATTGACAATGCCCCATGTAGACTTCTTACTAGCTTTTGTTCTCTTCTTCAGAGTTACAAAAACTTTAGGAATTTCTCGCTCATTCTTTAGAATTTCACCTTGAGACTTAAGGAGACTAAGTCTCCTAGACATTCAAACAAGGCTAACAGACACACTTAAATTATCCATTTTCACCAAAGTAACTTCACCAATTTCACATAGGACTAAGACACTCCAAACAACATATAAATCCTATCAAACCAAGAATAGCTACCTCAAACTCTACAATTACTAAGAACAACTCCACACGCTCATACTCAAATTCTCAACTCTCAAAGAAACCAAATGGTAAGAATAACAAGCAAGAAATCTTCATTAAATAGATCAATTGGAGCATGCATGCATTAATGTTCCAGGGGAGTTTGCACAAGTGAGCTGACAACCCCTCTCTCAATTTCAAATCTCAGTCGTCAATCTCCATGATGCCTTGAAACTTGTTTGCAATCCTCATAGGTGTGAAGAAAGAAATCACTTATATCCCTTGTGATTAGTCTTGGATAACCCTACAAATTTATGACGTTGCTGCTTGCTCGCATGAAGAATAATGGCTCACGTGGCCATATTTTTTATTTTAACTATCAGTTGTTTATCTCCCCATGAGATGGCATATTGAATGACTCAAATTGAGTCATGAAATTTGGATTTCATTGGCATTGCTCACCAATACTTTATTCCTTAAGAACCTTCTAGTTGGATGCCAATTCATCCATCTGTGGACTCCACCATCCTTCTCAAAGTGGAGGAGATCCACGTGTCCTTTTGCCACTGACCCCTCAGCTTTTATAAAGCATCATAGTAATTTTTGTGAGGTGAGTGGGGATCAATTGAGATTAAATCTCAACTTCACTTCTCAGCTGTCGATTTGGAACCTTAAGGCATTGGGCATGATACTAGATAATGGGCCCCACCTTTGCAATGGGACGTGCATTTGCAACCTTTTGACCCCATGGATTTTATAAATCATTATTCAATTCTCACGAGGTTGGCGGGTGATGGTCAGGACCAAACCCGTTAATCAAATGACTAGCAATCTAAAATTAGTTTTAACAAAGGGGACCCGACTAGGTCAATGGGACTAAGACTCTTTGGGAAAATGACTTATTACATAAGTCATTTTAATGTGAAATATTTTCACCCGACTATAGGAAAATTGCAAGCAATGGGATAATTTGGTAACCGAAAGACCTAAACCAAGGGGCCGGTGAAAATGATGACTGTGATGGCTCAAAATTTAACTTAGATGAACAATAACCATATATGATAGGTCATTGAGGAAATAGAACACCAAAGGTTTTACAATAATGCACATATGAAATGAGGGTTTTTAGACCAAAACCCTAAACCCTACCCTTAGGCATAGAAGCGATAAATCATGATAAGGAAAGAACCAACTCAAAATTCTCAAAATTTTAGAAGCTCTACTACTGGCTCATGCTCATGGATGTATACCCCTAGTGGGTATCGCAAATAATTCAGATCTCATGATGAAGCAGACCAACATAGAGAGGAAAAAGCCGAGGATCATTTTCGGACAACGCAAGTAGACTCAACTAAAAGAAAACACACCAAACCTATATACACTAATTTTAGAGCTATACACTATGTCTTCCCTTCTTATAAGCCTTTATTAATGTATAAACCCTTTAGCCTGCCTCATGAAATTCCATAGGATTCAATCTTCAAATTGGTGGCCCAAGCCCCCCAAAAACATGGAACCAACCCTTACCTATGTCAATTAATTTATCCTCAACTGTATGTAATGGATCAACATTTCTACCAAGAATTTCCAAACAATGAGCTCCATTGTGATTAACACAATCAACCATGCATGCCATGTTTCTAAAATTTTCCTCGTCATCATAAAATGTGCCTGACTAAAAGATACAATTAAACAACATATGGAACCCATGCATTTTGTAATGTATGTAGCCACTATGCTCACTAGAATTCTCTAACACAAGCTTATCTAATTGAATTGAAAAAGTGAAGCATTCATAATCCACTTGATCATTGGCACCATAAAATTTTATACCACATTTAGTTTACACATCAAACTGAAAAAATTTCATAAAGACTTTTTTGTGCATTATGGAAACATTCCCCAAATGCATCAAAAAGGAAAATGCATATTCAAGAGCCTCCTTGAATTAGGTATCATGACATAAGCACATTTCTTGGCCTTTTGGTTTAGGTACATCAAAACACACCTTGGTGTCTTGAAAATGGAGATCATAAGCATCATTGACATCCAAGAGATGATTAAATGCATTCATCGTAGGTTCAATAAAATATTCTAATTCAATTTTCAAATCATCACTCAAATCAATGTAGAATACTTCAAAAATAGGTTCAAACAATTGAACATCAACAGGGTTAGTAGAAAGATACTCATGTGCATTAGTAACTTCATGTGAAATATTAATTGATAAGTATGCTGACCCAAATGTGAAAGACTCATTGCTATCTAAAATTTTCTCATTAGCATTAGAACAAGAGTCTTCATTCTCTTTCACATAAATTCTTTCCTCAGTATATGAAAGAATGCCCATATTCACACTGTGAAGATAAGGAACATCAACAAAGAGGCAATTGTACTCAATTTCACATTGAACACCAACATGAGATTTTCCATTAGTTTCATCCTTTAGCTTCCCTACACATGTATTAGGATTCTCCAAAATATTAAGACAATCTAAAACTTCATCAAATTGTTTCACATTATCAATGGGTAATAATGTTGATTCAAGATCCATGTGCTTGTCATAATGTACAACTTAATCATCCCAAAATGATCCCCTTCTTTCATCATTGTGCATATCATCATCCTCTTCATGTATCACAAATACTTTCATATTTTCTTCATAGAAACAATCATGAGCAGCTAGGATACAAGCATATTCATCAACATTTTTATCACCTCTAGCATTGTGCTTAGGTTCAGTATACTAAACACACACATTCTTATCTTCAAATTCATCATCACTCACACAATTAACATGATCTATTGATGACAAACATGAACTAAATTACAAGAATTCATCATGTGCAAATTGTTCCTTCACGTTTGGACAAGTGACTCCATAAGAATTTATATCATTACATCCTTCATGTGAGGAATATACTTCTAGATCATCCTCATAAGAGCAGTTACAATCCTCAAAGAAGCAATTGGAAACTTCAATCTCATCATGATCCTCATCACAAGAAAATTCATCACTGCATAGACCAAGCTCAATTTTTTTAGAATGAATGCTTGAAGTTGTATTTTCAAGATCATGATTTTTTGTTTGCACTGAAATATCAACCACATTTCCATTGTTTTTATTGATCAAAATATGGCATGGAATGAATTATTGTATCTCCTTTAATGCATCACCTAAGATATTACAGGAGAAGCTTTCCTTCATATTTATTTTGTCAACATCCCATGTATCCTTTTCTTCATCACTGGTGTATTGCTCTGCATATGTGTTGTTTGTGAATTGATTATAATAATTACCTTCATCCATACAACAAGATGGATGTTCATCTTCTAATATACTCTTTTCACTTGTTTGCATTGTTGTCTGATTATCTTCAATAGTACAATTGTTATCCCCATTATGAGACATCCCATTTTGTTCATAACAACACTTGGCTTCTTCTACAATCTTTATCCAATCAGGTATTTGTTCAAAGCTATGGTGCTTCAATTCCTTTGGCAAGGTACTCAACCCAAATTCATAGATTTCACAAAACAAATCAATACACACTAAATCCTTAGGTCTGTAGTTTTTGGGAATTCCCAACAATGAATCCAAAAACCTCAAAAACAAATCATAGGGTGACTCTCCCTGATGTCATTTCAATTCATACAATTCTTGAACAAAATAGTTTTGATCAATATTTCTCAAATTTCATCGATGTTCAACTTGGATCTCACTATGATCTGCATATTTATTTGATGGAGAAATCATATCATCAAAATCATTATCACCTTGACAAGCATTTCCATTGTTTGATCCATGAATTCTATTTGCATGAGGTGTGCTAGGGTAATCAACACTTGCAGCCATATATATTTTCATCATTGAGTATCTTATATTTTTCTCAATTTCCATGGCAATTTGATATGCTTGGTGTAATGTTGCAAGATCTTTATCTCTTAATAAATAAGTCATCTTATTTTCAAATGCACCAAAATACACAACGAGACATTCAACATCATTTGGTCACATATTTTTAGGAATATCCCTTATTTTCTTTGCAAATCTAAGATTGAAAGCAGGAACCGACTCATCTTCACTTTTTTGGATTTCCATAAAAAAATTTCTTACCACATTTGGATTCACCCTTTCACCAAATTGTTCTACAAAGGCTATCATAAACTGGTCCCATGAAGTTATAGAACATTTTAGTAAATATGAGAACCAATCTCTAGCATCTTCCTTCAAAGATTGAACAAAAAGCTTCATGACAACATCCTCATGATCTAACTCATAATCCCCCATCAAATCCACGAATGTATGCAAATGCTTAGAATTTGATTATGAACTCTTCCCTGTGAATTTAGGAATCAAGTTTAGGAAACCTTTAATACCACTAAAAGCCAGTGGCATATACCTTTCAATAGAGAAATTTTCTTGAAGGTATGATGAAAACCGTGTGCCCTGCATATTCTTACTTGACATTTCATAGGGAATCCTTCTTGCATCCATATTTAATTCTTACCAACTTCATACAAAATTGTCAACTTCCTCACTTACTAATTCAACCATGATTCTAAAATATAGATCAAACATTCATGCCTTAAATCTTTTTTAGAGGCATATTTCTTAAATAAACATACTTCTTTGACCCATTGCACACTCAAAGTATGAAAATGACTACTGCTATTGCTTTTCTTAGTGCCATTTCAGCTAATAGGGAACCATTTATCATCTCAAGTATTGAATATTTCTCTTAAATGGTTTCAAACATAATAATACTTTCTTTAGATTTAAGAGAATACCTAGAAACTTTTAGCAATTGCAAAAATTTCTTCCTAATTACAAATGTTGTAGATCTAGAGCTTTTCTTCACATCTTTAGCAGGTTCTTTAGACATAGTCACCACCTCTTTTCATAGAAGACTGAACTTCAAGCATTATGAATCTCTTTCAAAGCTAAATCTCATTTTGGGTCTTCTCCAATAGTGGAGTCACACATAAATTCTTTGAAATTTTCTACAACAAAACCTTTTCTAGGTTTAATAACTTTTCATCATATGAACAAGATCTTCAGATCCACCAAATACTTGAATCTATGATGTTAGAGTCTACAACTAGAGATTCAAAGTTTTCCCTAGCAGAGTCACTAATTTTGTTGGTGATTTTTCCAACAGAACCTTGAAATTCTCTAAAGCGTAGCCAACCCTTATGCTCAAGAATCTTCAAATTCAATAGACAACAAATAAGTAAGAGTTCTAAGGCCCTTACTTTTCCTCTTTGGGCTCTATTATACCTAGGAGGGTATTCCTTATCATGTTCATGTCATATTTAATTGTTTGAGAACACTTCTACACACTAATCAATTCTTGTTAAGTGCAAATAGATGTTATTCATTAAATATTTGGCTAACCTTTGAAGAAATCACTATCTATTGCTAGGAATTAGGTGAAACCTGAAATTCATACATTGTGATTGAAATTTTTTAATGAGTTTCATTCTCACTCCAAGTCCCTATTCAAGTGCATTATTAGCTCATTTATCTCTAAAATAACCTAACGAAGAGACAAGCGCTTCATCAATTGGGTTAATGGAGTCAAATTTGTAACAATCAGTAACACATTAGCCACTTAACTCAAAAAATGGTTGTCTATTATCATACTGTGCCATAGAAAAAAGGCCCCTTGTCATTTTCATGGCCTTTTATGTCTTGTTTCATGGTGTTGGATCTATTTTTCTCTAATTCTATGTTGTATCATGGCTTGAACATGCTTATTTAGGTACTAAAACTCAAAGAACGACATCTTGTGAAGGTGTTGTGAAGTGTTGTAAAACATTTCTACATTCTTCTAGACTCTATTTAATACAATTTACCTAAAAATCACCTTTTTACACATCAAAAAGTCCTATATTGGAGTGTTGTAAAGTCTTGTAACAAGCCTTCACACTTTTCTAGGCACAATCTCCTTATTTACAACTTTCTCATGCTTTATTTTGTCTCTTTATGCCCTCATATGCTTATATTAAGTGTATCTTTGCATATTATCTTGACAAATAACATTAAACACAACATTATTTCTGACACTTGGTTTTACGTCCTAGGTGGGACCCATTCACCATGGGTGGCGAATGAGTCCCCCTTGGCCCCAAATTCAAAATATTTCAAATTTCCTTTCGGGATTTTATTCAAAATTACTTTATGTTATCCTGTGATGAGTACCTATGAATGGATAGTAAGGCACGAGAATTGTATAAATAAGTTCTTTTCATCTCATTTGAGCCCCCATTCTCTCATGCATTTCCTTAATTCATCAAATTCACTTATCCACATATACACTCAAGCATTCAAGCATTGAACCATTTTACATCATAAATTGAAGCAAGTATTGAAGCACTTTGAACCAGCAATTGACATTACTTCAAACTTACAAATTCAAGGATTTATTGAGTTAATATGATTTGCATGTTTTTCATTTATCATTTCCTTTGCATTTCATTTATTTCTATTGGGTTTGGTTACCAAAGCGGGGTTTGACCAAGACAAACCCCTATTTGCTAACCCTCCAACATTTTCCCCTTTGCATGTGTCTTTGTAGCCTTTTTTTTGTAGATTTGACATGTTTAAAGGTGTTGTAAAGTAGAAATCAAGTCAACTAGGCTCTTCAAGTCAACATATCACTATTTCAAGCATTTTGAGTGTTTTCTGTCTATTTCCTACAAAACTGACTCTAGCAACCTGACATTCAGACATTCCTAAATTTGGTGTTGCAGAGTTGTCTGATTTTACATAAATCTAGGAGTGGACTGATTTTCCACCCTTGGTGAATGAGTCCCACTTGAGACCTAAAAAACTGTATTTTGTTACATCTTGAATCTTGACTATCATAAATTAGTTCTCGACACTTTTTCATCAATAGGAAGACTGATTCACCACCTTAGGTGAATGAGTCCCACTGTGAAAAACCAATAAAATTCATCAGCATTCCAAACACTCCATACAACTCATATTTCATCCAAGTGTAGTCTGATTTCATCCATTTCTTTTTGTTCTACATATTTCTTTCAATTTTCTCCATTTTCATTGTAGTTTGAATATGACAATGTGTTTTCAAACATAGCTTAAATTGCACTTTTGCACTCATTCTAGTTCATTTAAATTAGTCAATTACATTTAGTTAAGTTCATTTACATCATATCACAAAGCATACATCCTAATTTGAGTGTTGTATAAGCATTTTGGAACCTAAATCTCTCTTTCTAGGTGAAAAATCTTAGGAAGACAACAAGCATTTTTAGGTTCCCAAAATCTATCACACATACTACTTTGTTTTATTCAACTCACTACATCTAAAACATAACTTCTTACCAAATCCTATGCTCTTTCCTCCCAAACTTGTGGCCTTATTCTAGCATTTAATCAATTCTTTGAATTCAAGCAGAAATAAAACACACATTCAATCAAAACAACTGAAGATAGACAAAAAGATCATTTACTATTTCATTCATAATTTGCAAGAGAATTACATAGGAGGGTATATGTTTTAGAACTAATATTTTCTTCCATATCTGTGGCTCTATAAAACTATTTTAAGATCATTACATACATGACTCATACCCTAGACTCCTTACTCTTCTATTCATCAGTATTTTACAATATGCTTCTTCCCGAGCTTAGCTCTTCACTCGGACCATTCTAAAACTCAAACTTTGAACCCCTATAATTAGCCTTGAAATCCCTTTTATAGAATAACAAAGCAACAACCATCGAGCTAAATTACAACTACATTAAACTTGCACTTCATTTCATTTATAATTTCACCTAAATTAATACATTCCCTTAAAAATTTCATGTAATCTTTTGTAGGGTAGGGAAAGCAAAAAGAAAAATTTCAAAAGCTTTTAGTTGGAGTAGCCCCACTAACCTTCCAAAAGGTGTCACTATTGCAGCATCAAAAACTTACACATCCACACCAAACTAGGAAAAATTCGCCATCAACACCAAAAGGAACTGGATCAGCACAAAGGACCAAAAACCAAGCAATAGCTCATGAAGAAAACTAGGAGTACTTTGCTTTGTCAGTAGCAGAGTAAGTACACCTGCTTGGTGCCCTTATTGAAATTGGGGAAGCTACCACCAACTCATCATTAGAGTCTACCAAATCATCCATGGCCATAAGATACTAGCGGTATCCTGAATTAGTTTTAGTCTCACTATCTGAGGAATCAGTTGAGACTTCAATGGGAGAATGATGTTTTCCTAGATAAGCTCAGTGATATCTATTCCTCCCCAACACATCCCTCTTCAGCCTATCAATTTTCTTCCCTTTCCCCTTGACCAATTCCCCAGACACAATTTTGGTTCTCAAATGATAAGTGTGCTTGGTAGTGCCCCATGCAGACTTCTTACCAGCTTTTGTTCTCTTCTTCAGAGTTATAGGAACTTTAGGCATTTCTTGCTCATTCTTTGGAATGTCATCTTAAGACTAAAGGAGACTAAGTCTCCTAAAACTTCAGACTGGGCTGATAGAAACACTTAGTTTATCCATTTTTAGCAAAGTAACTTCACTAATTTCTCACAAGACTAAGACACTTCAAACAATGTATAAATCCTATTAGCCCAAGAACAATTACCTCAAACTCTGTAATTACTAAGAACAACTCCACACACTAATACTCAGATTGTAAACTCTTAAAGACAACAAATGATAAGAATAAAAAGTAGGAAATCTTCATTAAATAGATCAATTTTTTCATACATTCATTAATGTTCTAGGGGAGATCACACAAGAGAGATAACAACCCCTCTCTCGATTTCAAATCTCAGTCATCAATCTCCAAGATTCCTTGAAACTTGTTTGCAATCCTAATGTCTATGAAGAAAGCAATCACTCATAACCCTTAGGATCAGTCTTGGATAACCCTACAAATTTACACCATTACTACTCACTTGCATGAAGCATAATGGTTCACATGGCCATATTTTCAATTTTAACTGTCAGCAGTTAATCTCCCCATGAGATGGAATATTGAATGACTCAAATTGAGTCAAATAAATTTGGATTTCATTTCCATCACTCGCCAATACTTCGGCCCATAAAAACCTACCAGATGGACACCAATTCATCCATCTTTGGGCTCCACCATCCTTCTCAAAGAAAAGGAGGAGATGCATGTGTCCTTCGCCTATTGACCCCATGGATTTTATAAAGAATTATATTTATTCCCATAGGGTGAGCAAGGAATGGTTGAGATTAAATATCAACTTCACTTCTTAGTCGTTGATTTGGAAACTTTAGGCATTGGGCATGATAATGGAGACCAGGCCCCACCTCTGTAGTGGGACATGGGTTAGTAGCTTGCTGACCTTGTGGATTTTATAAAACATTATTTAAATCCTATGGGGTTGGCAAGTGATGGCCAAGATCAAACCCGTTAATCAAACGATTGGTATTATGCATGTTCAACAAGGTTAGTTTTAACAAAGGCGACCTGACTAGGTCGACCGAACTAAGACCCTTAGGAAAAATGAATTAAGAAATTAGTCATTTTAATGTGCAATATTTTCACCCGACTATAGGAAAATTACAAGCAATGGGTAATTCGGTGACCAAAAGACCTAAACCAAGCGGCTAGTGAAAATTACGACTGGGATGGCTCAAAATGTAACTTAGATGACCGATAACTGGGTATGATAGGTCAATGACGAAACATAACACCAAAGGGTTTATGACCATTTAAATATGAAATGAGAGTTTTTAGACTAGAACCCTAAACCCTACCCTTAGGCACAAAAGCAATAAATGATGATAAGGCAAGAGCCGGCTCAAAATTCTCATCATTTTAGAAGCTCTACCAAAAGTGATATAAGGAAGTACCAAATATCAAATACTGAAAGTGTCATAAAGACATATTGATGAAGTTAGTTTTGCAAGTTGCTCCCGGTCCTGATAGAAGTTTCCCATCTGGTATTCTAATGAATTTTGATAGCCTTGTTTTATGTGAAGTGTTGTGTACCAAAATTTGAAGTTGAAGGTTGTTGTTTCTAAAGGAGTCAAAGCTTTGAATCTGTCTAGAAGATTATGATGATAGCTGCAGATGCCACATGCTACATTTTAATTTGCTATTTATAATTCTCTTGATAGACTTTGATTTTAAACTCTTGAGGCCTTGTTCCTATAAAAGGTCATTTACTGCTTTAATTTTATTTTTAAGTTCAAAATTTGTGGATATCGGAAAAGCCAAAACTTTAATTTTTGTTCTTTTTTCCTATTTTTTGAATCATTATGGATTAAAAACTTAAATGCACATAGAACTTAATCAATATCAAAGCCAATTTGTTAGCTTCCTATCTGATGTATCTTTTGTAATTGGTTTGTTATTTCATCCAAACAAGACTGTGTGTTGTGTCATTTAAGGGTGCAATAAGAACCTACTTAGTGTCCAAACTAAACCCCCTTCCTTAAAAAATTGCACTATTTTATGCCTAGGTATGAAGCAATCTGGTGAAGTATAGAGCAGTTTGCTTTGATTTGATTAAATCTTCATGTGTGAGAATTCCCGAGAGAAATTTTATTTTTTCAACATTTTATGCTTTATTTTAGATTAGATGTTAAATTTTAGAAAAATTTCTAAAAAGAGATGAATGAATGGAAATATTATTTAAAATATTTTGTTTCTATGAAATTGCTAAATGCTTAAAGCTAAATCTACTTAAGTGATAGAAAAATTGTTTGATGTTCATGAAACATTATTGTAGATCTATTGATTTCATGAGATTATTTTATGACCAAACTAGAAATATTTTATCTAATGCTTATGATTCTTAAATAAATTGGAGATAACCATAGACCCCTTTTGATTAACAACAATATCATATCATACCCTGTAGCAAACCTAGTATGGTCAAGACCTAACTACTAAAGCCTTGGGATTAAGCTAAGTCAACCTTTTCCTCTTTAGTCAAACCCTTAGGTTTCCATGGTTTAGTCTATCAAGTAAAGATAAGTTCTTCATGGTTTTCTTGTGAGGATTTTATCTGCACTGTTGTTGCGAGTAACATTGTCATCAACAAGAACTGGCACTAGAAGGAGGGCCTCTTCATTGTTCTTTTGGTTTTTTTAGGTCTGAAACTCAATTTTCGTAGAGTCATTAGATTTCAATTCGGTGATCCTCATGTGACTTTAAAGTTAATCTTAGTGGTCAAACATCATCTAGACCTCAAAAGTCTAGAAGTGTAAGTGTAAATTCACAAAATCTGACTATTGTTATACCACCACCACCTCCCATAGCAATGACTTTCTTTAATGTAAAGTCACCGATCCAATTTGCAATGTATAATGATTTATCAAAAAATCTTGACAAATTGTGTCCCAAGTATTATCTTCATGAAGATGCAGAAGAACATATCAGTATCTTTAAGGATACACGTTTTAGAGTAAGGATTCAACATGAAGACATTGTGTGTAGATTGTTTCCTTATGCCTTAAGTGATGAACTTTACTAGTGGTATATCAACCTACCTCTTCACTCAGTTAGATCATGGAAAGATATGGAAAGTCAATTTTTGGCCAAATTTGGAACACCGATTGATCCCACCTTGTTATATCACCAGTTTTCTCAAATCAAAAGGTTCGATGGTGAACCTATAACTAATTTTAATGACAAATTCTAGAATAATTATTCTAGGTTACAAGAACCTTATGTAGTGGATAATTTTTCTGCAATTATGGTTTATTATACGTCGTTAGATCCTTTAACTACTATGTTTGTGAAGTGAAGGGAAAATCCTCCAACTGCTTTACCAAAAGCCTATGCTGAAGCCGTAAGTGTAAATTTAGAAATGGAACACCTCAGAAGTGGATTGTTAGCAAATAGCATGAATGGACTGAACAATTATCATGTCCCAAGTGTGAATGGAGTCCCTTTAAATCATCTAATGACTCCTAATACTTTTTCTTCAGTGGTTCAAAATGGGGTGTTTCCTCAAAATACTTTTTTTCAACTAGGAAATAGTCAAGCTTTAGCCACTCACCCTGGTCCAGCTATCACGGAGCTATATCCTAATGGAAATTATTTCTTCACACAAACTCAAGAGTCAAAATGTTAAAATTCTAGATGATAAGGAATAAATTAGAGAAATCATAGCTCAGCTCAAAAGGTTAACCATAGAGGTTATGCAATTAAGAAAACAAAACTTTTATTCTCAAAATAACAATCAGAATTCACAAAGTCGAGCGTATAATGCTCTCGAACCACCTAAACCTTAGAATACACAACCAAATAATGGAGGAATATCCACACCTTTAGATAACACTAATCCTTTTGATGATAAGTCCACATCAAAGGTGAATTTAGCTAACTTTGCAAATAATTGTGAAAGGATAGAAAATTTATGGAAACACTTTCCTAATGCTAATTCTAAGAAGAGATTGCAAACTTGAGGTTCAAATTTCAAATTGCAATTTATTAAAAATGCACATTACTAGGAAACAAATAAGAACAAAATTTCACACAACACAAAATAGACACCAGATTTAATCTGGGAAAACCCATTTGGGAGAAAAATCCACCACACCAAGAAAAAACTCTTTGTATTACATTGAACAAAAGGTCCACATATAGAGTTACAGTTTCTTCCTTTTAGATGTCAATTAAGTCACTCAATACAAGTAGTATTACTTACTCAATCTATCTTGTTCTCTATATCAAACTCACAACTCAACTCTCTCAACCACTATTACAATTGTATTTCAAATTACATCATTTTTCCATCTGAGAGAAAATATTCAATTGATCTACATCACAAAACCAATGTAGGAAACATACCAATTTGATTCCCATTCATTACAGCAGACAAACCATCAATCAACAGTTACCATATCATGCCATCGGTGAGACAACATCAAACCTCTTGTTGATTTTTTTGAATCACCTCGATGGTGTAACACCCGCCAAGCCAAATAGTCATCAGAGTATCAATGAGACATGAGACCATGTCTCACTGATCAGTTATCGTCACATCGATATGAGCTTCTCACAATACACTGTCAAACAAGTCTATCACCTCATTAGAGAGACTTCATATAGCCTCCCACTGATATGGGAAAGCCCCACCAATGTATTCTTTGTAGCTTCGTGTCTACCAGCTCATCAATGAGACAAGGTTGAGGGTCCTGCTGAAGTAGCTATTTCCCATCAATAAAGTTAGACTATCAGAGATTTCACGAACTTCATAAGCCGAGACTAAAAGTTTTGAAGTTTCAATTCTCCATGACATCGTCATTGGTATATATTGGGACTATTTTGAGGCCCCCTCTGACAAAACTCAATCATGTCAATAGAACAAGCTGCCAACACCATGAACTGTCAAACCATTGCAGGGACAACCTTTGGTATCCCATCGACCAAGCAATTTCGCAGTGATGAAGAACTCAGTGAATACATGAAGACTCATCAGAGCATCATTGGGACAAAGAAAAAATCCCCACTAATAGAGCATAGTCTTATTGATCAAAGGGAGAAAAGTACACAATGCTACCAATAACTAGCCAGTAAGTTGAGACACATTTCCAACATGCTCCAACTTGATGAAGACTAACTAGCTTCTTCAAACTCAAGATTACTAAATGTCATAGGCCCCAAGACCCATCAAACTAGCACACCACCTAAAATTTTCTATGCTCACTGGTTTCATTAACACATTTGCAACATTTTCCAAACTATCCATTTTTTCAAGATTGACCTTTCCATCATCCACTTTATCCCATACAAAATGATACTACACAACAATATGTTTCGTCCTGGCATGGAAAGTTGGATTTCTCACCCAAAAAATGGCACTCTGTATGTCACAGTAAATGGTAATTTTCCCTGCATTGAACCCAATATTAGAACGCAAACATCTAAGCTGAATAGCTTCTTTATAGGCATGTATTGCTACCATATATTCTACTTCCATAGTTGATAAAGCAACTACAACTTGTCACTTGCTCATCCAACTAACTACACCACCATTCAATGTAAACATGTATCCACTAGTGGATCTTCAACTATCAATGTCCCCTTCCCAATCAAAATCCACATAACCTCGAATGTTGATGGATCTATGTGACCCAACTGAGTTACCATGATAAGAAAAACCATACTGAGAGGTACCTTTCATATATCTAAAGACTCTTTTCATAGCATCCAAATGTGGTCTTCCTAGATTTTCTACAAATCGGCTAAGTACTCCCACTACTTGGACAATGTCTAGCCTTGTACACACCATTGCATACATTAGGCTACCAACTGCACTTGCATAAGGCACTCTAGTCATTTCCTCCATCTTAGTAGGATATTTTGGGCAATCCTTAGTAGATAGCTTCATTCCCTACAACACTGGAACAACTAGCTGCTTGCAATCAGTCATACAAAATCTCTCCAGGACAGTATTAATGTACTTACTCTAGTTGAGTCAATGCTTTCTACTAGGTCTATCTCGTTTTATTTCCATCCCCAGAATATACCATGCTACACCAAAATCTTTCATTTCAAACTTTGCAAACAACTAAGATTTTAGATTGGAAATAAGTCTTACTATTTCCTATGAACAACATGTCATCAACATTTAGGGAAATAATAAGAACTCAATCATTTTTAGTTTTTAAGTACACACAATGATCATATTTTGATCTTACAAATCCCAAGGACAAAAAAGAGTATCAAACTTCTAGTACCACATTCTAGGCGATAGTTTTAAACCATATAGAGATTTCTTTACCTTTTTCCACAAAGTGCTCAAGTTGGGACATATAAATTTCTTCTTCAAGATCCCCATGAAGAAATTTTGTCTTCACATCCATCTTTTCAATATCTAAGTCATACACTAATATAATTAAAAAAATAAATATGATAGATGTTAGCTTAGCTACATGAGAAAATATTTCACCATAATCAATTCCCTCTACTTGGGAATAGCCTTTCACAACCAACCTATATTTATACTTTTCAACACTACCATCCAAACCAATTTTCTTCCTAAATACCCATTTACAGCCAGCAAGCTTTTGACCTTTAGGCAAGGGCACCAAATCCTAGGTTGCATTCTTCTCTAATGATGAAATTTCCTCTTTCATGGCTTCCAACCAAGAATTTGAATCAGACACTTCTATAGCCACTTTCATAGTCATAAGCTCATTAGTGTTTGTAATCAAAACATAGGCACAATTTGCATCCAACATGGAAAAACCATACCTTTCAAGTTGTTGCCTTTCACATGTATACCTCCTCAAAGGTTGAGGTTGAGGTTGTGGTTCTTCTTCTTCAAAACTCTTAGAGCTGCTAGAACTCTCCTCAGTTTCAGGTACACTTTGTAGTTCCTCTTTATTTGGAGTTTTAGGAATTTCAACTACTTTTCCTTTCTTTTCTTCTTTCATATTTGACTGCAGATCCACTGAAGAAGCTTTCAGCTCATGAAATATTACACTTCTGATATATACAACCTTTTCAGTCATAGGATTCCAAAGCTTGTATCCTTTCACACCAATGTTGTACCTAATGAAGATATAATTTATAGCCTTATTTTCCAATTTAGATATTTTCTCATTTAGCACATAAAAATATGCCTCACAACCAAGGAATCTTATGTCTTAAAGAGGGATTCTTACTTGACCAAGCTTTGATAGGCACTTTATCAAAAAAAGTTGAAGAGGGAGATTTATTTGATAAATAACATGCTATAGCCATGGCCTCAACCCAAAACTTCTGCTCTAGACCAACATTGCTCAACATGCTTCTCGCCTTTTCCATTAATATCATGTTCAACCTTTTAGCAACTCCATTTTGATACAAAGTGTAAGGTGTTGTTTTATGCCTTTTTATTCCATGGTCTTTGTAGTGCCTTACAAAATCTACAAAACAAAATGCACCACCATTATATGTCCTCGGGAGTTTAATTTTTCTACAATCTTGATTCTTTTCCAAGTTTTTAAACTCTTTAAACAAACTGAACACTTCTGATTTACATTTTAGAAAATACACAAATGCCCTTCTCGAATAATCATTAATAAAAGAAACATAATATCTATATTTCGATAATGAAGGAACACTTACTGGACCAAAAACATTAGAGTGAATATAATCTAGAACACCAGAATAATTATGAGGACTAGAATAAAATGAAACACAATGTTGTTTTCCATATATACAATGTTCACAAAAAATGAACCCAAGGTTACATTCATCTATCCCTTCAACCAAGTTTTTGTTTTTCAAAGCTTTTAAGCCTTTCTCACCAATGTGGTCAAGCCTTTGATGCTAGAGCACGGTCTTTTATGTTGGAAGTTTCACCTCCAAAGAATTTTCCCCTAGAGGAACTCCAATCTCCTTCTCCATTTGAGCAACCTTGCTTGACTTTTCAAAGACACCGTTGCATTGAACTACATGTACATCCAGCTTGTATAGAGTACCAATTCAAGCACCCCCATCCAGCACCATTGAGCCTCTTGTCATTTTCCAGTAACCATTTAAAAAAGAAACTTATATGCCAGCATCATTTAGCTTGCTTATAGACAATAAATTTTGAGCCAAACCTAGTATATGCATTACACCATCAATCCCTTTGATCCTTTCATCAAGAAATTGAATTATGACTCTTCCATGGCCAACAATTTCAAGAGATGAGTCACTTGCTAGATACATATTTCCACCATCATACTTTTCGTATTTTGTAAACCAATCTCTATGAGATGTCATGTGAAAGCATACACCTAAATCAATCAGCTAGACATCATCTGATGCCTGAGTCACCAAGGCTGCAATGAAGGCATTTGTATCGCTCTGAGAAGAATCATTATTCGAAGAATTTTTTTTCTTCTTCTTTTTCTCCTCTTTTCAATCCTTATGGACATGACTAGGCTACCCACAATACCAACATTTCACCTTGGAATTTTTTGCCAAGATACTTTGATCTCCCTTCAAATTTTGATTTAAACTTCTTATATTTCTTCTTGCCTTTCTCCTTCGATCTTCCACGAATAGCAAGAGCCTCTTTTTCCATCTTAGAAGATTTTCTTCACATATGTTATGACAGCAATGAATCAACCACATCTTCCATTTTGAATGTGATTGCCGTGCTCCCAATCACCATCAATAAATGATCCCAAGAGTTGGGAAAATAACACAAGAGCATACAATGATCATCATCATCTATATTTACACGTACAGATGTTAACTGAGCAATGAGCATATTGAATGTATTCATATGATCACGCATAGATGCCCCTTCCTCCATCTTCAAAGAGTACAATTTCTTCCTTAAGAATAGCTTATTCACCAAGAACTTTCCCTAATAAATGTCACCAAGCTTCTTCCACAAAGAATATGTATACTTATCTTCATGAACATCAGTAGAATAGAGTCTGCTAAACAGAGTCTTATCAACCCTTTTACTTTTTTTTCTATGAGGTTGATGTAGAGAAAGATGATTTAGGCTTAAACAACACAAAATCTGTTGATCTCCAGGTTTCCAAACCCTTCCTTGGGTTGGTTCATTCACAACTAGTCCTACTTGCTTGTAGGTGTGCAAACTCACTTATCTTCTTATATCTTTTAGAGAAGGTCACCAAGTGACTCAAACTATAAACTTTCAAGGACCCATTAACCTGTCCTTCAACATATCAATCTGAATCCACAAGTTGTTTTGAAACATTTCACTCAAAATTGTCTTGCAATGCTAGAATTGGGTCAAATTAGGCCTCTTTTTCAAAGGAAGTATTCATGATTCACCTTACAAACTTTGAAACTCTTCACCAACATGCCCTACCAGTCACATAGGGCCTGATTCCACAATTTTTTTCATCAAAATTCTTCAAAAATATGTTGTCCTAAGCAATATCTATCAAATCTAAGCCTAGCACATGAAGTTGCTAGACTAGGACATGTGCTAAAACACTCCTAACACCATCACCCTACTCTACAACTATGAAAATATGAAAGAGAACTCTTAAAAGGTCCATTCCACCAAACTACAAAATTTTCCTACGATGGAAAGGCCTATTTTGTCATGGTTTTCTCACCAAACCTAAAAACCCTAGTTAACAAAGCAACCTTTAGAAAATTGATTTGTTCTCACTTAAAACTAAATGAAGAATTCCCAAACTTGATTCAAATGAAATATAAGATAGAGACACAACACATCACGTGGATTTTACATCACTATCTTGTTGTATGGGGTTGTACAGAATCTAGAAATGTAAGAAAACACAAAACATTCACACCAAAACAAAGCAACAATGTATTATTCTCCCAAAAATTCAACAACAACCCTTCCTCAAAGATGCTTGGAGCCTTTTAAACATGTTCTCAACAAAAACCAACATTCCCCAACTGAATTTTGAATGGGGTGACCATTCAACTTCAGCTACCCTTCAAAATGACAAAATTTGCTAATGCAACCTTTTACAATTTTGCAACATTATTGACAACTTTTAACATGACACCACTAAGACCCCATATGACACGTGATTACATCAATTTTGGTCTTTTAGACCTTATTTACATCATGAAATGATACAAACTAAAACTAGACTCCTCAATGCACAAGCAAATCAAAATTGTTAAAGGTGCTCCTATACCAATAAGGAAGCACACCATTGGTTTGAAAAATTTAGAAGATTGGAAATAGAATACGGATTTTGTCAGCAACAAGTTGATGCTAAGAGGTGAAATGTAGAAACTCTCATTCAAACAAATGTCCAAGAATTCATAAGAGAAAAGATAATTTTAGAACAAGAAGTCCCATTATGTGAAAAATGGAAGAAATGGTTAAGTTGGGAAGGTGACACTTTAGTACAATGTATAGAAGGATTTGAAAAGGTCACCCAGAAATATAGTAAGTTGATTGATAAAGATCAAGATTTCATTGAAGTGTTAGCACAACAAAATTTTGATCCTTGGACACTAGGACAAGAGGGTAAAGAATTGAAAGCTTTCAATGAATGGATTGAAAGTATAAATAAAGACCCTAGTGTTTATTTATTAACTCAGGAAGTCATTGATGAGATTATACATTGTAGAAACACTATAGTCAAGTATGAAATAGATAAAATGAAAAGGAATGCAAACATCCTCCAGATATCAAAAGACTACACCATGCTCAAGTTTACTTGGAAGGAAATACAAGTAATTTCAAAAGAGCACATGCATCAAATACTAAATGCTTTATGAGAGTATAAACTGAAGATAGGTGAAAAAGGTCTCCCAAAACTGGAGCTCAAAGTGATGTAAGGAAGTACCAGATATCATATACCAAAAGTGTCACAAAGACATATTGTTGAAATTAGTTTTGTAGGTTGTTCCAGGTCTTGGTAGAAGTTTTCTGTCTGGTATTCTAAGGAATTTTGATAGCCTTTTTTTATGCAAAGCATTATGTACCGAAATTTGAAGTTCAAGGTTGTTGTTGCTGAAGGAGTCAAAGTTTTTAATTTGTCTAGAATATTTTGATGACAACTCGCAAATACCACGTGCTACATTTTTATTTTCTATTTTTTATTTTATTGGTAGACTTTAAGTTTAAACTCTTGAGGCCTTGTTCCTATAAAAGGTCATTTGCTGCTTTGCTATATTTTTATGTTCAAAATTTTTGGGTGTTGGAAGAACCAAAAATTCTCTAAGTTTTGTTCTTTTTTCTTGTTTTCTAAATCATTCTGGATTTAAAACTTGTATGCACATAGAACTTAATCAATATTGAAGCCAATTTTTTAGCTACCTATCTCATTTATCTTTCGTAGTTAGTTTGTTAGTTCAGCCGAACAAGACTATGTGCTATGCCATTTAAGGATGCATACAGAACCTACTCAATGTCCAACTAAACCCCCTTCTTTAAATGCTCGCACCATTTTATGCCTAGCTGTGAAGAAATTTGGTGAAGTATGGAATGGTTTGCTTTGATTTTATTAAAGCTTGGGGCATGTGTGGAGAATACCTAGGAGCAATTTTATTTTTTCAGTATTTTGATGCTTTATTTTAGATTAGATGTTAAATTTTAGAAAACGTTCTAAAAAAGAGATGAATGAATGGAAATATTATTGAAAATATTTATTTTCTATGAAATTGTTGAATTCTTAAAGCTAAATCTACTTAATTGATAGAAAAATTGTTTGATGTTCATAAAATATTATTGAAAATCTATTGATTTCATGAGATTATTTTATGATCGAACTAAAAATATTTTATCGGATGCTTATGATTGTTAAAGAAACTAGAGATAACCATAGACCACTTGAGATTAATAGCAATATCACATCATACCCTAAAGAAAACCTATTCTGGTCAATCCTTGACTACCAGAGCCTTGGGATTAAGTTAAGTCAACCTTTTCCTCTTTACTCAGACCCTTAGGTTGCCCTGGTTCAGTCTTTCAAGTAAAGATAGGTTCTTCGTGGTTTCCCTGTGAGTATTTTATCTGCACTATTGTTGTGAGCAACATCGTCATCAATAGGTAATTGGGTGCCATTACTATTGGTGGCATACTAAGAGACCATAAGGGAATTTTCATTAAAGGATATGTGAAATGTTTGGGAATTTCTTCTAGTAATGATGTGGAAGCTACTGCTATCGAGTAGCGTTTGAAGAAGGTTAGGGAAAGAATATTTAACAAAGTGGTGATAGGTGACTCAAAACTAATAATTGATCTTCTTAAAGGTGGTGTTGATTCCCAATGCAGGTTTAATAATTTATTGGAAGACACTAAAAGGATGATATAGATCCTTGACTAGCTTACACTATTACACATCTATAGAGAAGGGAATAGAGTATTGGATGTTGCTTCTAATATTGGGCTCTCCTAGTTACAATGGTAGAGTTGGAACTATGAGGATGCTCCTTAAATAATTAAAGAAATTATTTTTAAAAGCATGTGATAATATATAAAATATATTCTAATGACTATATTACTCATTTTGATTTCAATAGTTTTGTTAATGTGTTTATATGTTGGATCCTTGCCTTGGATTGTGGGTCTATATCAAGAAATATGGATTTAGGTGCTAAGGATTTTATGAAAAGGAAAGGGGGTAGGTTTGTTAGATAAATGGTTAGTTTTTCCCTAGATAATCAAATGGAATTATTAAATCACATGTATTATTTTGTTTTAAGTCCCTACTTACAATATAAATCTAAATTTGGTGGGGGTTATTCTATGGTAATGAAGGATAAAAGGCATATCACCAATTTACATGATGAGCACAATAAATATTATGTCTTCATAGATTTACGAAGTAATAAATGGGATTCCCACCAAATTATTAAAAAGACTTTATTTGGCCATCACCTTATCATTACCACTCCATGTCCTGATGATATTTTTAATAAAAATGCTTTTATGATTTTGCATGGTGAGCATAAGAATCACACAATCATTGGGTCTAACCCATAAATTATATTGCTCTTGCATAAGATTTAGCTCATATGGTGTATTGATGGTCTCATCATTAAATAAAGGTGGAGATATTTCCCCAAATCCTATTTAAATGGTTTGGCTCATTCTTCAAAATACATTTTATCTTATCTTTATCATAGAATTACCAAATTAAGATCTAGTTACATTCCTTTTATGTCTATTAACTTTTTTGTGGTGTGATCATTGTATCTCAATACTCCCTATTAAGGAGGTGGAAAGGTTTTGGTCTAAATATGGGTGGACCAAGGAATAATTTTCAACCATTACCTTGTGTGCCCCTCAAACAAAATGATGGAATCTGTAAGTTATTTGAGGAAGCCAAACTAGCACCCTTCTTTTAGATCATAAAGAACTTCAATGATGATTGTACATCAAAAAAATTTAACTTGAGAAGAGATGGTAATGTGTCTATTGGAAATACTAGCTTTGAGGTAACCCCAAAATTAATTGTTGAGTTGATGGGTATGGAATTTAAGGGAATAAAATTTGAGCAATGAGAACTAATAGCATTTTATTAACAATTTCCTCAATACATATGAGAAGTTGAGGAGATTTCAAATTTTTTATGACAGAGAAATTTTTGTCTCCCTATGGTCTATTGAGTGTTCATGTCATGAAATATTTTATTGTTGAAGGTAGATATACTAATGTTCATGGCTATCATTTTCCTTTCCTTGACCATATAGAGTGAAATGAAAAAATCAATATTTCCTTCTTTCTTCTATCTTATCTGCATTAATGTAGGGCCAAAGGGACCTCCCCCCACTACGTCAGAGCCTATTTCAAAGACAATATAATCATGTTTTTCCCTAATCCCTCTACCATGCTCGAAAAACAATGTTAAGCCCTTACAAATGAATCCTTTGAAGGAAAATCCCCATTTGATTCAACTTAACCCTAACCCTGGAAAGAATCCAAAATTTTCTAACCAAAATAGTGTTGTTTCTTAAAAACCTCTCACTAAGGAAAAGTAATCTACCCCTCCCCCTCAAAAATAAAATTCCTAAGAAGCCCTACTTGCTCAAAATGAAATTTTATGAACCTTGATGAAAAGATGATGGCTAAGTATATAGGAGTGAATTTGCACCCCTCTTGCAAATTCCCTTTTACACTCATCCTTAAAAAATCAAACCTAGTCTTGAGAAATTCCACATCAACCATCTACAATGCATACACTTGGCACTTTCCCTTTGTGTTGGTGGGGAAAATTTTGTTAGGAATGTGCATGTAGCATGCAGATGTCTATGTGGCACACTACTTCCCCTAATAGATTCCTACCTATGGAATCCACAAGGATGTTACTTCCCCATTGGGGATGAAGCATAACGCCTCTATGCTCACCAATTGGCCCAAAAATAGCTCTTTCCCTCCCTTTCCATCTTCAAATGGATTTTTCTCACTATCACTTCATCTCTTTGGAAATTCATTCCATTTTCTAAAATCTCTTGATCAATTTTACACAACTAGCCAGATATTTTGAATATTTCTTAGCAACTTGTGGCTCCATCAACTTCACTAAGAATGTGTTGCACTACCATAGAAGCTATGAGTTTGGTGTCTTGTTAGACTTCTTTCATCACTACTACGGACATGTTGAATTTTCCAAATCCATAGTATTGCATTCTCTGCCTTGAGTGCCTTTGGGTGGAGGTGGAATTGCTTCACTATCCTTCTTTTGTTGTGGCTTGATAGAGTAGCATTATGTTTTTTGTAGTGTTCAATATTCTCCTTTCCAACATTTCCTTTATCATATTTCTATATCTCCTTATCTATCTGGCTATCTATGGAGGTGGAAACACCAAAGTGAGGGTTTGACTAAGGAAAACCCCTACATAGCCCCAACATTTTTCCTCTCTTGGATGTGTGTAGGTGTACATGTGTGGAGCTTGCTAGTGAACGAGAATCTCAGTGACTTGGACTTCGTCACCTTTTTTTTAGTTTTCTTCTTTATCACCTTCATAGTTATTTCTTGTATTTTGTTATTCATCATTCTATTTAGTACATTTAAATTCATTGGCTAGACCATTAGTAGGTTTTTTCTATACTTTATATTGTACTTTTACACTTCCTTGTCATACGAATGTCAGTGCCCCAAAGAGACACTAGTGCATTAGACTGTCATCCCTAACTTGTGTTGCTATCCTCAAGCAGAGAGTTGTCTAAGGTACGGTTCAAGTTCTAGAAACCAACTCCTTTAGCCCCATCCAAACATTTGGATCAATAGAGTGAAATAAGCACTTGATAGTGCTCTTCATTCTCTATCCTTGACCTAAAACACCCACTTAGCTTGAGGTAAGTTAGGGAAGCCCTACACTATCAACTCTCTGTGAACTAGAGCCTTGGTGTGGTCGGTCCCCCTACCTTAAATTTTATTGAACCTAACATGAACCATTTTGGTTCCATTTAGCAGTGTTGAAAGGCCCTATCCTTGTATCCTAAGAGTGTTGTGGGTGTGAGTGTTGTGAGGTTTCTCGCCTTGCAACCCAACCTATAAACCCTAGCAGCATAGTTGGAAGGTCCCATAGACATCATGAAACAAAACCTTAGTTGGGTCACTATCTAATTGTTAAACCTTTGGGGGCTCTATGAACGTTCAGTCTAGTATACATGATGGCCTCCTTTTTACATCTACCCATCCTCTCTCCACAAGCTAGAAGTAGTTCCCTAGGTATAACTTTCACCTCGCAGGACTTGTCGATGAACTATAACAGAGAGCCATCTCCCTTATTTATCATTTCACAAATTAATGGAAACACTATAATAGGTGTTCTTGTTGGCCCCATGAGTTAAGTGAATGCCATTATTGAGGAGATTATGCTAATTAATTTCCTGCATAAAGATGGTTATGACAAATCTAAGAGTACCATCTATACACATAATGAACTTTTCATACCTTCCCTTGCCTGCATCACCTTTTCTGTCTTAGTTAGACCTAAATCACTAAATTTACTCTTTGATATAATCTTAGGGTTGAAATATTTAGTGTGGCATAATCCCTTTGTTGGTCACTATGAAACTAGTTCCCTTGGTAGTACATAAATGTCTAAAATTCATCTATGAGGGTATAGTGCATGTAGTCCATGACACCAGTTATATACCATCGGTTGCATGTGGTGGCTACTCATGGGATCACTTGTGGTCTACACCCGTTGGTCCACTTCCTCCTAAGACAGATCTCTTATGCCAAACCTATGTGATTTACAAGAGAAAATGCTTGATGCCTAAAGTGAGGTACCCTCCTTCCCCTTATGTATTCTCACATAGGGCCTGTTTGAAAGCAGATAGTGATGCCACCTTGGCTCAGAGAAGGGAGGAAGAAAAACATGCTTGAAGTTCTTCTTCCTCCTCTTCCATTTTGATTCCTATTGCATCCTCTCACCCTATTACAATGTCATTATATTCTTCTCCTAGGCGGTTGTTGGATAATCCGATGGTTCCCTCTTTGTGAAATCCCAAGCATCCATCACTTGAACTTCTCATTCTACCCACAATTCCTAGGCCTATTTGGTATGGTAAGGGGCAACATCCATATGGGGAGTCTTCTATGTCTTGGCCTCTGTAGCCTCCCTAGTCTCTCAGTGAGCCTAGCAACGAATCTCAAGGGTTGCCTCACTCACCCATTGAGCTAATGCATGGCACTCTTATGAAGTGCATATTTAATTTTTTAGATGAGGTCCTGACCCTTTCAGTGATTTTTGCAAAATTGCTGACCTTCACCCCATAGGAACTGAGTGGAGGAGACTTCAAAGATTCTCCTTCCTTAGCTCTTGTTACAAGGGGATTAGAGGGTTCCTCCCTTAACATTCCACCCTTGCAAGCTCATCCACCTTCCCCATACAATGATCTATATTGGGAAGTCAATGACCTCTTGGTTGATGAGGACTAGGGGTGCTTCTTCTTTATCTATAGAGTAGATTGTTTATGTGTGTGTTTTTGTTCCCCCATACTTGTGTTATGTTTTCTTGGATAACCCTTGTCACCCTTGTGGGTGCTTGGATACAAGAGTTCTTTTTTTGTCGTAAAAATTCGTCTATTATGTGTATTGATTTTTGACAATTGGGGATAATGCAAAGTGTTGGGGGAATTTAGGCTTCCCTTCGATGTTGACCCAATTTTTTATTTTTATTTTTTCTTCTCGTGCATTCTTCATATGGTCTAATATAGTAGGGGACTAATGCCAGTTCATCTATATACTATTATTATACTTATAATATTTATGAATGGCTCTAACCCTAAAATATCAAATGGCCCATATATCCCTTGTTCATGATGTTATTGTCTCTTTGACATCATTGTTTTGTTATCTTTCATGCTTTCTTTGTGATGTTTTGGTGCTCATGTGTTGTCCCTTGTGTGTGCGACAACATTACTGTGGTTACATCTTGTTATGTTTCATAGGCCACAACATCACACTTTTTCATTCTTTCTTTTCCCTCCTTAGGATGGCATGTGCCTCTGTGTTCAACACACACCATCCTAAGGGGGGATATCATACTATCATGTCACTCCAATTTTTAGAAAATGCATTTGGTGGCCAATGAATATTTTCTCAAAAATATTTTTAAAACATGCATTCTCAACAAGGACCCCTAGTAAAATGTGTTTCCTTCATCGTGGGTTTGTAAAGAAAGAACCTGAAGAAATTTCCTATGGGAGAAGCCTCAAGTGACCTTCCCCTCATGAGGGGGTATTTTCTTCATTTCAAATTCCTTGATGAAGCGAACATCTTTTGAAAGGATTCCTTGATGTTGAATTGATTTAAAAAAAACTATGCCTGCACTTTCAAAGGTGTGTCCCTTAAGAGGACCCCTTTTCCCTTTGAAGGGTTCCCGAGGGACCCCTTTGAAATCTCTTCCTTCATTTTTTGACTATTTATGTGACTATCTACTTGTCTTCATATGTGGATGCTTTTTTTTTTCTAACATGTTTTACCTGTGGATTAACATGTTGCTTTATAGGTGTTCCTATGAATTTTCTTTCCAATCCGACTCTGTAGAGCCCCCTAAACTGGGCTTCCTTCAGGAGAGAGTACCTAGGGGTTCCTTCTTTGTAGGTTCGAGGAGATGTGAAGCACTTGGATCTTATGAGATTTTTCCATCATTGATTTGTAAGCCTTTAGTGTACTGTGTTCAACTCCATAGTTCTGAGGATCTATAGAGTCCTTCATTCAAACCTCCTCAAGAGTAAATTCTTGTGGAGTTATTTTCCTACCCCTTGCTTTTGAGCTCACTGGATTGAAGTATGCTACCTCAATAGTTCAAGTATACATTTCTAAACTATTTGATCTACTTTACTGAAAAATCATTAACACTCATGCTCGCTAAAGTGGGGGAATAATGTATAAGAGTGAATTTGTACGCCTCTTGTAATTCCCCTTTTACACCCCTCCACCTTATAAAATCAAACCCGAATGAGAAATTTCACATCATTGATCTGTAATGCATCCACTTGGCAATTTTCCTTTGTGTCAGTGGATGAATTTTTCTAGGGGACGTGTGCATGGTGTTAGCTCTCAAAAACATAGGTGAAATGCCTCAAGAGGTTTCCAATCTCTTGATACATTTCAGGGTAATAGACAAGGTCAAATGGCTTAAACCTTCTACTCTTCAGGTGCTGCTAGACCTAGGAGGGTATACCTATATGAGTGGGGCAGACTTGACTTTTTCTTATCTCTTTTAAAAAAAAATTCCCACAATGGTAGATGGGAGTGGACAAATGAAACTTGATTTGGTATAAATTGTATAGCAATATTAAAACTATAACCTAATATATTCAGTTAACAGATGTAAAAAATGAATGAAACCAAATGATGAAAATGTAGAGACTAGAGCCTTATTGGGTATGCGGAGTCAAATGAAATCTAAATGAGTAACTTCTTTCTGAATAAAATCATTCAAATTGTTTGGCCTATATTTTAGTTTATAACTTGTATAAACATGCAAGACTATGACTACCAAGTTCTTAATAATCTAGATGAATTTATCTGATTACTATGATTAATTATAAGGATTTAATCTTTTCTTGAAAGATCCAATTAATCAACCACACAGATACAAAAAATGTGCACTGATAAACTCAATATAATCTTGTTATATCAATTTAAATAACCAGAAAGCACCAACCCTGGAGACAACTTTAGTAATACTTTCAATAAACACAACAGACAATTGACACTAGAAATATGCCACCACATTAAATGATTTTCATTGATATCTCCATAATCTTAAACACGCATCATAGTCTCATATCTATGAAACATTATATTCTACTATATTTTCCTATTCTATCTTCAATCTCTGATATTCTATATCCCCCTGTTTCACTACCGAAACAGATATTTATACATCAAAAATTTGAAAGGATGCGTCCTTTTAGAAATGTCATATGTTTACATAAAAAATAGATTAAAGGATAATCAAGCTATGTTTAGCCATAAATGATTTTTAGAAAGGTGATCCAAATAATCCTGGTGCTCATACGTATCCACATCTCCAATTGTGTTCCAGATTGTGATCTCCATCTTCATCATCTCATTTTGCTCACTCACTTCCTCCAATGTTGTATCCTCTGCAATAGCTATCTTCAAAATTTCATTTAGTACTGAATCACCCTCACCTTTCCATCTGGTCATTTCTTTAATTTCCCCTTTATCATCAGAGAATGTAATCCATGTTCATCCCCTTGCAATTCTTCATAGAAGTTTCGATGTTTATTTATAATATGATTTACAACTTCAATTGCTGCATTGTTATGAACACTCTCTGGTTTGTCTCTTGAAACTTCTCCATAATCCGTCCATCCATCCTTTTATGTTCTTTTAATGTAGCAAGGGTATGTGAATATTTTCCCCAAAGTTTATTCAACCAAGATGTTAAATTGTCTTGCCTTTTCTTGATTATTGCTACAATTGCATCATGTTTTCCTTGGGAGTAAGCACTTGATCCTTCCCAATAATCTCTTGACTGAGAGCTTTCAACTTGAGTAAGCATCTTGGGTGACTTCATAGTAATTCCTAACAAATCTTTTAGGCGATCATTTTCTCTCAACATCCTTTCGTTATTTGTTTTGTACATCTCTCTCTCCTTAATCAACATCTGAATTTGGGCTTTGTTTAGTTTTGCCACATTAATTCCAATTTCTGCAGTAGTCACAGGATCAACTTCTCCAACCTTTAAATTCATTACATGCCCAAATGCCTTTTCAGTGTCAATAACTACTGATTTCCTATGGGGTTGATATTGATGCAGAGGGTATGGGAACTTTTGGAAAACAACACAATGATTTCAAAAATCTCAACAGTGCACTCTCAAACACCCTTATAGAAATAAGGCTCAATGGCTCACTTACAACTTATACGCTTCCTTATGGACCTAAACCCTAGGAGTACTTTTGATAGACTCATACAAACTTTTCTTGAATGTTTACAAACCCCCAACCCTCTGTCTTAAGCAAAACTTTCTTTTTGCACCTTGACTAGGCTTCTAGCCCAACTAGGCCTCCAACGGTGAATTCTTGAACTTCCACTCAATGTTCCCAAAGGACCCTCCAAACTAATGATTGAACCAGATGTAGTTTGTGATTATACATAACATACTAGATTCTTGATGGCACTTTTTTTGGATCAGACTTCCCAAATCCTGCTATTTCCACAAAAACTAGGCCAAATTAGCCCTCTTTTTCAAAGCAACCCTACTCAAATCTTAACTCCATATTATAATACTTTCAACAGTACCTTAAAATGTTCCCAAACCAAGTATTTTCAGGTTTTTAGGTGCCTATGACACCCTTGACACCCTCAAACACAAAACACTCACTAAATTGCCTCAAAACTAGGGCTTCTTGGATCTTGGCCTTCCAAACACTTCCAGATCCCTCTCTTTGACTTTTCACCATTATATCAACATAATAAATCAATCCAAACTCAAAAAATTTCCCCTTATTAAGGCAGATCTCCTGCTTCTATACCTTAGCCCCCATCCTCATGCACTTTGCATTGTCCAATCTTGGTGTACACCTTAATATTCCTCTTTCCTACACATTAGTTTGTTAGGTTTGTATTATACATGTTAGAATAGATCCATTTCAGAAGTTACAGCATCATTCCCTCATGAAATGGATCAAACATCCATGAAAAACCTCAAAATTAGTGAAAAATATGCACTTTCTTGAGGACAGTCAACAATAATATACAAAGAATTGATTTATGTTGCTTTCAGGACATTCAAATGACTTCAAAAAAAAATTATACAAGTCCCTAAACCATCCTATTAAACAAATCTTCAATAGAAATCAATAAATCATCAAAGAGCACAAGAAAAATGCAAGAAATTGCTATTTTTTTGCTTTTTCTTGTAGCAGTTCGTACAAAATCCGTACCAGCAACCCAACCTCCATACAAATGACTTCTATGGCCTTGAATAACCTTTCCCCAACTTCTCAAACTGTTTTTGATTGATTAGTTTACATTAAAGTGATTAAAACATCAAAAAACTACTTTCTCGCCCAATGTTGGAATTCAAAAATTTGAATTTCCAATTTACAATTTATTAAACTCTACTATCTAAAACTATTGGATTATTAATTTCCAACCTTATTTGACACAATTTAAGCATTAGATCACTATTTAAACCCCTAAAACATGAGTATCCCATTTACATTACATTTTGGTCCTAGGGTCCTTATCAGGACCCTTAGGACTTTTAATCTTCCAACTACTCTCATCCATGCCAAATGCCATTATAGGCTTCAAGACATCATAATTGATGCTTTGGAATGATGGAAAAACCTTCATGTCTCCTACACTCTCCAACTGACTCCTAATGAGCTTGGGTGCTCCTGCACCATTCTCCCCAAGAAAGAAAAGTTTCTTGCCCCAAGAAGCATCCAACTTGCTGCCACCAAAAGACCCCTTGCTCTCATATGTTTTCATCTTCAAATGATAGGGCATGTAATCTCTCAAAGTCACTGTCTTCCTCTTCTACCAATCTGCACTCATGTCACTCAACACGTTAGTGTCAAAAATCTGTTTTGTTTGTCCTTTTTGCTGCTTGAACTCAGTCTGATTTTGCGCCCTGTTTATGCCTCTATGCCATTGATTTCCTTGTGAATAAAACACCACCCCTATTACCCTCAACAATAGGGCATTCAATATTTCCAATCTTAATACTATCCAAGTCCCAAAGATTCTGATTTTTATCACTATATGCTTCATATCTCTGCTGCAACCTATCATTTCTCTTCCAACCAAGATCTTCCCCTGTCTTACACTACACTTTCACCTGCAAATTCTTCTTAAAACATATCACAAAACTCTCATTAGACTGCTCCAAAGGCAAAGGAACCAACTTATATCTACTAGCATCTTTATGCACCAAATATGTGTTGTGAAAACCATCATGCACTGTCCTCCTAGCATACTGCCATGGTCTCCCCAAGATGATATGACCACAAGTCATTGGAATGACATCACAAAGCACCCTGTCATGATAAGATCCAATTGAAAAATCCACAAAAACCCTCTTACCAATCTCTGCATGCTGCATTTGAGTTACCCAAGTGGCCTTGTAGGGAGTAGGATGATCAAAAGTTTCAATACCCAACTTGGTTACCATATCAGTTGAGACTAAATTGCTATGTGACCCGAAATCTATATGACTGAGACAATTAGTCTTAAAGATAGTTACCTTTGGCTCTTGATGAAGTCTTTCTCCTTGCTTGATCATAAGAAACTCACCATCAGTCATAGGGTCTGCCATGAATGTTTTTGATTCCTCCTTCTTGTCTTCTTCTTCTTGTACCAAGTTAGCTCTCCTATCTCTGCCCTTATCAGCTTGTTCCCATTTAGGACACTTGAAGGAAGGATGCCCTGGTTCATTGCAATTGAAACACCTACCTGTGAATGGGCCTCTACCTTGTCCAAATCTGCCTCCTCCTCTAGGAGTGTATCCACCTCTTTGATCAGAAAATACCTCTTTACCTTTGTCATTGCTGCTCTTATCATTGTGCCTTGTCCTTATTCTCTATTACCTCTGCCCCTATTTGAACTACCTCCTCTTCCACCATTGCTTGATCTTTCTTGCTTCCTCTTCACCTTTTCCTCAACTCTAATGGCCAATTGAAAACACTCTCCCAATGTCCTTGGCATTTGCAAACCAATCTCATCTTGTAGATTATACCTTAAGCCATTGATATACCTGGCTACCTTCTCATCTTCTTCCTCATATCCTCCTCTGATACTAAGCTTTTGAAATTTCTCGGTATAGGACATCACATCCATGTCATTTTGTCTTAAATTTTTCCTCATCCTTTTCACATGAATTGTGTAATCAGATGGTAGGAATTGTTCCTTAACCAAACTCTTCATCCTAGCCCATGTAGAGACTTTTTCCAATCCTCTAGCCATCCTATCATTCTGAAAACTAGTCCACCATGTCAGTGTTGTGCCTCTCAACTTAGTTTTGGAAAACTTAACCTTCCTCTCTTCATCCATCTCTTCAAACTCAAAATAGTTCTCTAAGGCATCAAGCCATCCTAACACCTCCTCACTATCCATCTTCCCTTGATAGATAGGAAAATCTATGTGACTCTTTCCTCCATGACCTTGTACTACCTTCAACAATCTCAGTAACCTCCTTTCCTTAGGGTCCTCTGTCTCATCTACTTGTTGTTCCTGATTTACCCTCACATGCTCTTCTTCATCATCATTGTTTTCTTGGTCTTCTTGTTCTTCTCTCCTCCTACTCCTCTCAAGGTTATTTATCCTTGCTTGCATGTTCTCTCTCTCCCTTCTCCATTTCCTTTCTTCTCTTGCTCTTGCTACTTCTTGTTCTCTTCTTTCCCTTCTCTCCCTTTCCAATATTTCCCTTAACTCCTCCAACTCTCTTGCCAGTTGATTTTTAGGTGCCATTGTTGATTTTTCAATCCCTAAAGGACCTAATTATTGCTCTGATACCACTTTGATGCAAAGGGTATGGGAACTTTTGGAAAACAACACAATGATTTCAAAAATCTCAACAGTGCACTCTCAAACACCCTTATAGAAATAAGGCTCAATGGCTCACTTACAACTTATATGCTTCCTTATGGACCTAAACCCTAAGATTACTTTTGATAGACTCATAAAAAATTTTCTTGAACATTTACAAAGCCCCAACCTTCTGTCTTAAGCAAAACTCTCTTTTTGCACCTTGACTAGGCTTCTAGCCCAACTAGGCCTCCAACGGTGAATTCTTGAACTTCCACTCAATGTTCCCAAAGGACCCTCCAAACTAATGATTGAACCAGATGTGGTTTTTTATGATACATAACATACTAGATTCTTGATGGCACTTTTTTTGGATCAAACTTCCCAAATCCTACTGTTTCCACAAAAACTAGGCCAAATTAGCCCTCTTTTTCAAAGCAACCCTACTCAAATCTTAACTCCAGATTATAATACTTTCAACAGTACCTTAAAATGTTCCCAAACTAAGGATTTTCAGGTTTTTAGGTGCCTATGGCACCCTTGACACCCTTAAACACAAAACACTCACTAAATTGCCTCAAAACTAGGGATTCTTGGATCTTGGCCTTCCAAACACTTCCAGATCCCTCTCTTTTACTTTTCACCATTAGATCAACATGATAAATCAATCCAAACTCAAAAAATTTCCCCTTATTAATGCAGATCTCCTGTTGCTATACCTTAGCCCCCATCCTCATGCACTTTGCATTGTCCAATCTTGGTGTACACCTTAATATTCCTATTTCATACACATTAGTTTGTTAGGTTTGTATTATACATGTTAGAATATATCCATTTCACAAGTTACAGCATCATTCCCTCATGAAATGGATCAAACATCCATGAAAAAACTTCAAAATTAGTGAAAAATATGCACTTTCTTGAGGACAGTCAGCAATAATATACAAAGAATTGATTGCTGTTTCTTTTAGGACATTCAAATGACTTCAATAAAATTTTATACAAGTCCCTAAACCATCCTATTAAACAAATCTTTAATAGAAATCAATAAATCATCAAAAGAGCACAAGAAAAATGCAAGAAAATGTTGTTTTTTTGCTTTTTCTTGTAGCAGTCCGTACAAAATTCGTACCAGCAACCCAACCTCCATAAAAATGACTTCTATGGCCTTGAATAACCTTTCCCCAACTTATCAAACTATTTTGTATTGATTAGTTTACATTAAAGTGATTAAAACATCAAAAAACTACTTTCCCGCCCAATGTTGGAATTCAAAATTTTGAATTTCCAATTTACAATTTATTAAACTCTACTATCTAAAACTATTGGATTCTTAATTTCTAACCTTATTTGACACACTTTAAGCATTAGATCACTATTTAAACCCCTAAAACATGACTGTCCCATTTACATTGCATTTTGGTCCTAGGGTCCTTATCAGGACCCTTAGGACTTTTAATCTTCCAACTACTCTCATCCATGCCAAATGCCATTATAGGCTTCAATACATCATAATTGATGCTTTGGAATGATGGAAAAACCTTCATGTCTCCTGCACTCTCCAAATGACTCCTAATGAGCTTGGGTGCTCCTGCACCAGATATAAGGCCCAAATCATTAATGATCCTTCATCTGTATTGTGTTTAGATCCTGCATACACTTATGTTACCTTTTCTTGATCTAGCTTGTGTGTAGCATTACTATCCTTCAAGAAACTATCAAAGACTAGTGCAGAATTGAGATCTAGCCTAGGAAAAATCATGACACCAACATTTTCCAACATTTTTCTCCCCTTTTTAGGGGTCATACTTTTCATCTCCTCATCTACACACCTCCTCAAATCATTCAGCGATTGCTCTTCATTACCTACATTAATATTATCAACCTTTTCCCTTATTTCTTTTCCCTTTTGTTTATACAAAAATGCTTTGAATTGTGGGCAATTAACAAATTCATCATCTGATACAAATGATCTGTATTCTATATGTCTTGCATCTGCTTCCTCATTCTCTTCAATACTCAACTCTTTGGTTGGGAAAATATAATGCTGAGTTCTTAGTCTAGACACTTTACTTGGTTGACTTTGTGGCATATTATCCTTGGATGCCTCATCCCCAGAAGACAACCACTCTGCATCCTACAACCTTTGATTATACCTTTCGACCACCATCTCTACTTCTTCCTCATCCAAATTCGAGATCATATCATCAAAGTGATAGGGCACATGTTGATACCCTCCAAATTTTATCTTTATTTTAGCAGAATTAATATACCCTTTTGGGTCAAAGTTCTTTTTGGGTGGTCCTCTCTTCATATTGTACTGTAAAAAATTATCAAGGATCAAATTATATCCTTCCTTGGCCAACAAAGTGAAATCACCAATGCATAATGTACTAGGCATGAAAGCCTGCTTTCCAAAGGAACTAAGATTCATAACACTGGAATAATCCATCTGTCTGACAATCTCCAAATATGCAATTTTGTTAGGGACTATTTTTGGAAAAATGAATGGGGCATCTTCAAACCCATACACTCTAATCATAGTAGCTCCCTCCAAGCAATACCAATCTCCCCAATTATGATCAATTGGCCCATTGAAATCCTTTGGCCAAAGAAATCTCTTTATCTCTTCAGATAAAGAGTAATCACAAGGATGACTATACAATTTGTACAATGTCTTCACAAAATATTCTTCAAAATGAGTAAAACTAGAATTGGAAAACCTACTATCCTAGACAGCAGTCCATAATTGAACAGGTAATGTTGCACCTTCTTTGTTAAACTGAGAAATCCTCATTTCTAGAGGCCATAGTCCCAACTCTTGGCCAAAAAATAACACTATATGCATTAACAATGAATAATGCCTAAGATGAAAGATAGATGCTCCACCCTTTATTGCCATCAATCCTGAATCAAGCCCCTTAAAAATGTACGAGGCATAGTCAAATGGCCTAGAATTGTGGTATTGGATATTTGCTAAAATTAGCATTGGCACAATTGACATATACTTCGGGAAATCCATTCCCAATACTTGGTCCACTGAGAAATAAGTATATTTCATATAAGCTTCAAACAACTCAATATGAAAAGGAGGTCCATCACTATCCTGTAAAGGAACTAGCTTGCCCCCTTGTCTAATCCTATGAACTGGCAACCTCCAACCCTTATAAATCATGTCCATTCTCCATAACTCTTTTTCCAATTCTTCACAAATGATCTTTTCATCACAAACACCCTCCAAATTAAATACCTCCCCTATTGCCTCTTCTGATAAATATATTTGTGCTTTTCCAAATGGGTTACATATAGCTTGGTGTTTCGAGTCATAATGATCAGCTAACAATTTTACCAATTCTGCATTTACAAATACATTAGGGCACACTAGTTTTCCCAAATTGAGCTTCCATGGATTTCATACTAGTTCAAAATGATTCCTCTGATAATAATGAAAATTGAACAATTCATATCCCCTTATTGGAGTCCAAACATCCCCTATGCATTTACATTTATCATCCAGTTTATCTATTTTTTCCCTGAGCTGAGAAGATCGTCTGGCTTTAGGTCTAGAGCTAGGTAACTAGTCAATGAGGTCTTGATTTAGTCTTCATTTTGTGCCCTCATGTTCCATTTTATATTTTTGTTTCTTTCCCTTAGATTGGCTGCTTTCACCATGTTTTCTACTTTTTAATTTTCCTAAGCTAGGGGGCTCCATTCTTCGAAGTTATAGAAGTTAAAATTAGAGGAGCTAAGGTGCAATCACTTACTGTATTCTGCTTGAAATCTTCAGACTGGAAGGATACCCTGGTTCTTTGTTCACCTTGTTGACTCTTCCGCTATCAATTCAACACTAATACTTTCAATTGAATTCTCCTTGTTATATTTTGTCATGCCATTAATGTGTCAGCTGAAGCACAAGTGAAGTCTTTTTTGAAACTCTCATTGTCACGTCAAATGTATTATCGGTGAGATATTTTCAAATCTCGGGCGATATCCTTTTGCAATGTTCAATAAACCTTTTGCCGAAACATCCTGTAGTCTCCTTGAAACCTCAAGGTCTCACTGACTATTAAAAATTGTACATCGCTCTAATGTCCCGTAGTCTCATTGACATTTGGAGTCTCACTGATAGTTATCACTTTAGTCTTATGTATCGTTGTGACAATTTTGAGTCGAGGAGATGTTCCATAGATTATAGTGTGTCTTACTAATGAAGTAAATTCTATCGGTAAGACTTTGAAACTCGAAAAGACTCTTACCGATGCTAATTGTCTTGCCAAACTTGTTATTCCAATAAATCTTAATCACATGCTCTATTCGGTGAAACTCTCCTCAAAACACCTCATTGGTGTGACTTATGTCGATGAACTTTCTTTCGCTGATACATATCTTTATTGGTGTGACTTATGGGTCGGTAGGACTACATGACTTCATCCTGATAGTCTTTTGATAGAACCCCTTTGTGCTTTCTTGGCAAGACCTGATGCTTTCGGTAAGACTTCACTCTGATGAATTTAGTTTGGCCGAGATTTTTCCTCATGCACCATTCGGTAATACATGCATTAATTCATTATGACTTATTCCAACGATATCTCTCCATTCGAGATGATCGTTCTATCACCAAGACAATAAATTGTATCCTGTCAATGTGTTTATAGATGGAATATTTCGGTATGACATTCATGCACTCTTGCCGATAGACTACAAAAGATAGACATTATTAAGGATGCTTTATGGATCGGGGAGACCCTAGCCTTCTCTTGCCAATATGGATTATACTGTAAAATATTAAGGACTAGATGGATTCTACTAGACCACATGACAAAATATGGGAAAAATGTTATGATGAGAGAATCTTGTGCTTATGGTAAGGATCAATTTGGAAACTCATGAATATAATAAACTATGAAATTTTCAAAATTTCATAGTTCTAACATGTGGCACATAGATTTCTATGCAGTGCATCGCAATCCCTAATAGATTCCTTCCTCTAAAATCTATAGGGACAATATGTTCCCCATGGAGGATGAAGCGTAACACCTTTGTGTCAACCAATTGTCTTGAAAATGGCTCTTTCACTCCTTTCCATCTTCAAATGGCTTGTTTTCATTATCACTTCCTCTCTTTAGCAATTCATTCCATCTTCTACAATCTCATAAACAATTTTACACAACTAGCCTAATCTTTTAAACATTTCTTAGCAACTTGTGGCTCCATAAACTTTAGTGAGAATGTGTTGTGCTACCATAGAAGCTGTGAGTTGGGTTTCTTGTGAGACATCCTTTGTCACCACTATGGTTGTGTCAAATTTTTCAAATTCATAATCGTACATTTTCCCTTCATTGGCCTTGAGTTCCTTTGGGTGGAGGTGGTGAAACATAGATTTTAGGGACTAGGAATGCTTTGTCTCTTTTACTCAATTAGGGTCTTTCACCTAATGAAAAGAGAGATCCCACACCCAAAATCTAGAGAGTTCACTCAAATTAAGATGTGTGATGTTATTAAGGTTGAATCTAGTGATCTAAGTGCAACTAATTGATAAGATTGATTGATTAAACATGAAAAATCTAAGAAATAAGACTTGTTTGAAAACACATTGGGTTATGCAAGAATGAACTAGAAACTTAAGCAAATGATAACAAAAATTGGTGAGATTTATCAGTGTGCACTTGGAGGAAGATTGTTGTTACTAGAGGGTTCTGGAATGTCCCTGAAGTCACTGTTAATGACCACTAGGACTAATTCTCCATGCATGGGGAATCAATTCTGCTTCTAGTGAAAAGTTTCAAAAATAGGTTCTTGAATACTAAGAGCTAAATTTTGACAAAACCACTTTTTCAATCCTACAGATGGGACTCACTTTCAATGGGTGGTGAATTATTCCACCAACAAGAATCTCCAAATTCAGGAGTACCTTCTGTGGACCTAGATCCACACTTCTACTTCTTATAGGTGTCTGCTTCTAAAATTGTCAGATTTAGGTCTGAAAATGACTTTTTGTTGATTATTTGACTTGAATGATGAAGGGATGACTTGAATGAATTTACAACTTGATCCATAATTATTTCTAAAATTCTAGGATATCTAATTCTACAAACACACAAGAAGAAAAGAAGAAATGTTGATAGTTAAGGCATGGGGGTTTGCCTTGGTCAAATCCCGTTTAGGCTATTAAACCAAAATGATGAAATAATGGAATGAAGCATACAATAATGGAGTTTATTACCTTTACATGATGATTTTTCTTGAAATTTTGTATCACAACATGAATATTCAACCCTTGAATGTCCTTTAAAGCCTTCTTGATGAATTGCAATGATGAAACCCTAAGTAGCTTGACTTGAGATGAAATATTTGTGGATGAATGAATGGTGAGAGATAAGAGGTGAATAAAAGATATGAAATGAGGAGAAAACTACGTATTTATACACACTTCTTCCTTAGCATCTCATTGATACCTCATCATAGGCTGACATGAAGCAAAATTTAACTCAAATTTCACTTTTTTTCAGCTCAAAGGCCAAAATGGGGCCAGATGGGACTCACTCACCACACATGGAAAATGGGTTCCCTCTATATGGGATTGATTCACCATGCATGGTGAATGGGTCCCATAGGGGCTATTTTGACAACTCAGATGCCAAGGAATAAGGAAATAAGGTCTAAAATGCAACATTGCTAGGTATTTGATCAATTTGAACCTCGAGATGCACAATATGGATTATTATGGGAATATTAGTGATGATGTAAATGTTAAATAAGGCTTGGGATACATAAGTTAATGTGAAAGTGTAATTAAATACTCTTGACAACACTAAAATGAGGTCCACACAACCTAGGAAGGCACAAGAACCTATGTGAATGTGCAAGACACATTAAAACACTAGTTTATCATTAAGTTTAAGTTAAGAACCTTATAAACTTATGTAACAATGTTATTAAACACATTTTATAATGTTTAATTAAGGATAAATAGGTTAATTAAGTCTAGAAAAGTGTGAAAGCATCTTACAACACTTTACAACACCTTTACAAGACATCATTAAAAGCATGTTATTTAATTTGCAAGGGTCCAAGACCTAGTGTGGATGCATAAAATTCCTCACAATGCTAGATTAAGACCCCATTAAGTCCATTTTATCATGAATTAATCCCATGTCAAGAAAAGGGTCATTTTTTCTACGGAACATTTAGCCCCCACTTTAGTGAGAGGATGAACTTGCTTCAAACTCACACTAAAGTAGACATTCAAGAGAGATCTGAGTGTATAGATGCAGCTAACAAATAATGAAAAAGATCAAAGGAGTGGTCAAGCCCCTAGGATCAAAGATCCTAATTCAAGCCCAAAAGATACAAAATCATTCAATGGCAAGAGCTAAAGAAAAGAAAGATAGGGTGAAAATGATGTACTCACTCTAGGGCCGCAAAACTTTGGGTAATCCACAAGGTGAGAAGGCCACAACATACTCACTCTAGGGTCATGAAACTTCTAATCATCTACAAGGTGAGAAATCCCAAAAGGTAAGATACATATACTAGTTGGTATGCACTCACAAACACAAAGGTGGCTATGGGGAAAAGTCATGCCGCTAGGTGGGCTTCCCGCTCCACCATATCAAAGTTATAGCCATTGATAACTTTAACAAGGCACCACAAGGAAAAATGCTCATAAACAAAAAGAAAAGGTACCACATTCATGAAAGTTGTGTTATGCAAGGTGGCAAAAGATGCAAAAATGTAAAATGTAAAAGATGTTCAAAGGAGTCTTGTTCAGTTCATGCAAGGTCAATCACTTAGGGGACAGTGTTTCTAATGTCTCCAAGAGAGGACCAATCAAATAATAGTATATTCACAACTTAGGAGATGTAGTGCATTGCATAAATCCACCAAGGGGAATGTAATATGCTTAGAAAGATCAAAATTATGAAGGACATCACATGCAATGTCATCCACAAAGTGACAAAAACATTACATAAACAACAAGGCTGCACTAGGAACCAAGAATGCACATGAATTATGGTAATGTATGCCCCCCACTTCAAAGGAATTGCCACACATCGTTGTATGATAAATTTCTTTAAAGTACCAAAGGGAAGAAAAAGCAACAAGAAAACAAGACATAAGAGCCAACTTGGAAAGCCTTATTCCAAGTCATATGTTTTGAAGTTAGGCTACGTCATGTCGAGCAAAGAAAGGGAGTATGTCACATGCAATTCAATCTTAAGACATATTGTTCACATCTCAAGCTTGCTCTTATATTTTCATGAAAAGTTAACGAGTAGTCGAAAGAGACAACAAGTTACATACAAGGTATAAGGTTCTCTAACGCTTTGCCTGCCACTTAGTGTAGGACAAAGGTGAGCCGAAGTTGTTGATGAGATGCATGCTATAGTGAAAATAAATGGCAATTAGAGGAACTAGGTGCCCCCACATAGGGAAGCATACCAAACTCCTAAAAAATTTTGATTTTACGACTCAAAGCTTTGAATTTAGTAGTGGAATGTCCATGAACTCTATGATAGGTGAAAAATGAAGTCTTATCACAACATTTCTTTTGAGTTCTTGGAGGGAGGGTGACCAAGTGATCTTGGAGGAGTCTTAACAAGATACCCTCTTGATCAAGAGGAGAAGGGGGTCTTGTGGTGGGTGTGGAAGATACATCTTGCTTAGTAGTATATGTAATACTTTTGCAAGTGTCTCGATATTGTGATATTTTATTCTTTCCATTATGGGAAAGTATAAAATCTAACGAATTCAAATAATGAATATTTTGTGAGATGACATTGACTTTCAGTGAAGGTGTAGTTGTAGGTGTGTGTTGTATGCCTGGTAAAGGATGACTTTCAAGACCACTAGTTACTAAGGATGATTTAGGAGTGTGTTGTGTAGGCTTGTGGATATTGAGTGAGGGCTTGGCGATCTTGATCATACAAAAATAGCCAAGACCATGAGTTGTTTGTTGTGTGTTAAGCTTTGTAGGGTTGTGGATACCTTGTTCCTGAGCACCACATCCTTTTCCACTATATCCTTGTTGTTTAATTAGTTCATAACATTTTCCATAAAGCTTCTTCATTTCTTTGGAATTGGGTGGTTGTTCATTATTGTGTTCATCAAGGGTTATTGTGGAGTTTTCTTTGTTGTCTAAAGTGTTTGAGGTGGATCCTTTTGAAGGATCATCTAGATTTTGTGCTGACATGATGGTTAGTTGTCCTTGTGTCTCACCTTTCTTTTGTGTGACTATGTATTCACCCATAAATGATGGTGTGAAGTCTAGGGATCCCCAATTGTCACCAAATAATTTAGATGGCGATCCCTCATCATTGTGTTCAATTTCAAGAGGATATATGTTGGATGTTGGAATCAATGTTTTCAAAGGACTTGTAGCTCCTTTTTCAAGGTGTAATCAACTTTCAAGCTTAGGATATGCTTCAACTTGATAAATGTTATTGCTATAGACATATTTCATTATACGATGAAGGCTTGAAGGCACTACATTCATCTCATGAATCCATGGTCTTCCTAAAAGAAGATTGTATGAAAGATCATAAGGCATGAAATGAATAGGGTTTTATAAAGTAACCACCCCAACCGTAATAGGCAAAGTGATTACGCTGAGTGGTTGGTTTGTTGTATTATCAAATCTTCAAATAGAGATATAATCAGGTGTTATTTGTGATTTGTTAACATGTAATCGATCAAGGAGGTGCACACTACACACATTAAGGGCAGAACCATTATCTATGAGAGTTTATTCAATACCTATGTGATTGAATCGAGCAATTATCATAAAGGCGTGATGTTGTTTACACAACCTCAAAGGAGGGAGCACATGTTGATGGAAGGTAATGTCAAGATTATTTTTGTGGATGAAGGCTGCCACATCATTCAAAGTGGTACTAGGAGGAACTGCAATTTGTTTTAAGGTTGTTTGAAGAATGTTGTGATAATTTGGTGAGTTTTCAAGTAAATCCCAAAGGGAAATCTTGGCAGGAGTATTCTTTAATTTTTCAAAAAGATCATACTCCTTTGTGTGTGGGAGGTAATGAGGAGCACTAGGTGGATTGGGTAAAGGTAAGGAGGGTGGGATTGGTTGTGGTGGTTGCAGATTATTTCAAGTGTTATATGTATGAGCAATGATATTATAACTCAATTATTGTGATACATTTGTTTGAGATGGGTGGAGGATTTAGTGAGGTTTATTGGAAGGATTAAGTGGATGTGAAGGTGGGTAAAGTATGTAGTGAGGTTTACTAGAAGGATAAAGTTTATGTGAGGGTGGGTAAAGGGTGTAATGAGGTTGAATATTGTTAAAATCCCATAACAAGTGAGATTCCTCATTCTCTTCAAAGGGCATGTCATCTTTGTCTTGGGTCATAATATCCTCCCTAGGAGAGTTCTTAGGAGAAAAAAAACCAAGTGTTTGTGACAATTATGGTTTGGTTCATCCAAAATAACTTCATCGCAACTAAGGGAGTTATGAATGGTTGAATGTGTTTGGTAATTTATAGTGGGGAGGTTAAGGGAAGATTGCATTTTATTTTTGGTTGTTTCTAAGGTCTCATTATTTTGTACCATATTATCTACCCTAAAAGGGGAGCTTGTAAGATGTTCATCTATGGGTGAAATGTCCAAAGTAGCTTCATCACAAGTGGGGGAGGAAACAAGTGAAGGACAAATATGATTGTCAAATAGATTTTCCAAAATGGGAGAAGCATTAGGGAAGGGAGGATCTAGGCTATCAAGATTCTTAATAGGTATGTCTTCTAACACCAACATATCCTCTTTACATCAAGGAGGGATATTAGGAGATGGGAAAGTTTGATTGTCATGATCATGGAGACTTCGTAAGGTGATGTTTAGGAATTTGTCTATGATCTCATGTTCTTGTTGTCTAGCATTGTCCAAAGGGGAATAAGGAAGTGGATTTTAAAGACCCTCAAGGATTGTGACTTCTTGCACCAACATACCTTCGTCACTAATAGGAGAGGTATTGGTAGAAGAGAAAGTATGATTGTTTTGATTGTCTACACTACCATCCACACCAATGGACAATGTAAGATTAAGGATTGTACCTATGGTTTGATAATGTTTCTTAAAGTCCTCATTGTGGTAATCAAAAGTGAACTCATAAGGGGGAATGTTGCACTTATACAATCCACTATTAATGAAATAAAAGCCACATCTCTTGAAATAAAACATGCTATGATGAAAAGGAAATAAATTACAATGCAATGACTTAAAAGGAATGCATTTTTTTCATTTTTATGTAAGCTAATTTTCTACAATGCAACTTTCTAAAAATGAAATGTTGTGAATGCAAAAGTGAAATGAAACAATGCATGAAATGGGATAATTTAAGTGAGATATAGGGAAATGCATGCTACAAAAATGAAACTAATTGATATATACAAATTAAGGCACCAAATAGAAGCTTAAAAACAAATTTTTGAGTTCTATAAAATGTTGTTTCATGGGTCAAAAGGGACTAATTCGCCCAAGGTGGCGAATGAGTCCTAGTATGGACTCTTTCACAATTTTCAAAAAAAATTAAAGGAATTTGATGCTTTTAGAATGCTATTAAGATGTAGACCTAAGTGAAGAATGTAGAATTTCAAAAAAAATGAATCATTAAAGATGTAAAAATGCAACCTATCATGCACTTTTACTCATGAAAAAATGAAACCCTATAATGCAATCTAACTAATGCAAAATGCAATGCAAGAAACTCTAGGATGATTAATGGAATCTAAAGTCAAAAAAAGGGGATTCAAATAACAGGTTCACCAAAATGAAACATAGATTTTAGGGACTAGGCATGCTTTGTCTCTTTTACTCAGCTAGGGTCTTTCACCTAGTGAAAAGAGACAGATCCCACACCCAAAATATAGAGGGTTCACTCAAATTAAGATGTGTGTGATGTTATTAAGGCTGAATCTAGTGATCTAAGTGTAACTAATTGATAATATTGATTTATTAAAAATGCAAAACCTAAGAAATAAGAATTGTTTGAAAACACATTGGGTTATGCAAGAATGAGCTAGAAACTTAAGCAAATGATATCATAAATTGGTGAGACTTATCAAAGTGCACCTAGAGGTAGATTTTTGTTATTTTATGGTTATGGAATGTCCCTAAAGTCACTTTTAATGACCACTAGGACTGATTCACCATGCATGGCGAATCAGTCTTGCTTCTGGTGAAAAGTTTTGAAAACAAGTTTTCGATTGCTGGGAGCTAAATTTGAAAAAAAACACTTTCTAGGCCTATAGATGAGACTCATTCACCATGGGTGGTGAATTATTCCACCTATAGGAATCTAAAAATTCAGGAGTAGATTTGGTGGAACTAGATCTGCACTTCTACTTCTTATAGATGCCCGCTTCTAAAATTGTTAGATTTGGGATCTAAAAAATACTTTTTGTTGATTCTTTGACTTGAATGATGAAGGGATGACTTTAATGACTTTACAACTTGATCCTTAATGTTTTCCAATTTTCCAAAAGATCTAAATCTACAAACACACAAGAAGAAAAGAAGAAATGTTGATTGTTAGGACATGGGGGTTTGCCTTGGTCAAACCCTATTTAGGCTATTAAACCAAAATGATGAAATAATGGAATGATGCATGCAATAATGGAGTTGATTACCTTTCCATGATGATTGGTCTTGAAATTTTACAACACAACATGAAGATTCGGCCCTTGAATGTCCTTAAAATCCTTCTTGATGAATTGCAATGATGAAACCCTAAGTAGCTTGACTTGAGATGAAAGATTTGTGGATGAATGAATGATGAGAGATAAGAGGTGGATAAGAGATATGAAATAAGGATAAAAATACATATTTATACACAATTGGGCCTTAGTATCCCATTAATACCTCATCACAAGCCGACATGAAGCAAAATTTAACTCAAACTTCACTTTATTTCCCGCTCAAAGGTCAAAATGGGGCGAAATGGGACTCATTCACCACACATGGAAAATGGGTCCCACCAGGATGGGACTGATTCACCATGTATGGTGAATGGGTTCCACAAGGGCTATTTTGATAGCTTAGATGCCAAGGAATAAGGAAATGAGGTCTAAAATGCAACCTTGTCGGGTATTTGATAAATTTGAACCTGGGGATGCATAATATGGATTAATATGGGACTATTAGTGATGATGTAAATTTTAAATAGGGCTTGGGACACATAAATTAATGTGAAATTGTAATTAAATACTCTTTACAACACTAAAATGAGGACCACACAGCCTAGGAAGGCACAAAAACCAATGTGAATGTGCAAGACATGATACAACACTACTTTATCATTAAGTTTAATTTAAGAACCTTCTAGATTGATGTAATAATGTTATTAAACACATTTTAAAATGTTGAATTAAGGAGAAATAAGTTAATTAAGTCTAGAAAAGTCTGAAAGCATCTTACAACACTTTACAACACCTTCACAAGACATCATTAAAAGCATATTATTTGATTTGCAAGGGTCCAAGATCTAGTGTGGATGGATAAAATGCCTCACAACACTAGATTAAGACCTCATTAAGTCCATTTTATCATGAATTAGTCCCATGTTTAGCAAAGGATCCTTTTTTCTATGGCACAAATGGTATTACTTCACTATCCTTCTTTTGTTGTGGTTTGATGGAGTAGCATTTTGTTTTTTGTAGTATTCAATATTCTCCTTTCTAGAATTTCCTTTATCATATTTATATTTCTCTTTATCTATCTAGTTTTCCATGGAGGTGGAAACACCAAAGCATGAGTTTTACTAATGCAAACCCCTACACAACCCCAAATTTTTTCCTCTCTCTGTTGTGTGTAGGTGTACATGTGTGTGGAGCTTGTAGGTGAACTAGACTCTCAACGAGTTGGATTTCTTCACCTTTTCTTTAGTTTTATTCTTTATCACCTTCATACTTATTTCTTGTATTTTATTATTCATCATTCTATTTAGTACATTCAAATTTATTGGCTAGACCATTACTAGGTTTTTTCTATACTCTGTATTGTTCTTTTGCACTTTTTGGTTGTGTTGGTAATTTTTCTTGAAACCTTCAACCCTAAGGAGAAACACAATACCTAAACCATGGGATTAAATATTTAGGACAAGAAATCTCCACTATCAATAAATTGAAGACAAGAAAATCCAATGAACAAGGATATGAAAGCCTTCTTCACTTTGAGGTCCACAAGACTCGGGAGGGTGTTCCTAATTATAGGTCCAAGCATATGATAAACTTTTCAAGAAAAAAACTATAGACCTATGAAAGTGGATAATTCTCATATATATGAGTAATGGGTATTTTATATTCCACCAAATTCAAGCATACTCCAATTTGCATTGAACATTACTTAGAATACATAACTTAGATATCTTCATCTCAAACACATGGAGGGTTAATAGATAGAATTTTGACAAATTTAGCCTCTATACTCTTTTGAATACCATGAAGATATAGGGAACTGAGATAACTTGAACATAAAAGTAACAAAAATTTATTATGATTTGAATTGTTTCTAAAAATTTCTTAGGCCTTGTGATATATCGGTGCTTAATCATGGGCCACAGAGTCAAATATAAAACTACAACAGAGATCCTATCAGTAAACTAGGTTCAACCAATGAATTTAAAATATGTTAATTCCTTACATTTACAAATCCACTCATGTCAAAAGGTTCTACTTACCAATCCTACTTGTGTACTCTAAATTATAGTTATCTGATCAAAGAAATCTAACTCTTTACATGAAAGAGAATCATGGCCAAACAAAATAATCATAGGAAATTTGTGATGAAAAATTCAAACATCCTTGATATATTGAATTCATATAATTAAAAGAATACAAATTTGGAGACAACATCATGAACATTAATTGTTTTTGCACAAATTTGTTAACACTTGCTCATAAAATCAAGCTAATATAATTTACATACTCTATTTATGACTCAAAATCAGCACTATTCTACATTACTTACCTAATTTAGAATTGTATAACCCTTACAAATGAGAAAGAATGAAAAGATATAGAAGGAAGAAGAGCCCTAAAATCTATCCGTAGTTGACATCTGGTAGCATTTCTTCGTTTGATCAGTAATTTCCCACTGCTTGAAGAAAAGCCTCATCCTGCAATTTGATTTTTGCCTCTTTGTTCACTTGCTCCAGGTGCAATAGAAAAATAATCTTCACCATGAAGAGACATCATTCCTCATTATTCCCTACAATTGAAAATTTGCTCCATTGTGAAAAATCTTCACTTCTCCGTTTACTCTGCCCTACAGCTGAAAATTACTTTCACCAGGAAAGCTTTTCCCTCTTCTTATCTGGTTGTGAAAAACCCCCCACCTGTTTATTTAATTTTTACTTCCCAACAAAAGAGTTTAATTCTTTCATCGGGCTATAAAATATTACCCATACACTTTTAATTCACCCCTGTTGGGCTGTAAAAAACTTATTTACTTGCAATTTATACTTTATTTCCTAGCAAAATGTTAACCATGAGTTTACAATTTAAATGACCAGCATTTAAAATCTCAGTTTCATTTACTTTTGAGGGCATTAATTTTTATATTCTCTATAGAAATCCATTTTCTCGTGCCTTCCTCTTTTACCTCACTTACCATTAAAACATTATCAAATGATAATATTCAAACACAAGTCACATGCCCCACCATGCACTCCACACAAATGCATCACGTATTGCGAATACAAGGAGAAAATGAGACATCAAATAGAGATGTGCGATAAGGAAAATGCAAGATTGTGCATCACTGATATGAGATGAGAAAAGAGCTAATAAACAACAATGAGTTATAAAACATCCTCTCGCTTCTTCTTCACCATCTGAACCCTTGTTCTTCAAGTTCTACATCTTCTCAATGAACCCTAGAGGCATCAAATAAGTGTTTGCAGTAGTTAAAATTCAACTCCATCTTCCTTTATCTAGTTGTACATTCACTATTTTATTTTACATTTTACTGCTTGCAGTAAGGAATTTTTAGAGGCTTTAATTTTTCTCTTCATCCCATGTATTCTTCTTTTGCATTTTACACATTAAAGTCCAACAATCATTGCATGTCTCTATTCTAGTGAGAAAATGGAGACATCAATTAGCGATGTGTGACAAGGAGAATGTGGTATCACTCATCACTAATGTGATGAGAGAAAAAGCTTTGAATTTCGTGATGAGAAATAAGAAGCTCAAAGCATCCCCCCATCACTAATGTGCAAAGGGAAAGAGCATTCAAATCTATGATGGGTGATGAGAAGGAACTTCCATCGTTGATCACCAATATCAAATGGGAAAGAAAAATCAAAACAGTGACGGGCGACGAGCTTTCCCCTGCAGTCGTGAAAGCCAAAGCCATATTTTAGCCAATTAAAAGCAAGAATTAAACTTGATTTTCCTGCAAAAAATTTGAAATAAATTTTATATTTACCCTAAATGCATTTTTCAAATTTGCATAATGTTTAAAATATTCAAAAATATTTTGAACATAAGCATTTAAAACTTTAGAAAAAATGCAAATTTTAATTACACCTGTAGGCCAAATGGAGAAAATTCACTGTGCATAAATGATGACCCCTAGAGCCAATATTTTTTGCATGCAATCATGATCAATTATTTATAATATTTGTTTTAAATCAAACTTCACCCAACCATCAAAAAGCAGGTACCTCCTTTGTAAACTGGCACTTGGGAAATGTTCGCCGCACCTGAAATGCATTAAAATAATGCATCATATGACCTCTGTTTTTTTTTTAAATTGAGTTGGAGATGTTTTAGACCAAAATAAGAAATGGGTTTCCCTTAGAATTTGAAAATTTGAAACTTTTTGGAACCCTAATTTTGGCCATGTCATATTCAACAACACATTAATTAACCCATCAAAACTCATCCAAGAGACACAAAACTGTACAAGCATGTAGATATTTGAACCAAAAATTTAGTACAACAAACAGATTTATAAAATTCATCTTGAGGTGCAACATATTAATATCCAAAGTGGCTCAGTCAAACTTTTCTGCAATTGCACCTATCAGAAACAACTCAAGCACACCAAGTCACCTCTGAAAAATTATCAAACCACCTCATGGGAAGCTATCATAGGAAACACTAGATAATTTAGGTTCATTGAGTATCTGTCCAAGAGGGTTTTCCTTCAATCCACATTCTTCACAAGATATTAAGGGTCAAATTTGACCTCCTTGAAAGATTCTAGAAATGCAGATGTAAAAACAAAACAAATTGCATTTGCTTTTGACTTGGTAAAAATATCAAATCTGATCCTATGGCTCTGAAATTGGACTAGGGAGCATATGAATATGAGGGGAATACAGAACACCAATCTATTTTCCATGACGATCATCCAGTTGTAAAATATCATTCTAAACAAGAGGCCACTTCGCAGGCCTAAGAGTTTGCAAACAACAAAATAGTCCCAGACCCCTCCAACTTGTTGCTTCAAAACCTTGTCAAAAATCATCACAAAAGGTTGAAATTGAGTAGGTGTGTTACCATATGTCAAATGAATACACTCACCAAGGTATTTGGCATGAAAGAAAATGGGCTACGAATTAGGACCCTCCAAAGTAGGTCACTAGGGTAGATTCTAGGTGCATTTCTAAGTGTGCAAAGTGAATTTTTCATCATGGGCACTTAAAATTTTGCAAAATTTTATAGTGCCAATAGTGGATATGACTAGGGATGCATGCCCATTGCGGGCATGGTGAGATTCCATTTCTCTAGGGAGTAGACCAAGTGCCAGAATCATTGCGTGATAGAATCTATATTCAATTTCTCAAACCATATTTGATGGCCCTTGGCCACCAAATGAAAATAAGAACCAATTCTTGCCTCTTTCAAACACCATCCTATTGAAGGAATTGATTTCCCTTAACCCATATTTACCTTTTCCATACCACTGCAACAAGTATAGCCCTCTTCTTACAAGCATAAGTATCAACATGATTACTACTAAAATCAGCCCGATTACAAACATTGCCACTAACAACCCTAACATATTTTTTGAGCATACCATTGCTAATGTAATCTCTATCATTATGCATTGTATAACCAAGCATAAACTAAAAATTTTCATAATCACATGACACATATGTGTTATATTCATTAGATGAAGCATATTAATATTGAAAATAATATTCCTTGCTCTTCATCTTATTTTCATGCTCCATCAAAATACCTTCCAACTGAATGGAAACTAAAAGTGTTCATACTCTTCTAAGTAGCCGGTATCATGATACTCAACCTTACCTACAAAATTTGTATCAAATGTAAAATATTCATAGGAAATTCCCTCGAGGAGCTCATTAATGTGTTGCTTTATTTTCTTAAGGGTGCATTCTAACCCTCTTTTAGATGCATCATCAGAGTTCTCAAAAAAGAGTGGATTATCTATGCACCAATAAGGATCATCATTTAACTAATGAAGATGGAGGCTCATCAAATAAGGGTTTTTTTCATACATTCATTGTTGTCATAAAAGCTTTTGTTTCCTTAGCATGAAGGTCTAAATCTTTCATATCATCATTGTATTCAAAATCATTACAATCACTGGAAGATCATAAAAATATATTTTTAACCTCATTGACATCATCAATACTTAACATCTTTGACCCACATTCTAAAAAGTCTTCACATGAAGAAAGTTGTTCCTTCTCAAGGAAACATGTGTTCCCATCATTTTCAGCATATTTCTTGTTTGTATCAAATGATTCTATCTTAGAGGCAATCATAATCATCAGAGGAATGACCATACTCAATGCTATCATATTTACTAAAACAAGGGGACTCATCAATACTGAAACTATGTTCAAGCTCTTCAAATTGATTGCACAGTCTAATGTCTTCCACAGGACTATAGGTATTGGAATCTTCAAAAGAATCGAAATCACACATTTCATTTCCTTCACTGAGGTATGCATTTTCAACCTTTTCTCTACTCTCTTCTTCTTCACCATTATTGTATTGATTTGCATATGTGCTACTTGTGAGCTAATTACAATTGATATCCTCATCTAGACAAGTTAGGTCTTCATTTTCTAATATACTCTTTTCAATTATGTGCATCATGTTCTAATTTCTCTCAATAGGATAGTTGTTATCTTCATTTTGAGACATCACATTTTGTGCATAATTACATTTGGATCCTTTAATAATCTTTATCCAATAAAGTACTTGGTCAAAACTATGAGGCTTAGATTCCTTTAGCAAGGTACTCTGCCCTAAATCATATATTTCACAAAATAGATCAATGCACATTGAATCCTCAGGTCTGAAATTTTTGGGGACCTCCAATAAGGCATCCAAAAACCTTGAGAATAAATCATATCGTGATTCTCCCTTGTGCCTCTTCATGTTAGACAATTCTTGTACAAAATCCATCTAATCAACATTGCTCAAATTTTGTTGATGTTCAACTTGGAGTTCACTATGATTTGTATCATGTAATGATAGACTAATTGTAATAGCAAAAGCACTATCATCTTGACAATCATTTTTATTTTTTGATCCATGAATTATATTTGCATGAGGTGTGCTAGGATAACCAATGCTTGCAACCATATATCCTTTCTTCATTGAATATTTTGAGTTGTTTTCAATATCCATTGCAATTTGATATGCATGGTGTAATGTTGTAGAATCTTTCTCTCTTAACAAATAGCTCATTTCTTCATCAAATGCACCTAAGTATACAACCAAACACACTACATCATTTGGTCTCATATTTTTAGGAATGTCACCTATTGTCTTTGAAAATATGAGATTAAAATCTGGGACTAACTCATCTTCTTCTTTCTAGATGTTCATAAGTTTTTGTCTCGCTAAATTTGGATTAATTCTTTCACCAAACTATTCTATGAATGCTATCAGTAACTCATTCCATGAAGAGATAGAACACACAGGAAAATATGAAAAGAAATCTCCGGCATCTTTCTTCAAAGATTGAACAAAGAACTTCATGAAAACATCTTCATGACCTATCTCATAATCTCCCATCAAATATGAAAAATCTTGCAGATGCCAAGATGTTGATTTTGACCTCTCACCATTGAATTTTGGCAAGTATTCCCTCACTTTACTAGGAATAACATTTGGAAACCCTAAAATACCATTGAAATTTATGGCTTTATATGTTTTAATAGAGAAATTTATTTGATGACATGGTAGGGGCTGCACACTAGGCATTGTTACATTTAGGTCCACACAAGGATGAATAGGTTGATGATACACTTTCTTACACCTATACAAGCCTTTTCATATTAACTTTACAGTTACACAGGGCAACTCAAACTCCTTTTACAACATGATCTTAATCTTTTACAATGTAAATTTCTATCTCAACTTGCTTAAGATCTTCTAAATGAGTTTCAATAAAAATATTGGATACTTCACTTCATAATAGAGGTTACAATCTAGTAATACAAAAGTATGTAGAATAATCACTACTATTCCATTTCTTAGTGCTTAATTTCACTCAATAGGGAACCAAAAAAAAATTCAAGACTTTCAAATATGGTTCTCACACACAAATTTATCCTTCCTGAAAACTAAAAAATGAAAAATACTTGGATATGTTGCAGTTGCATATTTTTCTTCCTAACTAGAAATATTTTTAAATCTAAAACTTTCTTCACATCTTCATCATGTTCTTTTGACAGATTTTCCACCTCTCTTCGTAGAGGACTAAATTTCAACCAATATGAAGCTCCTTCAAAGATGAATTTCCTTCTAAGTTTCTTTCACCAATAGAGCACCATAGATTATGAAAATTTCAAGTACACTTCAACAATTTTTGTCTCTAGGTATGAAATCCTTCAAGATTTGAACCAAATTCTCATATCAACAAATAATATGACTCTGTAATAGAATATTCTACAACTGGAGATTCAAAATTTTCCCTAGTAGAGTCACCAATCTATTGGTGACTCAAATGGGAAAATAATATTCCTCAATTTTCAAATCTTTGGTTACAAACTATTTTGGAACTTTAATGACCCTTAAGGCTAGATGATCCTCTATCATAATTTTCCAAAGTTCCCCCTAATAGAGTCACCAATTTGTTGGTGATTTTTTCTTGCAACCTTCAATCCTAAGGAGAAACACAATACCTAAACTAGGGTATTAAATATTTAGGACAAGGAATTTGCACTGTCAATAGATTGAAGACAAGAAAATCCAATGAACAAGGCTATGAAATCCTTTTGCACTTCAAGCTCCACAGGACTCGGGATGGTGTTCCTAATTGTAGGTCCAAGCATATGATAAAATTTTCAAGCAACAAACTATAGACCTATGAAGGTGTGTAATTATCAGATATATGAGTAATGGGTATTTTATATTCCACCAGATTCAAGCATGGTCCCATTTGCATTGAACATTGTTGAGAACACATAACTTAGATATCTTCATCTCAAACACATAGAGGGTTAAGAGATAAAATTCTCCCAAATTTAGCCTCTATACTCTTTTGAATACCATGAAGATACAGGGAACTGAGATAACTTAAACATAAAAGCAACAGATATTTAATATGATTTGAATTGTTTCTAGAAATTTCTTAGGCCTTTGTGATATATTGGTGCCTAATCATGGGCCACAAAGTCAAATATAAAACTACAACAAAGATCCTATCAGAAAACTAGGTTCAACCAATGGATTTAAAATATGTTAATGCCTTACATTTACAAATCCACTCATGTTGTCATAAATTTCTACTTACTAATCCCACTTGTGCACTTTAAATTACAATTATCTGATCATAACAAGAACCATGGCCAAACAACACAATCACAGGAAATTTGTGATGAAAAATTCAAACATCCTTGACATATTGAGTTGATATAATTAAAAGCATACAAATATGGAGACAAATTCATGAATAGTAATTTGTTGCTACACAAATTGGTTAACACTTGCTTAAAAAATCAAGCTATTACAATTTACATACTCTATTTATGACTCAGACCTAGCGCTATTCTACATTACTTACCTAATTCAAAATTTTAGAACCCTTACAAATGAAAAATAATGAAGAAATATAGAAGGAAGAAGAGCCCTAAAATCTATCCGTAGTTGACATCTGGTAGCATTTCTCCCTTTGATCAATAACTACCCACCACTAGAAGAAAAACCTCATCCTACAATTTGATTCCCACCTCTTCTTTCACTTGCTCTACAATAGAAAAATATTCTTCACCATGAAAAACCATCATTCCTCATTATACCCTGCAATTGAAAATCTACTCCATTGTGAAAAATATTCACTTCTTCGTTTACTTTGCACTATAACTAAAAATTACTTTCACCATAAAAGATTTTCCCTCTTCTTATCTAGCTATGAAAAAACTCCCACCTATGCATTTACTTTTTACTTCCCAACAAAATAATTTATTTACTTTCACACAATAAAAAAATTTAATTCTTTCATCAGGCTATAAAATATTACCCGTGCACATTTAATTCACCCTTGTTGGGATATAACAAACTCATTTACTTGCACTTTATACTTTATTTCTCAGCAAAAATTTACCCATGAGTTTACAATTTAAATGACCAATATTTAAAATCTCACTTTCATTTACTTGTGAGGGCTTTAATTTTTTATATTTGTTGTAGAAAGCCATTTTACCATGCCTTCATCTTTTCCCTATCACTTACCATTAAAACATTATCAAATAATAATATTCAAACACAATTCATGGGCCCCACCTTGTACTCCACACAAATGAATCATGCATCATGAATGCAAGGAGAAAATGAGACATCAAACAAAGATGCAAGATCACTCATCAATGATTTGAGATGAGAAAAGAGCTAATAAATAGCAATAAGCGATAAAACATCCTCTATCTTCTTCTTCTCCATTTGAAACCCTTGTTCTTTAAGTTTTGTAGCTTCACTATGAATCCTGGAGGCATCAAAAAACTGTTTGCAATAGTTAAAATACAACTTCCTTTATCTAGTTTTGCATTCACCATTTTATTTTACATTTTACTGCTTGTGGCAAGGAATTTTTCATTTTTTACATCTAGATCCTTTAATTTTCTCGCCATACCATGTATTCTTCTTTTGCATTTTACACATTAATGTACAACAATCATCACATATCTCTATTCCAATGAGAAAATGAATACATCAATCAGTGATGTGCGACAAGGAGAATGTTGTATCACTTCTCGATGTGATGAGAGAAAAAGCTTTGAAACCCATGATGAGTGGTAAGAAGCTTAGAGCATCTCTCCATTTCCAATGTGCAAAGGGAAAGAGAATTCAAATCTGTGATGGGCCCGGTGAAATGGAACCATTGTCGCTCATCATCAATATCAAATGGGAAAGACAAATCAAAACAGTGATGGGCGATGAGCTTTCCCATGCAGTTGTGAAAGCAGTGAAAGTCATATTTCAGCCAATCAGAAGCAAGAATTAAACTTACTTTTCCTCCAAAACATTTGAAATACATTTTGTATTTTCCCTAAATGCATTTTCCACATTTACATAATTTTTAAAATATTCTAAAACATTCTAAACATGAGCATTTAAAACTTTTGAAAAAATATAAATTTTAATTATGCCTCTAGGCCAAAGGGAGAAAATACATTGCACACAAATGATGTCCCCTGGAGCCAAGATTTTTTGTGTGTAGACACGATAAATTATTTAGAACATGGGTTTTAAATAAAACTTCACCCAACCATCAAAATCAGGTACCTCCTTTGTAAACTAGCCACCAGGACATGTTCACTCCACCCGAAATGCATTAAAATAACAAATCATATGACCTTCGTTTTTGAAAAAAATGGAGTTGGAGACATTTTAGACCAAAAAGAGAAATGGGTTTCCCTTAGAATTTGAAATTTTTAAACTTTTCAGAACACCAATTTTGGCCATGTCATAGTCAGCAACACATTAATTAATCATTAGAACTCATCCATGAGCCGCAAAACTGAACAAGCATGTAGAAATTTGAACTGAAAATTCAGTGCAACAAACATCTTGGAAAAATTCATCTTGAAGTGTAAGATATTAATATCCAAAGTGGCTCATTCATATTTTTCTACAACTGCACCTATCAGAAACCAACTCGAGCACACCAAGTCACCTCTTTAAAAAATTATCAAATCACCTCATGGGAAGCTATCACTAGAAACACTAGATTATTTAGGTTCATTGAGTATGTATGTAAGAGGGATTTCCTTCAATACACATTCTTCACAAGATATTAACAGTCAAATTTGACCTCCTTGAAACATTTTGGAAATATAGATGTAAAAACAAAACAAACTGCATTAGCTTTTGACCTAGTAAAAATATCAAATTTGATCTTGTGGCTCTAAAACTAAACCAAGGAGCATATGAATATGAGTGGAATGCATAACACCAATCCATTTTCCATGACAATAATCTAGCTATGAAATATCATTCTGAACAAGAGGCCATTTCACAGGCCTAAGAGTTTGCAAACAACAAAACAGTCCCAGACCCCTTCAACTTGTCACCTAAAAACCTTATCAAAACTCATCGCAAAAGGCTGAAACTGATAAGGCATGTTACCATATGTCAAATGAATACACTTACCAAGGGATTTTGCATGAAAACAAATGGGCTCTGAATTAGGACCCTCCAAAGTAGGTCACTGGGGTAGATTATTCAGGTGCAATTCTTAGTGTGCAAAGCAAATTTTTCATCATGGGAACTTAAAATTTTGCAAAATTTTACATTCCCAATAAGTTGTATGGACACCAGTGTGTCACACTATTTTCCCTGACCTACATTGCTATCCTTAGTAAGAGAGTTGTCTAAGGAATAGTTTGGGTTCCATAAACCATCTCATTTATCCCCATCCAAACATTTGGATTAGTAGAGTGATAGAATCACTTGAAAGTGCTCTTCATTCTCTATCCTTGACCTAAAACACCCACTTAGCTTGAGGTAACTAGGGCAGCTCGAGCAGCTCTCTGTGACTTGGATCCTTGGTGTGGTTGGTCCCTCTACCTTACACTAAAAATCTTATAATTGAAATAGTAGATTAGTTTGAGGAGGGTCATTTAGGTGATTCAAATAGTGTTAAATGTGAAATAAGGTTAGCCATATTGGTGAAAGAGGTGAAAAAAAAAACAAAAAATTGGAATATTAAGGGAAAAAATTTAGCTTTCAAAGAGTAGGAGGATGGGTCTTTGGATGAAGAATATTTTTAGATGCTTAAGGAGGAGGTCCTTAATACTATCCAAAAAAAACTAGAAGTGGTGATTGGGAATGATTCTAACCATTATATTGTAAGTTTGGAAGAGGAGGTAGAGGAGGAAAAGGGTGAGGAAGAAGATGAAAAGGATAATGACAAGAATTAAATGAATATTCCATTAAGGATGAAGAGGAAGGTACAAAACCAAAACAAGAGGAAGATAATGAAAAGGTTATGGTGTGCTTAGAGGATAGGGAGGATTTTGGAAGTAGTACTCTCCAATTACATAAGAATTAAACTGGCAACCTTTAGGGGAAGGCTTTCCATCTTGATAGTGCATTGAGCTGCATAATATCTATCACTCATGGAATCATGAACTAGGCCATTTTTGGAACTATTATTGGGTAATATAAGGTTAGAAAAATTAAATATAGGAAGGAGAATAAATAGGATGATGAAGGCCTAAGTGAGAATACTATTTTTGATGTTCAGGACAACTAGAAGAAAGACTTGGAGCTACTCAAGAAAGAATGGAATCTAATTAATAATCCTATGGAGTAGTTTTTTGTTTTTTATTTTTATTTTTTGGGTTCTCTAGGGTCTGTGTGCCTATCTTTCTGAGGCCTATGAACCATTTTTGTTTAAACTCTTGATAACTTTTTTTCTTGGTGTTGTTTCTGAGTAAGCCTATTTTCCTTTGCCTCTACTTGAACTGGTGGGTCTATTTTCCTTGTGCTTTTGTTTCTATTTTGTGTGGAATCAGGTCCCTTACCCTACTTTTTTAATCATAAACATTATCATAACCTTATCATTATAATTATTTATGGAAGTTCCTTTTCTTATTGAACATAACCCTTAACTAATACACACATTTGGTTTAGTTGCATTTGTTCAAAAACTATATAATATTAACACCACCACTTGGTCATCTCATGCTTATTTCATGTTACATCATCATTTACCAAGTAACCTTACCCCATGCTGGTGTCATGCTTATGTCATGCTTACTTCATAATTTTTTTTCCTCATGTTGATGTCACCATCAAAACTAGTTATCAAAACATATTAATTTAGTACACTTGATCTTTATTGAAAATACAATATGACCTAGAGTTGTTGTAAAGTATGTCATGTTGACATCCCCCAAAATTATACATTTTAATTGGTTGGAAAAAATTAAAAGTTATTTTCACTTGATCTCTCCCACAAATCCAATTGAACACAAAAAATAAACTCTAAACCAATTGGGAGGATGTAACTTGGATATCATTGTAAAGATATTTCATTCCACATGTCAAAGTTTCACATGTCCAATTATACATTAGAAATTAGTACTCTCATAACTTAACTAATTTTGATCGATCTTTAACCAAGTTTAATTTTACCCATTAAGCTCTTGTACAAGATGATGTCCTTAACTTGACTAATTTGAATTTAAAATTTCTCTAGAAAGAAACAAACAAAATAAGAACTAAAGCACAATAAAATTAAAAAAATTGAAAACAAAACCTAAAATATTATTGCTTGATATAAGATTTGCTCATTGTAAGTGTGAAATAAGCAAATAAGTAAAACAACTAAAACATTTCTTAATGAAAAATTATATCAAGATTTAATAGCAATTAACTAATTTAAAGCATAGAAAACTTGAAAGCATCTCATTGTTTCCTATCTCCAAAGATTTATCAAATCGCAAAGGGCTCTAAGATTTGGTAAGCACCGTGACTATTTAAAATGCCTATTTAGATAATGGAATGATGCTAAATGCAATTATCTAATGAGTGATAATGATTTATGGATGATATAATGCTACTGTAAGCTATTCTAACATGAACCTAATGAATGAAAGCTACAGTAAAACTAAGATGCAGCCATGATATGAACTCTACAAATGTTTAGATTGCTATGATGCTATTGCTATTGTTATTGCCTGATTGCTTTATTTCTTGATTGTTATTCATGCAGAGTAAGTTTTCACAAAAAATTGGATTCTCGGATCCATTTCTATTGAAGAAGGTTGTATATATAGATTTCACTGCAGCACATTGTGATGGGGCAGCACAATAGAGGCCTGGATTCAATCTTGAGAATTTGAAAGGTGGGAGATGTAGAAGCTGGAGTTGATGAAGGGAATGGTCTTTCCCCATGAAAACATCAGGCAAGATGATAGGAAAGATCAGAGGAAGAATATTTGAGAGATTGATTCAAATTTGTCTTCAATTTGTCTCCATAGCTTCCCCTGAATGCTAGTTGAAATAAATTGGATTTTGGAATATAAAATTTGGTAGATGAGTGAATAGAGGAATTTGCTTTATGCCTTTATTTAAATATTTTGATTTATTTAAATTAGCAAAAGGGGGAATAAATAATTTAATAAAATAAACAATAGAAGTTGTTTATTAAATTAAATAGAAGGAATATGATAATCAACAAAGTATTTAACCTTGTTTAATTAATTAAGATTAAATGATGTGATAATTAAATAACACCAACAATAGAAGTTGTATATTTAATAAAATATGAAGAATAGAAGAAATGAACTATAAATAAATATTTCTATTTATTTAATAGTAGAGGAAATTAAAGTAATTAATCAAATAAAACATATTTAATTAATTTGATTATCCAAACCATTTTTAGGTGTATACATTTTTCCTCTCTTTGAAGTGATGTGTTTACGCATTGCTTCAAAGAAAATTTTGTGCTACTGCTGCTAGTATCAACGAAAAAAAAATTAGTATGCTTGAGACATGATTTTTCAGTTGATTGATGGATATATGCCCCCTCGGGAGATAAATTGATGAATATTTTTTTTATTTTATTTTTTAGTAATTTTAATTTTTATGATTTTTCGATGACTTGATGAAGATTCGATGAATATTTGGCGATGAAGTAATTTATCTCCCGATAATTTTTGTAGCAAGTTTACCCCTAGTTGATATTGAATTAATCTCCTCTTAAAAAAAAAATTTAATAATCCCACCAAAATCCCACCTCCAATAACCTATAAAAGGTCAAAAAGGTCCTTTTCAAACTCATTTGTGCATTTTGACTTTTGAAAACTTTGTGAGAGACCTATTTGAGCCACTTGGAGCGAGATTTTGATTCCTTATCATACCCACTGGTTCGAGCATGTGCAACATCACCAGCATCCAACCACCTACGAACCTCCATACGTACCCCTTAACCCCTCGATTTTTGTGCATTTCCTCATTTTTAGCACTTTTTTGGGTGTAAAATTTTTTAAATCTTTTAGCACGTCTATTTTCCATTGTTCTTCCATTTTCTATTTTAGCACTTTGAAAATTTTAGCACTTAGGCCTACTATTTTAGCACTTAGGTGTAGTGTTTTAGCACTTCAAAAATAGTAGCACTTAGGTCCACTATTTTAGCGCTTAAGTAGGATAAATTATCACTTTCAAAACTTTAGCGCTTAGGTTAGATTCTTTAGCACTTTGACCTTTTAGCACATTGACCTAATAGAATAGTGCTTTTGGTAAAATGGCACTTTGATCGCCTGTAATAGAGATTTTGACTGATGAAATGGCACACGTCATGATTTAGCACTTTGAATGCCTATTTTGGCACATTCAAATCAAATTGATGAAGTTTTTCAAAATTTTCCTTAATTTTGTCAAATTTTTATTGTGTTAGTCGTTGGTTTGATATGATTGATAATCCCGATCAAGTAGATGATGGTCAACCTAATGATAGGTGAGGTCTAATGTTTTGATTGATGGTAATTATCCTCATGATAGGCAATGAATAATTATAGTTTGATTGATGAACCTCATGATAGGCGAGGTTGATTTGATGCATTGATGATTGACCTCATGATAGGTGAGGTTCAATGATAATTGATGATTTGATCTCATGATAGATGAAGTTCATTGATGTTTTCTCATGAGATTTGATCAAAATCCTCTCCAAGAGCTAATTAGTTTTGATAGGATAACTGATGTTTGATGATTCGACAAAAAGTACTGATTTTGAAAATTTCCTGATGATAGGAGCCATTAGAGAACCTTCAGGTTCGAGAGCGATTCCCATGGACATTTAATTTGATACCTTAGTTAGGGCAGCCTAACACGGTAGTCATTTCATGATGTGTTTTTTCTTCTCTATTATTCATGCCCTAGATTAGGATTAATTGGGGTTTGTTGACAGCATTAGCCAAGAGATGGCAAAGCGATCATGACACCTTCCACCTTCCCACTAGTGAAATGATAGTCACTCCAAAGGATGTTTGGAGCATCCTACGGATACTAGTTGTGGGTGAAATTGTTGTATAAGATTCATCATAGCAGGGTGGTATTGATGCTCTTTGAAGGGTTTTTAAGGACAAGCACATTGTTGGAGAGTGGATTCCATGGCGAGAGATAGTGGCTGATTATGCCACTTTGTCGATAGTGCTTGTTGGATTTATCAGAGGATTCCTTTGTCCTGATCACAAGTCAAAGGGATTCTCTATTGGTTGGGGCCGAGTACAAGAGAGTATGGTCATTCATGGGACGAAATATTCTTGGGGCATGTGTATGCTCACCCATTTGTATCATGATTTTCATTCAACTATGTATTTTAGAGGTCATAGTTTGTTAGTCGATGTCACTTTACTTCAGGTATGGGTGTGGGAGCACATAGCTGTCACATGTCTAGTGCCAGTGAGACAAAGACCACGTATGAGACTGTATGTATTCAAATATGTAGGTCGTCTTACTTAGTCTAGTATTGATTATGTGACATGGCATCCCTACCTTGACTGCTAGCATTGGGACAAGGATTATATTCAGGTGCCTTTTCTCTATCACTCAATGTTATTGATTGGTCAGACTCGTTGGGTGCTAGAGAGATTTTTTATCAAACAAGTGTATAGATAGCATGGTATGGTTCAGGGTATGCCCTAGGGTGTTGCTCATTACACTTGTCAGTAGTTAGATTCTACAGATTGGGGGCCCGGTTTGTCATACGATGCTATTGTTCAGGAGTATCAGTCTTTACAGCCATTTGAGTGGGACATCCATCTAACAATTGTTGAGCCACTGATTATAGCAGATTATGTTGAGTATCTGGCTTTGCATCCTTTTCCACGTCTTACTATTCCTTATGAGCTTACCCCATTACCCGCAGAGGAGGATGTTGTTGTTGCACATGGTCATAGGCGAACGAGAGATGAGGTTGAGGTGGAGGATGTGGATGTTGAGGAGGATGTTGGTGTTGAGGAGGATGTTGGTGAGGAGGAGGATAGTGGAGATGAGAGCAGTTGGGATGATTATAGATTTGATAGTGGAGATGTTGCAGGTGGGTCAAGCCCTACCTTAGATTTTCTTGAGGATACAGTGCCTCGTAAAGGCAAGCAATGAGATATGTTTCAAATTAGTTGCAAATCGCAAGCCTTCAAGTGCAGTTAGAGACCATTCAGGAGCAACTTGTTTAGGGGTCTATTAGCACAGACTCAAGCTCAGATAGAGGCACAGGCCCAGTCACATGTAGAGGCTTTAGCATTAGTGCAGGCTTAGTTGGCCATGGCACAAACTCAAATTGCAACATTGATAGCTGAGAGGGATACCACTAGGAAAGCTGCAAGGTCAGTTTAGGCTCAAATTGCATCTTTGACCACTAAGAGGGATGCTGCTAGGTAGATTGCAAGGTCATCTTAAGCTCAAATTACATCTTTGATTGTCGAGAGGGATGCTACCAAATTTACAGCAGAGGGTGCTCAGGCAACAACTGAGAGATTACATAGATTGGAAGATGGTACCTCTTTAGAAAAACATATGAGAGAGGTTTCCCGTGTTGGTGAGGAGGTGGAATATTATAGAGGTAAATATTATGATGTCATCCCTTCTGAGCAGAGAGTGAGCTACAGGTAGTCCCGATCTGGAAAGACTCATTCTAGGACTATCAGTGCGGATGTGACACAGCCTCTCCAGAGAGATCCTAGAGATCCTGGTACATCTGGTGGTGGTGGAGGGACCAATCCTACTATGCCTGCACTGTCTAGAGCCAATAGTACTTATCTTAAGATGTGATTCCTCTTTGTTATTTTATATGATGATGTACATTCTGATTATAGCTATTTTTTGATGATATATCTCTCTTTATTTTAGACATCATTGTATACTTGACTTTATTATTTTTATCTATATGATATGCAGTGGACTCTTCGATCCATAATGTGTTTTACATGATTCTCCAATGGATGCATTTACTTTCATGTTCTAAATACTATGTGATGATCCTTTTATTATGATGTTATGGATGAAGTTTATATCATGATGATATGCTATGATGTATGTTGTTCTATTTATGATGTGCATAATGAATGTATGCATGATGTATTGATTCATGATGTATATGTATGATTATGTAATTATATACATGATTATGGATGTAAGGTCACCTTCAGTGCATCTAAAGAACCATGATAGGTAAGTTATCGACAAACACCTCCCAATATGTTCAAGTGGTAAAGGGATGATAAATACATGTGTGAATTCTGTAATCATAATAGAAATGATATGTTTTTTTCCTATGTTTGGAAGGATATCAAAGTTATAAGTTAGACAAACATTACTCATGCAATCATGTAAATTAAATATTTTTGATAGTTCTTGCATGCATAATATTATTGCTATCACTAATACTCAATTATTATTATAGAGTCGATGAATTAATTAATGACTTTTGTTTCTAATGGTATTGTTCATAGTCAAAAATAAATAGATACTATTATTGGTAACTTCAAAATTATGAATTATATTTTTTATATAGATCTCATATGCTTCATAATGATTGAATAGAAAATAAAAGAAGAAATGTTAGTGGTTGACTAGAATTAGCATGAAATTCATTAAAAAAATAGTATCATTATTGATTAAGAAAAAGTAGCAAATGGATGAGTACAAAATATTGCTTATAATATTTTACTAATTTTGTATTTTATAAAAGATAGAATGTTTGGTTAATAAAGAAACTCTTATTAGAAATATAGTTCAAATAAATCGAAAAGGTTTGAAAAAAAAAGGCATGTAAGGTCGAGGGAATAAATTTAAAGATTTTTATTATTCTTGTTGGTGCAAAAGCTATTGTTTCCATTTTAGAAATTTAAGTATGCTTTGTTTTTGTTTTTTTTTGTTTTAAAGCTTCCTAAATCTTTACCACATGCAAATGCATGTAAAGTGTATTGTTTTAATCAGTTTTTTTTTCTATTTTTAAATATTTTTTTAGTTTTTATTTTTTTTGGAGGTTGTGAACTCAATAAGACTATTATTCTATTTAAACATGAGATATGTATGCTCTTGAGGGGAGCTTAGTTTTCTTGTTTTGAAAAAAAAGATATTTAGTTTTTGTTTGTTGCAATTTCTATGTGTGGGATTGATAAGAGCTGAGAATATTTATTTGCTATTTGCTATCATATTTATTTAACCCAATCAATTCAGAAATAAGGTGGATGTCGAAATTCTTCAAGGAGAACAGATACATGCAAGTATTTAGAAAGTTCATGTCTTAGCCCAAGATGGTGAGCCAAACATTGACTTTAGCCATGATGTTGAATCCAAGCAAAATGGTGATTGTGAAGTGGCCAAGGAACTATAAAATATAAGCATTACAGATAAGTATATATTTATCAGCAATTTTATTTATTTATTTATTTTTGTTATGATTTGTAGTAAATATTAGTATTTGAAAGTGCAAATTTATTTTACAAACTCTTAGAAAATTGAAATTGAGAAGATTGAAGAAGATTGTTAATGCATCTGTAAACGGGTCTTGAGATCTAAAAACATATTTTTTAGCCTTAGTCAGTTAAGGGTGAAGAAATCTTTAGCCTCGATCTAAAAGCTCAAATGACAATCCAAAAAAATTCAAACACTACTGCAAGTCTTTATTAACGCCTCCTTTTGAATAGCCATTTGTATAATTAAATCTAGGTTTGGTCAAAAATAGAAGAGAATGTGAAAATCGGTAAAAAAAAAAAAAGTATGGATAAATTAGGTAAAACATAGTAATAGATCTACTTGCACATATATTCTTGTATGTTGCTCGTTCTTGAGATTTGTAGGTCAGGCTGATAAATTTTGATGTTTTAAATTTGCCTCATAAGGAAAAAGGTAATTATAAATTGGTCTAAAAAGTTGTGGCTATAATTTTGTATCAACTCGTGTTCTTGCTAACAGAAAATGAATTTACATATGAGCTCCAAACTTCAAACATATTTGGGAAGATGATAGAGATTATTATTTTTTTCAATGGAAAAGAAGATGGGTTAGGAATTATTATGCATGGAGAACGATGAGGATCTATTATTTTTATTCATTTAATCATTTTTCAAGAATTATGAAACCAAACACCAAAACAATACATTTGAAACATAAACACCATATACAATATAAGTCAATTTAAATATCATTATAGATTTTGCAGATAAATAGATTAGTTTCATTTTTCCATATCATGTGGTAAATCACGTTTTCATTGAAGTTGTGATTAAATCAAAATTAAACTGCTCGCACACAATTGGGATCCATGATAAATGCTTTATGGGTTTTGTTCCTCACTCTTTCCCCATTCCAAAACATATTAAACTTTTCAATTTGGTGAAACAGAGTGAGAGTTATGTTCATTTTAGTATCGTCTTCTATTGCTGCCAGTTTATAGAAATCTAGTGAGTTTAATTGCAGTCAAAACTGCTCTTTATTGGTTTGATTTTATAAAAAAAATATTTGTGGGTTTTGTCTGTCATTCTGTCCCCTTTTCAAATCATATTGAAGTTTAAAATTTGGTTTAATATCATAAAAGTTATCACTATTTTAACAATGCATTTTTTTTAATTACAATCAGCAAATTGAAATTTGTAGAATGATTATATGTTTGACTTATTGTCAGAATTCTTTGTAAGAGTTTATAATATGATATAATTATTTACTTCTTATGAGTATTAAAATTTTAATTGATGATCTATTTTTAAAGTGAATCAGTCCTTATTAATATATTTTCTTTATATTTCATTTTTATTTTGTAAATAGATTAAAGAAGGAATTGGTTACTGATATGTTCAATTAGAATACATTATCTTTTTATGAAATGTACATATTCAGAAAAAGAGAGACAAAACTACTAGAGATGATAATCGGATATTTTTATTCTATTTTATTATTTATTAAAATGAAGCTATTTCTTTGCTTATATATATTCCTACATTTAATTTCCAAAAATAACTAAATCCCTTGAGTATTATAAGAGAAAACAAAAGTTGTTAATTTATAGATGAGATTTAGGAAATGATATCTAATATGTCACACTATTTGATAAAATGTCTTTTCTTCATTATACTTATTTATTTTCTAGAATTAAATGTATAGTTTCAAGAACAATATGTGAGCACTTCTATCTTTTTGTTCTCTTTTTTTTTTTTGTCAAGTATAAGGGTCAAATATTGAGAGTTGGGTTGCACATGATGGTTGTGTGTGTGTCATCTAGTTTTTTTTCCAAGATTAATTAAGAGGTTCTATATATGTGGGTCTAGTCATTATCCTTGACCTTGAACTTGTGTTTCCCTAGCATAGTTGAACCGGTAACATTAAGTACATGAGTATATTGTTGTCAAATCAATTGTGAGAGTTGCACTTCTTCTCATCCAACCAAGTGAATGTTGGTTGAAGTCTTGTGTTGAACTACGATTCCTTTGCACTGCGCATACGTAGGCAAGGCCATCATAGATGAGCCCCCGAGGAATTAGGTTTGGCCCCTTAGGTTCCCCTGTTTCTTTCTTGAAAGCATATAGTTATAGTGAGTGGGTCTTGTGTTGTGATTGAAAATTTGAATTTTGTGTTATTTAATTTAGATAAGTTTGTATTGGAAAGTTTTGGGCATTACAATGGATATGATGTGTTTAAATGATATATGATTGCGATGTAAATGGGATGTGTATATTTTAATTTTGATGTAAATGCAAATATATGATGTAATAAATGGATGGAAATGTTGTATGATAAATGATATGTTAAATGATTGTATGTTATGTGATATGATTTGATGGATGAATGGAAAATGTGATGATAGAGATTTATTTTTGAGATTTTCTTTATGCAATATGTGATATGAAAAATATGATATGATGAATGCAAAATGATTTGATTCAAATGTATGAATGATGAAATGATGATTAAATGTTTTCTAATGTATGCAAATGAATATGATGATGCAACTATATGATCACGATGATGTTTTTGTTAACGTCAAGTATACTCAATCTATTTATGAGAAAAAATAAGTATTAAATTGAATCCTTCACGAGATTTTGTATCAAACACTCTACATATGAAAAAATTATTATGAATGTAATCTAATTTAGCCATGTGAATCTACATGCAAATATTGGCATTCTAACAGTATCTTTGTGCTTTGTATCATCATAGAGCTTTTTAAAAATGTTAAAAGTGAGTACAAGAACCAATGGTATAGTTTAAAAAATGATGACCTAAGTACTACTTCCATGATTTTGATATTGCAAGCTAACACAAGCATCGAGGTATAATTAAACCAAGATGACATAAGTATTTCTTGCATAAATAGACAAGAATTAATCATTTTCCTATGTGAATTAGAATGTCATCAATGATACTTTGTAGAGCACATCTCGCGACAATTCACATAGTAATAATGACTAACTCACAAACAACAGATAAAGAAAAATACTATTCTTCTTCTTAGCTTTTCTAGTTCAATACATCATTGAGTCACTCCAAAGAAATGATAACAATTATTAAAGTAAAATTATCCAACTTTTGCTTAAATTATTTCAATCATTGTTTAGATTACACCATCCATCCTAATTTGATGATGTTTTTGCGATTTTCTAAGATTTTGGATCAAACCTAACCTAAATACCTATCATAGGGGCCTCAGATTTGATCAAAGATTAGCCTTGCCTACGTTATACACACATAGACCACATAGTTCAACTGACACAGACTCATGTTTCTAGCTTTTTTATACTGACTTTTTGAATTTTTTTGGATTTTCTATCTGATATGGATGTTTGATGTGTTTCTGATGGTGATTGATATTCCATGTTGGGTTGTGTTTCGATCATTTTTTTTGTTATGTTTTTTTTACTGTTGTTTGTCCATTTGATTAAGCTCAATGTTTATTGCCCCCAATGAGGTTCAAATGTTGCCCCCAAGCTAGGGTGAGACATGACCACATGATATGATATGATAATGGATGTAAAATATGATGGTGAAAGTAATGACCATGACATGCATCCAAATAGATGGGAGAGCTGATTTGAAACACAAATAGCGCTTGTTTCCAAGTTTTCACTACATGTTTTTATTGCACCTTTTCAATCTTTTTTATTTTTATTTTTTGTATTTTTCTGTCTTTTTATTTTATTTATTTTATTTTTTGTATTTTTCTATTACCAGTATGCCTATTTGTCAAGTTTTGATCAAGGTAACCATTTTCAAAAACTAATTCATGCACTAGTTGATTCAGGTATAGAAATTTCTGAGATGGATATTGTTGATAGGTTCATCAAAAAGATCCCCTTCTAGTGTAGACAATTGATATGCTCCTGATCCATACAATGATATGATTACAAAGGTACCTAGCTAGTTAGGTCCAAACTTCCCTTTATTTTCTCTATCCTGTTGATTCCTAGGGTTTTCCTTTAGGACTAAGTCTCCAACTTGAAAGACTCTAGGTTTTACCCTGTGATTATAACTCCTTGACATTCTTTGTTGGTATGCATTCAAATGATTAATAGCTTGCCAATGGTGTTTATCTAGTAATTCTAGTTCTTGTAGCCAAGAAACTCTATAATCCTCATCTGTAATGATACCTTTCAGTGAGACATGGAGTGATGGTATTTCTACTTCAATGGGTAAGATGGCCTCTAATCCATACACCAAGGCATATGGTGTATCTCTTGTTGGTGTTCTGATGCTAGTTCTATAGGCCCATAGTGTTGGATTTAGCTAAACATGCCAATCACACCTAACATTGTTTACCGTTTTCTTTAATATTTTTAGTATTGTCTTGTTTGAGGCCTCTACTTGGCCATTTCCATAAGGATAGTACTGTGTTGAGAAACAATGTTGGATATGGAATTGTTCACATAATTCCTAGACATCCTAATTTTTAAAAGGCCTACCATTATCTGTGACAATGGACTAAGGTACCCTGTATCGACAGATGAGGTAGTTGAGTATGAAAGATGAGATCTACTTTCCAGTGACAGTTGTTAAAGGAACCAGTTCTATCCATTTTGTAAAATACTATATTGTTGTGATGATGAACTTTTGTCCATTGGATGAAGATGGATTTATTTTTCCTACCAGGTCCATTCCCCATTGACAAAAGGGCCATGTTGATGTGAAGGTTTGTAACTCTTGTGCTAGCGCATGAATGAGATTACCATGAATCTGACAATTCTGACACTTTTTAACATATTGATAAGACTCTTCTCCATGTTCGACCAGTAATACCCTAAATGAAGGAGTTTCTTAGCTAGGGTTAGCCCACTTGAATGGGTCCCAAACATACCTTCATGGACCTCTTTTAAGGATGTTTCAGATTTGTGATGTTCTAGACATCGAAGAATATTACCATCTAGACCTCAATGGTAAAGGATGTCAGAAATCAATATATGTCATGAAGATTGATGGATAAAGTTACGCTTTTTGTTTCTAGAGAGATCAGGAGGTAGGATATTATCTTTGAGGTAAGTACAGATCTCTCCATATTGTGAGGTTTGAGTGTCAGTTATTTGGCATATGGTTTGTGAATTAGGATTATCTTATGCAGGGTTAGATGCTTGTTCCACCATAAACTCATAACGACCTTGCTTTTATGGTAATTGCAAAAGGGAAGCAATTGTCACCATGGCATCCATAGCTTTGTTCTCTGCCCTTGGTATTTGCTCAAATTTTATATCCATGAAGTATTTTTTAAGATTATCTATCATTTTCTTATAAGGAATGAGCTTTTGATCCTTCGTTTGATAGTCATCACTTACCTGATAGATGACAAGTTGTGAGTCCCCATACACTTGTATTTATGTGATTTTCCATTCAATAGCTACTTTGATGTCAATAATCAATGCTTCGTACTCAGCTACATTGTTGGTACATGGAAACATTAGCCTATAAGATCTTGTGATGGTGTGTCCTTGAGGTGTGAAAAATAGAATTCCTACACAAAACCCTCTTTATGTGTATGATCCATCAAAATAGAGCCTCCATTGTTGTGTTGTAATATTTAGGATGTCTGCATCTAGAAATTCAATGTTCATTGGATGATGATCCTGTAATGGAGCTTCAGCTAGTTGATCTGCTATTACCTATCCCTTGATGGCCCTCATATCAACATATTGGATGTCAAACTTGCTCAAGATCATGACCCCATTTTCTAGTCTTCTTGTTAGAGAAGCTTTATTAAGTAGATATTTCAATGGGTCTATTTTTGCTATGAGCCTGATGGTATGAGTCAACATGTAGTGTCACAGCTATTGGGTTGCAAATACCACTACCAAACAAGCTTTCTCTATGAATGTGTAGTTTATTTCATATCCATTGAGAGTCCCGACGATGCAATAAATAGCTTATTCTTTCCCTTCAAAATCCTCATGTGCCAATAGAGCTCCTAAAGAAATTTCATCTGTTGCAATATATAGTAACAATGGTCTTTCTACTAAATGTGGCATGAGTATTGGAGGCGACATCAAATATTGCTCTATCTAGTTAAAAATTGTTTCACAGTCATGATCCCACTTGAATGAAACATTTTTATGAAGTAGATGATTAAATGGGTGACTCTTGTCTGCCAACTGGGAGATAAATCTCCTAATGGATTGCAACCTGCCTTGTAAGGACCATAATTGAATGATATTTTTAGGTAGAAACATCTCCATTATTTCTTTAACCTTAGCAAGATCCACTTAAATACCTTTCTCTGACACTATGTAACCAAGGAGTTTTGTTGATGTTACCCCGAACACACATTTATTTGGGTTCAACCTGACATTGAACTTCTCCAGTCTAGTAAATATTTTACCAAGGATCTCCATATGTCCTTCCCTAGTGTATGATTTTTCTAAGATGTCATCCACATAATCTTCCATGAAAGTATGCATCATGTCATGGAAAATAGTGGTCATCGCTCACTAGTATGTTGCACCTACATTTTTTAACTAGAAGGGAATGACATTCCAAAAAAATGCACCCCAAGGACAAGTGAATGTCATCTTTTCTTAATCTTTAGGTGTTATCTTTATTTGGTTATACCCTAAGAAGCCATCCATTAAAGATAACATGGCATGTCCTGCTGTTAGATTGACAATTATATCAATGTTGGGTAAAGGAAAATCATCCTTTGGGCACACCTTGTTTAAATCTCTAAAATTTGTGCATATTTTGATGCTATTATTAGGTTTTGATACTGGCACAATATTTGAGATCCATTCTACATAATCTATGGACCTGATAAATCCCGCATCCAATAATTTCTTTAGCTTAGCTTTAACCATCAGGGCGATGTGGGGATGCATCTTTCTCATTTTTTGTTTGATTGGTTTTATTTCATTTGGTAGCGACAAATGATGCATTAGGAGATCTGGATCCAATCCTAGCATGTTAGAATAAGACCAAGTAAAATTGATGTGTCGCTCCTCAAATAATTTGGTGAATGCAGGTTTCTCCTGTTCTGTCATGGACGTTGCTAGATGTAGGATCTTTTCCTTTTCAGTTGTTCACAGATTTATAAATTGTGTTGGCTCTACCAATACTGATGATCTATCATGGTAATGATCTATAAGGGTGTCAAATATTCCATCCTTCAGTGCCTCAAAAAGGTTTTCACTATTAGATATGTTCTTTAATTTTTTCTTTTTCAAGATCTAATACTACCTTAGAAAGGTTTTCACCATTAGATTTATTTTTCCTGTTGTCATTTTTTCAAATGGAAGATTTGACACCCTCCTATGTTGAAGTATCGTTATGAGTGTTACAGATAGAATTTGTATCAAGTTCATCACTGCAAAGATAGTTTATGATGGCATCATTAGTTGAAAAGATTGGTAAATGAATAGGTTTGGTGGGTTCCCAGTCAATAATTTTGGGATTCCTCAAGGGTAATAAGTCATCAGGTTGAGTAAGGTCGATAGTTGTAAGTGTTCTGATAGCTAGGTGGTCAAATTTGTCAGTAGGAAGGTCAAGGTCTATGATAGTACTCATTTGTAAGTCATCTATCTCACTCAATGTATGATTGTCCTTGCTTGAGTCATCGATATTTGTTGACCCCATTACAAATAGTCGATTTCCTAAACTTTGTACCTCCTCTCATAAGGGTGTATATTTTTAAATGACATCAATTTTTTTGTTAGTGTATGATGTAGCAAATAAATAATCCCATTCATACTCATTGGAATCTGTGTCAAAACCATCTCTCATTTGTATAATCCTCTCTACTACTTTTTGAGTTACTTCCTCTTTTGCTTCCCTTGTGTAGCCTAATCCTATTTTTTCTTTAGGCTATAGTGTTAGAGGTTGAATAGGTTCTATAATACCATCCTTTCTCTTGCCAATTGGTCCTCGGCCTTCATAGCCCATTTTCTCTAAGATAGCCTTCCCTTTTCCATACTGATCTATTTTGATGTTGATACTTGCTGATGTTGAGGCTTGTTCATCCTTGTATAGCCAATTGAGTATGGCTTTGTCTTCTGACTCATCTTTGAGGGTACCTTCTTTAACAAATCTTTCATTATGAGTTGTGATTGGTTGTGATGAATGTGGTGTGTTTGATATGGGTTGTCCATATGATTTTGGTGACAGTAGCAAATGTGATAGACACAAAGATTGCTCAAGGGAATATTCTCCTAAGCCTTTTTCCTTCAACTAGATCTTATCTATAAATTGATGTGATAAATTATTCATAGGACCTTCAGTGTTTGATAAATTTGATTTAGAAACAGTTGTTTCCTTTACCTAGTCTTTCTTATCAACCCATTTTTCATATGAAATTGGGTTGTCTTTCACCACTGGATGAAGTGAAAGTGTTGACTTCTCTATTGTAGGGTACTAGAGTGTCTTGATTTTCTTTTAACATGTTGCAATTCTGTGGATTATTGTTGTCAACTAATATCGTGACCTCTTGTCCATTGAGTGGAAATTTTAAACATTGATGGTATGTCAAAGGTACTGCTTGCATTTCATGGATCCATGGACGACCCAAGAGTATGTTATATGTTAAATCCTTGTCTAACACTTGGAAAACAATGTTTTTGACAATTGGTCCTACTTGAATTGGAAGAACAATCAGCCCCTTGGAGGACCTTTCTTCTTCATCATATGCCTTTCTTGTTATCTTTCTTCTGACATCAATGGTGTTGTCAGAATAGCCTAGTGCATGAATTAGTTTCAAAGTACAAATATTTAATCCAACTTTTCCATCTATTAAAATATGCTTGACGCAACATTTATGGATTAGAACTTCTATATGAAAGGTTGCATTGTGTGGGTGGTTTAGTGACACATCATCTTGTTCAGAGAATGATAGACAATGAGGTGTGGTTAGATGTCCCACCATGGCTTGGAATTGACAAGCATCCAAATTATTAGGCATTGTTGTAGCTACTAGAGCCTGTTCCAGAACTTCTTTGTGTGATGGTGAAATTTTGAGAAGTTACAGAATGGATATTTGTGCGGGTATCTTTTGTAGTTGATCTACAATGTTGTATTGATGTGAACGGAGAGTAGTGCTATTATATGAAACTCCTTTTAGTATCACTTTGGACTACGCCCTTGTTGTTACATTGACTGGTTGATGTTCTTGTGTTTCCCTAATCTTTAGGACATTGATTTGGTTGTCAAATGTGTTTGTGCTTGGTATCATGTTCAGGGATTCGATGTCATTGATGTTTGTGTCATATGTTTGATCATCAATGTCATTTTTATCAACCTCAGAAAGGAAAATAATGGTGGTGTCATAGACATAGTTTATAATTTTTCCTTTACCACTTGAAGAAGAATTTCATTTTTCATAGTTAGGTAATGGATTTGTAAATGCACTGTGATCCTCTTTTTCTTATGCCCTTCGAAAAAAAACTTCTTTGCTTCAATCAAGTCTTGTATCAAATTTTTTAATTGCATATAGTCATTTGTTTTATGTCCCTTATTCTTATGAAAGTTGCAATAATCAACATCATTCCACCAGGATAGTTTCACTTTTGGCTCCCAATTTCATGCTTCTGGTAGAGTAATAAGTTTGTTTGCAATGAGCCCTCTTATTGTTGATTCCATTTTAGGGTGTTATTTTTTTTTAGTAGTGCTATGGTTGTTGTTTTGGTTTTCATTTTGATTTCTTTTGACAGTTGTTGTCAAATTGAATACTAGTTTTGTATTGTCAATTGTAGCATCATTGCTTCCAATATTTCTTTTTTTCTGCCAAAATTTTTCCTTGTCATTTTTTCCATAGTGATTTATGTTGTTTGATGTACCACTATAGTGTTGAATCACTCCTCGTTTGATAAGGGCTTCTTCAATTTTAAGCCCATTTTCAATTACCTTTTCAAATGTTGGGGGACATTGTAAATCTAGTTTATAACTCATGTCATCAGTTAAGTTATCGATAAATAATTCAATCTTTTCCTCTTTAGGTATAGATCAAGGATATCTAGCGAACAACTCTTTCCAACATTGTAAGAATGATAGGAATGTTTCTCCCTTATTTTATTTCATGTTTTATAGATATTTTATGGTTACGTTATGTTAAATGTTGAAGGAGAATTGAGAGATGAATCTATTGACCTATTCTTCGAAGGATCAAATTCCTAGTTGTCATTTGGAGAACCATTCCATACAATGGGCTCCCAAACTCCTAGGAAATAACCTCATGAGGTAAGTATCTTCTTGTGAAAAATCGAGGCTTATTGTTCTGAATTCCCTTACATGGTCAATCGGGTCTGATTTTTCATTGTATTTGTCATATTTAGGAAATTCACAGTGTCTAGGGAAAGGTATCATTTCCACACTCAGATGAAAGGGATAAGGACAAATGTCCTATAATAAATATTTCTTTGTGGTTCTCATTTGCATATTCTGAATCTATTGTTGTAGATTTTGCATTTGAGCTATTAAAGCAACCACTTGATCTATGTCCTAAGTGTGGTGTGGTTTTGTTTCATTTGTTCTAGGTGTTTCCTTTAACTGGTTGATGTTGAAATCTTTTGGAACTTTGGAACCTAACTTTGCTAACATCAAGAGATGTTTCTCCATGTCTTGTTCTAAAACCTTTTCCATAAATTTATGAAAATTTGGATTTTGTTGGGCGCATTGTATATCTTCTTGTGTTATTTCATTGGTATCATGTTGTTGGAATTGGTAAAAGGGGTTTTCTTCAGTCATTTTTGGATTTTCAATTTCTTTCTCTTTGAGTTTTTGTCTTTGCAACCTTGTCCAGATTGGCATACAAGTTTTGGTTGTTTTCACTAAACTTGGATCTTCTATGTTTTTTATTATGGTCAATTTGATTTTAACGAAACCAAATAGAATGATGTATTCTATTGATGAGGCTAAGTTGAAAATCTAATTACTGAGTTTTGTTTCGTGATGGTAGGATGTTAAAATCCTAATGAGGAAACTTGATTCAATAATCTAGATTTGTTTTGATAATGGACACTTTGTATTTTGCAAGATCTGGGTTTATGTTTGAAAGCAATTTGACTTGTAAACCTACTTTGTTTCAGGTTTTATGACACTTTCTGAGCCGTGAAATGTTTCTGACTGGTACAAACCTGGGTTTCTGATGGCAACAAATCTGACAGATGTTTCTAAAAGGTCTCTATTTTTTAGTTTTGTGGAAGCACTAATACAGAGGGTAGAAGTGTTGAAATAGAAAGAATAAGCGCTAGAAGTTCTGGTAAAAGTGATGTCAAATAGAGCAGAAGCTCTAAAATATACTACAGATGCGTTGAAAGACTGGTGAATTCTGACACTGGTAGTGTTTGACAATGATAGACACACTATAAAATTGATTAGAAGCATTGAAACAAATGGCAGATGTGTTGTTTTAATTGTAGATGTGCTAAAAGATAGTGCAGAAGCACTAGAGCAAACTGTTGAAGTGGTATGACACTGATTTTTTTTACACTGATAGAATTTGGTTTACTTGTTGACTAAAGCGCTATAATTTTTTATAGAAGCGCTGAAACAAACTGCAGAAGTGTTCTTTTAAATGTTGAAGCACTAAAATAATGCACAAAAGCGCTATAACATATGATAGAAGTGTTATTTTTGGTATCACAGTGTTGTTTAATTTTTCTCACTATGAAGAGACTAACTTTTTGTGATGCAATTTTCTAGACTTTTGGTATTTTGGTAGAATATCTTTGCTGATAACTCCCTGATTTTCGATGACAAACCTAATGTTTCTAAGTTTTTTCTACTATAAGAACTAATCTAATCTATCAGATTATTCTATTGCCAGTTGTGGGATGGAAGATTGATGAATAGGTTGACTACGGTTAGGTTCTTGTGAAATAGCTCTTCTCTTAAAATAGGCTTTTGAATACAAGGGCTCTAAAGCATAATCATCAGTGTAACCCCTAGCGAAATCGTGAAACCTATGGATGAAAGTTCTATGATGAAGCAAAATCATCCTACTTTGATAAAAAAAAATGTCTTCTTTTCAAAAGGTTTCTATAACTAAGTGGTTTCTTTCGTTTTGTGACTCTTGTTTTGAGGGATTTCTTGAAAAATTTTGTAGTTTTCTAATCCCTAATTATAAATTTCATAGTTTAAATTTTTTCTATCTTTTTGTGTTTTCAGAATGATCATTATCTGATTTTATGATTCAAAGACACAACAAGTAATTGTAGAACAAGTGTTTGTAAGTCCTAAGATCTAAACTGTGAGTGTATGTTCAAGGATCAAATAGATCCTTCTTTAATTTCACAAGTTTATTGAAAAAGAACACTTTAGATAGACTCACTCTTAAGTACAAGTAGGCCATCATTATAATCAATCAGCCCACAGCTTAAAATTGTGTCAACTAACACAGTCATGTCACCCCCTAGAGGGTTCTTATTTTTTTGTCTTTTCCAGGCATGCACTCAAGGTTAGATTTATCGATCCCTTGAAAAAACAGTCCTTGGAAATTATATGATGAGTTTCTTGGGGGTAGATTCTTCCTTTCCCTCACACTGCTAAGTATTACAATGTTCAAAAACTGACAAGTTGGATACTACACTATGGTTCGTAGATAGGGTTTCCATTTTGTGCAGTAAATGATAAACTCCCTCAGGAGACCTCCCAACCTTTATAACAAAGGCTTTGGGGATGGTTATCTTACACACTACCATCGAGTTGGACTTTCATCAACAACTTGCTTTTTTATTATAGTGGGTTTGAATCCTTGGCTTTAGGTGTTCCTACTTAGGTCATTCTCGTAGGGTGAGTACTTTTTCCCACTAAAACAAGCCTTCTAAAGGATTTAATAAAGCTTGGAAATGTATAAAATAAAGGATGAGTTTGGTGTTTTGATCACCCAGTTAAGGGGAGAGCATATTCCTATCACCACACAACCACAGTAATCAAGTGTTCAATTTTAGAGCCCAAACAACAATTTACTATGTGAAGATATTGCTTCACAAAAAGAGATGGTGTTCATTTTTAATTCCAAATTGAAATGTTTGGTCACTACTCTAGATTGAAATATTTTAACTTAAGTGACTATCCTAGGATTGATTCATTTTAAATCCAATTGAAAAAAAAAATGAAGTTACTGGTCGCGGTTGCATTGGATCCAGATAACAATTTATAGAAGTGCTATCACAGAGTTTATAAGCACTATAGAAATAATCATATGTGTTATAGAAAGTGTTGGAAGCATTGTAGAATTGGTCAGAAGTGCTGTAGAATTCTTTGGATGTGCTAAAATAGATTTAGAACATGAACTGTCAAACTGTGCTGGAAGCTTTTGGTCAAAACACTAAAACAAACTTTGAAAGTGTTATAGTTTTTGTTGGAAGCACTAAAATAGACAGAAGCACTATATTTGTGTCAGATGCACTATAGAATCTTCTAATTGTGCCAAAATAAACACACCTATATCATGTACGAATACTTTTTAGAAAAACTGTTAAAAATATGGCGCTAGGCCCCACAGTGGGTGCCAAATTGTAAGTGTGAAATAAGTAAATAATTAAAACAACTAAAAAACTTCTTAATAAAAAATTATATCAATATTTAACAGTAATTAACTAATTTAAAGATCAAAAAACTTGAAAGCGTATCATTGTTTCCTATCCCCAAATATTTATCAAATCACAAAGGGCTCTCAGATTTGGTAAGCACTGTGACTATTTAAAATTCCTATTTAGAGAATGGAATGATGCTAAATTCAATGGTCTAATGATTGATAATGATTTCTAGATGATATGATACTATTGTAAGCTATTCTGACATGAAACCTAATGAATGAAAGCTATAGTAAAACTAAGATGTAGCCATGATATGAATTCTACTGATGTTACAATTTCTATGATGATATTGCTATTGATATTGCTTGATTGCTTGATTTATTGATTGCTTGATTGCTATTCCTGCAGAGTAAGTTTTCACAAAATATTGGATTCTCGAATCCATTTCTGTTGAAGAAGGTTGTATATATAGATTTCACGGCAGCACATTGTGACGGGGCAACACAACAGAGGCTTGGATTCAATCTTGAGATTTTGAATGGTGAGAGATGTAGAAGCTGGAACTAATGAAGGGAATGGTTTCTCCCCATGAAAACATCAGGCAACATGATAGGAAAGATCAGAGGAAGAATATTTGTGAGATTGATTCAAATTTGTCTCCAATTTGTCTACATAGCTTCCCATGAATGCAAGTTGAAATAAATTGGATTTTGGAATATCAAATTTGGTAGGTGAGTGAATAGAGGAATTTTCTTTATGCCTTTATTTAAATATTTTGATTTATTTAAATTAGCCAAAGGGGGAATAAATAATTTAATAAAACAAACAACAGAAGTTGTTTATTAAATTAAATAGAAGGAACATGATAATTAAACAACAAAATATTTAACCTTGTTTAATTAATTAAGATCAAATGATGTGATAATTAAATAACACCAACTATAGAAGTTCTATATTTAATAAAATCTGAAGAATAGAAGAAATGAATTATAAATAAATATTTATATTTATTTAATAGTAGAGGAAATTAAAGTAATTAATCAAATAAAACGTATTTAATTAATTTGATTATCCAAACCATTTTTAGGTATATACACTCATGACTTGAATGCTCCTACATAAGACATATCATGTAAAAAAATAGCATGGGGTCACAAAATGGAGTTTTTGTAGTTGAACTACCAGTCTAGAAATTAAGTAACCTATAACATACTCCATTGTTGTGATAGGTGCCTTAGAATCTTTACTTATTCTCTTTTTCCAACATTTGGTTGGAATAATTCCTCTCTTCCACTACCAAAATTTTTCACCTTTCCTTCAATTTTTAGATACTTTTCTTTAGAAATTGACCTCCTCTTAAATAGTTTCCTCCATTCTTCTCTTATTATTTTGAACCCATAACTAATATTTATCCTCTACTATGTACTTTCCTCCTCCTTTTCCCCTTTTTTGGGGTTAAACCCACCACTATTCTTCCACCTCAACCAAGTTTCTCCTCTTAACATTCTTCAACATGCTTTCTTCATTGCAGAATTATTTTCTTCTTCATAAAATTAATTACAAAACTACTATTTTTATTAAATAGTCTCATATTCAACACCTTATGCTTCACATCCATTTCTTTCACATTCATATTAGCATCATTCACCTTATGGAAATAAAAATATTCTCTTCTTTCACATTCTTCTTTATTTCAATGAACCATATCCACTACATACCAATTAATAGATACATCATATGTACGATTCTTAAACTAATATTTCACCTTCTCCTCCTACTCTAATCACTAGACTCTTTTTATCTTTCATCATCTTTCTCTATGCAATTTCCTTGATGTATTCCCTTTTACATTGATTTTCCATCTACTACATAATTAAACAACTATTTTTATTAGGATATGTGCATCCCTATCCATATATCTATTTTGATGCTCAAATATAGTTTCTCCTTCACTCATGTCCTCTTGCATATAAATCTATGTACTTAATTACTCAAGAAAAAATTTACACCTCTATAATTTGTGTATTCCATGTACACATCATCATATTCTCCTCCCTAAATCCTATGTATTTAATTACACCATATGTTCATGCTATCAAAAGTAATTATTTCTACTACATCTTCTCTTATTTCACACTTATTGTTACAAGTATGAAGGGGTTGTCATTGATGTCAATAGGAAGTCTATTGACTGGTGTTGTCATTTATGTCAACTATGGTATGAAGATGTTGAGGATATTTTGAAAAAAAAATTGTGCATGTGTAGTTGAGATCTTGAAGAAGTGTCGTGAGTACATGGAGCTATATTTTTGTTATAGTATCTGACGATGAGATGAAATGATGAAATGAGCTGAGATGTTATCTTTAGTGCCTAATTTTCAAGTGATTTTAACTAAATTTGATAAACAAAGTAAATTTTGTTGTGCAAGTGTTCATAGAAAGCCCCAGTATTGTTCTCTACATTTCTTTTGTATTGATTTTATGCCTATGTGGATCTTATAGGTTTTTCAAGGTTGTTAGAGGTTTCTATATTCATTATTTGGGTTTCTAGATCATTTTACAATGCAAGATATTTTCACCAGTGTGTGAACCAATTGTTTAGTGATGTTTATGTGGTATGGGAGAAATTTATTTTCTCTGCATTTCTCTAAATTTTGGCTTTAGTTTTTACTTGATTTGATGCAATACATAGTGAGTTTCATTTCTTAGTATGCAAGTAAGGGTTACCAATTATTATAAGTTGAGGCATTTGAATGATGTGAGGTTGATGAACTATTTGATGAATCTAAAGTAGTTCATGAATTACTTTAGATTGTGTCAAGTGAATTATGTTGTCCAAAACTTCCATCTTACATATTGATTTGAGGAAGTGTGTACTTAATGTTTATGGTGTTTAACATAAGTATTAGATTACCTTTTCTTTAACACTACATGGGAGGCATGTAGAAGCATGTTTGGATCTATTTGGGTCCTAATTAAGAATGCTTGTAGGCCACCTTCATTCCTATCCACAGCGGGAATATTTAGGTGTCGGCCTATTTTGAATTTATATGTATAACAACTAGTTGTCAACATTAAAGAAGGTTTTTGAGGTTGAGGTTGATATAAATGAGGTGTTGTTGTGAGTTAAGGAAATGAATGAAATTTGAAGCAAGATAGATGTAAGATCAATGTCAGTTCAAAGTGTGTGATGTTAATTTGAGTAGAGTAGTATGAATTTTAGTGTTAGGGTTCCTAAAGGCAGTGAGTTGAAGGAATCCAAAATCATTCAAGCAAGGTTGTGAGACTTTTGGAGCAGGGTGATCCCATAATAGTGGTTTACAATTTTTGGCCAAATTGGACACTAAAATTATTATTTTTAACTAAATATTCACATTCGGGCACCTATAGTGGTTAAACTGTGAGGAATTTGAAGATGGTGAAAACTAGAGTCTCATCAAATTTTGTCTGTAGATTCTAAAAGTATTTTTTTCAAAAATTTTGGAATCAAATTTCACTTCTTTTTCCATCTCCCATGAAAATTGATTTTTTTCAGGAAACAACATTTTTTAAAAGTGACACACACTGTATAACGCATAACTTTTTTTATTGAATATTTTTTCCTTAATCAAGTTTCAAAGTCAAATGAATTACAATTCACATATACCATATAACACGTAACTTTTTGTATATGTCAAAATTTAATTTAATTTTATTTGTTGGATCAAGGACTTCAATATGCACTCATATTTTTTCAAATTTTTTTTAATCTTCTATTTTCCAAATGTAAAAAGAAAAATTTTGATGAAAACCTGTTTAATAAAACTTAAAAACAAATACATAACAAAACCAAAACATATTAAAATTATATTCATTGGATAGCTTGTTCTGAGGAATACCATAATCATTTGAAATAAATTTTAAATGAATTCATTTGATCCCCCAAAAGCTAAATCAAAAGTGATTTTTTATTAGTATTTTGATAGGTGTAAAGGAGACGCATTTATAGGTATGGTTTAAAACTAGCGAGGTTCTATCCAAAGGGTTTTGATCTAAGGTGATTTGATCAAACCCTCTTCAATTGGAATCCTTAAAATGGAACTTTTTAAGGCTTAAATCATTATATTTTCTAAAAATATGTGATTTCAACTAAAATCTGTTCCTCTCAGGAATTGTAAACCACTATTATGACAGCACCTAGCATTGTGGTGGATTTCCTTATTGCATTGAGAAGTGTTCTATGTGTAACATTCTTCTTTTATCCTCTTCTATTTCATTTTGTGGTAGTGAGCCCTGGCTATGAGCCCTTTTGGCTATTGTGTCCTATTCTAGTAGTGAGCCCTTGTACAAGTTTTGCTATTAATTTTATTGTGAGCTAATCCCCATCATGGTTTTTCCCTCATTGGGTTTTCCACATAAATCTAGAGTTCTCTTGTGTATGATGTGATTTTAGTTTATGTTATGTGCATTTCATGTTTAATCATTCTGATAGAATAAGGGTTTAATGAATGCTTGTGGATCTGATTTCTATTGAGGGTTTTGAAGGTTCAATTTTCTACAACTGATTCACCCCCCCTCTTAGTTGTCTTTTTCATTTCAACAATTGATATTTGAGAAAGTTTTCTTAGAGAAGGGCTTAACCACTTAAGGTAGATCTAGGATGGCAAAAAATATTGCATTGGAATATCCTAGATTCAATGGATTAGATTATGCATTCTAGAAGATGAAGATTGAAGGATATCTATTCACTCAAGGATATGATATTTAGAAGGCTTATTAGACTACATATACCCCACCTCTAAATGGTCCAAGGACAAATGAAAAAATCAAGGTGCATGAGATCAATGCTAAGGCATGTTTTATTATTAGGAATAGTCTTTAAAATATTGAATTAGTTAAAGTTATGAGTTTGAAAGATGCTAAAGAATTTTGGGATAAGCTAGAAAGCATTTATGAAGGAGATTCAAAGGTTAAACAAGAAAATTTATAGAACTTGAAGGCATAATGTGAAATGATGCATATGTTTGAAGATGAAGCAATTAAAGGCTACATATAGAGTTGATGAGTTGGTAAGTGCTATGAGAGAATTTGGTGCAACATTTAAAGAATCTAAAGTAGTCATGAGGGTTATCAAATCAATCTTTGACTGGTATAGTGAAAAGGTATCTACTATTAAGGAAACTATTTATTTTGAAAATTATTCTAGAGATCAATTAATTGGTACACTAGCTGCATTTGAAATGAAAAAAACTAAAGAAGGTACAAAAGTTGAGACTGCTTTCAAGGCTGGTAAATCAGAGAAGGTTGAAGATTCAGGTGAAGAAGATCTTGATTATTTGGAAGATAACTTTGTGAGAAAGATGAAATAGAGCACCGATAATTACAAAGGTAAATGACCTTTGAAATGTTTTAGGTGCAGTGATATAGGTCATTATGATTCAAGATGTCCAAAGAGATCTCAAAACAATAGGAACAATGAAAATAAAGAGAAAATGATTAAGAGATCTTACTATGTGATTGAAGATGGTGGTATTTCTAATGATGAATCTAATTATGGATATTTTGATGATGATGAATGATTTTTTTGGCTATAAAAGAAGAATTTGGTTCTACTAACCCTAAAATTTGTATGAAGGAAAGTATTTCAAAGATAAAGGATAAGGTTAAAGGTACTTTGGTATTTTATTTTCATTTTAAAAAAGATAAGAATTACTAGGTTTTTGATAGTGGATGCTCTAATCATATGACCAGAGACAAAATTAAGTTTGTTAAACTTGAAAAGTATGATGGAGGATTAGTTAAACTTGGAGATGATTCAGGAGCTAAGATTTGTGGAATAGGTTCAATCAATTTTGATGGAAAGCATACTACTGATAACGTTTACTATGTTAAAGGCTTAAGAAATAATCTTTTTGAGTGTTAGAAAAATGTGTAGAAAATGGTATAATCTTGTGTTTAAGGATGAATCATGTGAGATCCAAAAAGGGTCCAAAACTGTGATTGATGTTGATAAGAGAATAGATGGAAACATCTATAAGCTCAAGGGCACTAATATTCATTTATTTATGTCTTAGATTAATGATAGTTGGTTATGACACCAGAGGATGTGTCACATGAACTTTAATTATAATTTTGTAAGAATTAGTTTAGTTCATGTAATAAGATATTTACCTAGAATCACAAAACATATAAATGTTGTTTATGAGAGTTGTCAATTTGGAAAAAAAACAAGGAGTAGATTTAAGGGAAAGGAACAATTTTCTACCAGACTACTGGAATTAGTGCATACAAATCTTTATGGTCCTACAAGGGTGGGTAGTCTAGAGGGTGACAAGTACTTTATGCTTTTGATTAATGATTATTCTAGAATGATATGGGTTACTTTTCTTAGAGAAAAAATTGATTCATTAGATAAATTCAAGGAATTCAAAGCTATGGTTGAGAATGAAATGGATCTAAAAATAAAAATTTTAAGGTCTGAAAAAGGAGGTGAATTCACCTCCAATGAATTTAACATGTTTTTTGAATTTCATGGAATAAATAGGCATTTCTCTACCCCTAGAACTCCTCAGTGGAATGGAATTGTTGAAAGGAAAAATAGAACTATTTAAGAAGCTACAAGAACTATGATGGAAGAGGAAAATCTACTGCAAGTATACTAGAGAGAAGCTATTCATACTATTGTTTACATACTTAATAGAGTTTAAGTTAAATCTAATAGCACAAATACTCCCTATGAATTATGGTATGGAAGGATTCCTATTGTGAAGTGCTTTAGAGTGTTTGGGAGAAAATGTTACATCAAAAGAGAAGAAGAAATTTTATGAAAGCTTGATGCAAGGTCTAATGAAGGAATCTTCCTTGGATATTCTATTAGAAGAAAACCTTATAGATGTTACAACAAAAGGCTAAGAAAGATAGTTGAAAGTGAAAATGTTAAAGTTGATGAAAACTTTCAAAATTCAATTTCAATAGATCGATATGTGTCAGATGAACCTGATTGCAGAGTGTGTGAGGAAGAAAATGCTAATGAAAATTAAGTATAGAATGAAGAGGAAGAAGTTCCGGAGAAGACCCCTAAAACCCCTAAGTATGTGCAAAAGAATTATTTTGAAGATCAAATAATTGGAGATATAAGGAAAGGTGTATTTGTAATGCCCCATCATAATAACCTAAGCAATGTTGCAATTGTGTTATTAAGGTACAATAATTTTTTTTTTAAAGTATAATTATTAAGTTAATTGGTTGCATACATTCATTAAGTTATGTGACGTTACACTACTTTGAGTTTCCATAGACGACTTTAATATTTCGCATTGCACATATTTAATTAATCATAAACTTAAAATAAACATCACATAACATTGAATTCCATTCAAGATAATATAAAGTACAAACATGTTTCTTACATTGCATTTGATAAGATATTACAATACTCATCCATCTGATGAGGTGGTTCAATAATAATTACATTTTACAATGTTCACCTCATAACAATTGAGGGATTCTTTAGAATACAAGTTTTACAATAATGCAATAAAGAAAGTACAATTGTTTCCAAGTACGAGCTCTCCATCCATGAAGCTCTCAATGCCTTGATCATAAACTGGGACCCAACGGAGTAAGGTGCATGTTCCACCCAACCATGTGGTACCGGTAGGTCCACCCCCCATGCTAGGAGATAGTAATATGGTTACCTAGATTTTATCTACTAACCCTAGACACAAGTACATAACTGACTAATGATTACATTGCTTCTAGATTTTAAGACAATCGAATGTACTACATACACAATGTAATACCCCTCCTCTTACTGGTAGGATTTAGTATTTTTCAATGCAGTTGTTTGCTACTTGTGACGATGATGATATTGTTTGATTTGGTTAGTTAGACGTTAGATGATGCTATTGTTACATTATGGACATGATTATTTCGTATGACAGTATCATTGGTCATATTAGTTGATTTTCAAAATTATATTATGATGTAATGATTTAATGAATTATGTCATGAGATGAAATTGTTAGTTTAGAAATGTTATTTTATTAGTTAAATTATAATTGTTAGGATAGGTGTGATGAAGGACAATATAGCATCATTCGTTCGCGAGTGCCCTGCTATGTTGCGATTCCTTCTCACAATGCAGTACTTTGATTTAATTCTTTGATGATTATATATATATGTATGCACATGTACACAACTCCATTTGAATGCAGGATTTGCAGGTATAAGTCTCGATTCCACCTGCTTCGGCAGGACAGGGCTAGCACCAATAACCCAACGATTAAATGTTGAAACAGAGGTGACGATGAAGTCCTCCCATTCCATGATGTCAGGTCGTCTCATTTGTTTGATATAGTTGACTTTTATGTAATTGTCGTCATTGTGTGTTGTGTTATGTGTTTTGTCTTATTTTTATTTATGATGGCATTTATAGTTATGATTTATCTTAATGATTGAAATAAATTATTTATTTTAATGTTGGTACGTTATTTGTTGTGGTGTAACCGATTTTGATGATGGAAGTAATTAGTTGTTTCAATGTTAGATTTAAATTATATTAGAATATTTAAATGATTTAATTATATTTAAAACTCATATATTGCAATTAAAAAAATAATAATTAAAAATTAAATATGGCTTAATTATTTTAATCAATTAATCGGTGGTGGATAATTATGAGAATAATTTATTTAAAATAAATATGTAATGTGAGGTGCAAGAAAAGTTGCAAAAAATAGGAATTAAAGCAATAAAGCAAATAAAAGAATAAAAAGATTGTGTGAACCAATAGGAATAGAGATCTGGAAAAAAAAAGCCAGCTTTTAAAGAATTGATTTCCTTTTTAATTTTGATTTTTAGAGTTTTGAAGGGATGGACAATATAATTTTATTTAATTAAGAATTTTAAAAAGGTTTTTTAGACACACAGAGATATTTGTTACAGAAGTGGTGCAAGGGAGGGGCTTGGTATTCTAAAATTTTAGAAAGGGGTATTGAAATCTTCTGTTGTATTTGGAGGAGAATTTTAGAGAGAGATTGTCAATCTGTTTCTGGTGAATGTTTTGGGGAGTCTTCTGAACAAAGGGTCAGAGTTGAGTTCGAACACAAAAGCTTGGAGAGAAGATTTGAAGCAGGGAGGAGGAGCTCTTCGGAAAGACCGTCAGAAACAATCTTCATCAGGTTCTCGAATAAGCACAGAACTCCAGGTTTTAACTTACTCCTTCTCTCTGGTCTTCTGATTTAAGAAAACAAGAAAATAATTAGTTTGTTTGGCGAAAGGAAAACCTAGAAAAGAGAAATTTTGTTGAACAGTGAAAATTACTGAAGGAATTAAAAAAAAAAAAGATTGTTATATAAATTACTCTATGTATATTCTTTCAGATTGGCTGGGTGAAAATAATGTTGAGTTGTGAAAATAATCTATTTGTTATGTGCTTTCTTTTAAAAAAAAATATATGCATAATTTTCTTGAGAATGATTTACTCTACATTTATTAAAATAAATCTTTATATATATATACATAATCATATATATATATATATATATATATGTATATATATATAATCTATATATATATATATATGCTATATATATATATATATATATACATAATCATATATATATATGTATATATATGTGTATATAATTTATATAAGTATTCTCTATGTTGTTCATCTCTTCTTTATAACTGAGTTATTTGTTTTTCTGAATTGTATTCATGATATTATATATATATATATATTTTGTATATATATATATATACATATATATATATAAATAAATTTATATATGCTATATATATATATATATATATATGTATATATACTTTATATATATATATCTTACTATATATATATATATATGTCATTTATATATATATATATATACATCTATATATATATGTCTCATCTGTTATTTTAGGTACAAAAAATTATTAGATTGAATCATTTGTGAGATTAGGTGCGGGATTAGTTTTTCACAGTCAATGGAAATTTTTAAAATATATAAAAAAAAAAATTTAAATATAATTTTAAGGGTTTATGGGAATCAAAATTTTTATTTTAATTTAAAGTTGGGAGGAGTTGGAGGGTCGGCGTTGGGCCGTACCCCCAGCCCCGTCCCCACAGTGTACTATGCATAGCAGTCATAATGACTGATGTGCGCAGTAGTCATTATGACTGTTGTACGCAGTGTTGGGAGGGCCGTCGGCCCTCTCCCATGCCTTTTGGGAGATGAAAAGCATTTCATTTTATTTGATTTGATTTTATTTCTTTTTGTATTTAATAAAATATCCATATATAATTTAATTTTATTTTATTTTTATTTTATTTTATTTTATTTTTTTGGTTTGTTTTTAATAAAATTTATATATATATATATATATATATATATATATATATATATATATATATATATATATATATATATATATATACTCTATATTATAATAAAATTTAATTTGTTATAAATAATTTTGTAAATAAAAGGTTAATTGGTATGAATGATTTTATGATTATATAGATTTCTGTGTGTTAGTTTAGTTGGGTTAGAACAGTATAAAAATATTTTATGGTTATATAGATTTTTGTGTGATTGTTCAGTTCGGTAAGAACAATATAGAATATATGATGATTTTATATATATTAAATTATATATGTATACAATATTATTGTGTAAATATGAATATACAAAAATAGATAACAATTATTTGGGGAATATGATTAAGTTGAGTAAATTGGGATTGTGATTAAGCAATCGAGTGAGTCATTTTCCTTAATTGTGAAATCATGCAGTCTTGTTATTGTCTTCCTTTCTTTATGGTTGTAAATTTTCACTCGTAATGTGGGAACCCTATTGTCAAATTGTGAAAACCTTGTTCCAGAGGCTTGTTTTTAAAGTGTGATTTGCCTTGTTTATGCTCTTGAGCGTTATTGCTTTTATGTGAGGAAGGGTTGAACAGTTTGTAAAGCTTTTGGTTATGGGTGATCCGAGAGGGTCAATGCCTCGCATGGTTCTTGATTTAGTATTATGTTTGTTATGTTATAGTTCAACCCTTGCCTATTTTTGAGATATGTTAAGGGTCATAGGGAGAGTGGCTCTTTGTGGGCGCCGACGCCTAAGAGTAGTTAAACAAGTGATAACCTAAAAATAGAATTTAAGGGGGATGGGTAGTAAAACATTAACAAGATAATGATGAAGCTCATCCACCTGTTAGTGCTAGCACAGACTAAAGGGGACCGAGAAGGCCGTGGTTGGCAAGGTCGTTGCCTTGTCATCACGAAAGGTTAACGACTCCGCATGAGTAACCCTATGGAGCGGCGCCTTGAGATAGGCTATCAGGAGAACCATAGATGGAAGCGGTACCTTAGCTTGGTTGTCTGGAGAATCCATGTAGAGATGGAGGCAGCACCTTGTGATAGGTTGTCTAGAGAATCCATGTGAAACCATGCAATGACACTCTCCACTAGACATCCTTGTTGTTCTTGTTTCTTGTTGCCTCTAGATATTGTTATTTTTATGTTGTTCTGATTATAGGGCTAGGGAATCCATAGGTGGGTGCCGGCGCCTCAGTTGGAGGAAGAGCCAGGGGATCCCATGAGAGTTATGTGATGACCCTCCCTACTTGACACCCGTCGGACTTGTTCTTGTCGCCTATTGGAATGGTGTATTGAATGGTTGATTTAGATTTATTATGGAATCGTGTCCCTTTTATTGTTTCAGATTTATTTGGAAATGTATTTTGGATGTTGTGGATCTTCTGGATATTGTATCTTTATGATGCCTTTGATTCTTGTGAATTGTTTCATGATTGTTAATTGATAGTACTTCATGTTATTGTGATGAGTTCTTAGTTTAACTTGTTATGTTTTGTGAACATGGGTGGTGGTTCATTGTATGCTTGTGATGTACTTGTTTTGTACCATGTTTTTATTGAGTCGGTTTGACATTCATGGTCGGGTTCACTTCCTCGTCACCTCTGAGCACGGGGGGTGAGTTACTTGTAATTCACATGGTTGGGTGGAATGTGCTCCGCACCCATTGGGTTCCCCATCAGCGTTCTGTCTTCTCAGCGTTTCTAGTTGGAGTTGTACCAGCATTCTCCTTGTAGTTCATATTTCATTATACTTGTATCAATCCCCATGTTGGGAAATTCAATGTAATTCAATTATCAGAGTGTAATGTAATATTATAACGGTGATGTAATAGTTAGGCTCATTTGTAACTCTATTAAGAGATTTATCATGGATGTTTTATGTGATGTTTATTGTTATCGCATCACGGATTATTGGATGTACCATTGTTTATGGTTATTATTAAGTTAATGGTTATGTTGTAATCTTTATCTTTATTTATGTTTAGTTTTTGCGATGTAACCTCGCGTGCCCCAGAGAACTAAGTGTGTTAATGTTATGTAATGTGCAATGTGATTATGGTTTAATGTTATTGCATGTTTAATTTAATTGTTTAAAAAAAAAATTATTTGCATTGTGTGTGTTCTCTGGGGTTTGCACGGCGGGCATTACAACTTGGTATCAGAGCCTAGGTTCATACATTGGGCACTATGTGTGCTCACTATGTAACCTTGCGTTTAGTCCCTAGAGTCTAGAGTTTCACTTTACCATTGTCACTGTTGTGAACCTAAGTTTCTTCCGTTAGCCGGTCTCAGGGCAATGGTGCAGGAAACTGATGGGAGAGGATAGGACCCTCGGTGTAGTGCGCAATACACCGATATCCTTCCTATCAATGATGTACTATGAACCCTTGTGTCATTGTGTGGTGTGATTTCCTGTGATGTGAGTTATGAGTGTGGTTTGTGGCATGTTCTCTGTGTGGTTGTTGTGTGCTTACTCTTATCTATTTAATGGCTTCCTGGAGTAAGCCATATCCTTGGGGGGGAGGATGTAATACCCCCATGTTACTAATACTTGTATTATTATTTCTTACTCTTATGTGTGGGCTTGATCTATTTTCTTTTGGTGATTAGTTCACCGTCTTGTGGTGGGTGGATGCCTCCCGTATTAGGGAACCTTATTTCCCTTTTGTTTACCGGCTTCCAGGAGTAAGCCGATTTTATGAGGGGGAGGATGTAATACCCCTCCTCTTACTGGTAGGATTTAGTATTTTTCAATGCAGTTGTTTGCTACTTGTGATGATGATGATATTGTTTGATTTGGTTAGTTAGACGTTAGATGATGCTATTGTTACATTATGGACATGATTATTTTGTATGACAGTATGATTGGTCATATTAGTTGATTTTCAAAATTATATTATGACGCAATGATTTAATGAATTATGTCATGAGATGAAATTGTTAGTTTAGAAATGTTATTTTATCAGTTAAATTATAATTGTTAGGATAGGTGTGATGAAGGACAATATAGCATCATTCGTTCGCGAGTGCCTTGCTATGTTGTGATTCCTTCTCACAATGCAGTACTTTGATTTAATGCTTTGATGATTATATATATATATGTATGCACATGTACACAACTTCGTTTGAATGCAGGATTTGCAGGTATAAGTCTCGATTCCACCTGCTTTGGTAGGACAGGGCGAGCACCAATAACCCAACGGTTAAATGTTGAAACAGAGGTGACGATGAAGTCCTCCCGTTCCATGATGTCAGGTCGTCTCATTTGTTCGGTATAGTTGATTTTTATGTAATTGTCATCATTGTGTGTTGTGTTATGTGTTTTGTCTTATTTTTATTTATGATGGCATTTATAGTTATGATTTATCTTAATGATTGAAATAAATTATTTATTTTAATGTTGGTACGTTATTTGTTGTGGTGTAACCGATTTTGATGATGGAAGTAATTAGTTGTTTCAATGTTAGATTTAAATTATATTAGAATATTTAAATGATTTAATTATTTTTAAAAATCATATATTGCAATTTAAAAAATAATAATTAAAAATTAAATATGGCTTAATTATTTTAATCAATTAATCAGTGGTGGATAATTTTTTTTTATTTTTTTTTTAGACTGCAGGAATCGGGTAGCACGACCCCCTATAAACTGCAGTGCGCCTGGTAAACTTTTTAACGTGACCGGTGGCGCTGGCACGACACGCCCTCTGGTACCACGGGACGGGGGGGAGACTAGAACTTGTGACCAGCAGAGCTGCAACGGAATTACTTAGCCAACCAAGCTAGGGCCCCCGCCCAATCAGTGGTGGATAATTATGAGAATAATTTATTTAAAATAAATATGTAATGTGAGGTGCAAGAAAAGTTGCAAAAAATAGGAATTAAAGCAATAAAGCAAATAAAAGAATAAAAAGATTGTGTGAACCAATAGGAATAGAGATCTGGAAAAAAAAAGCCAGCTTTTAAAGAATTGATTTCCTTTTTAATTTTGATTTTTAGAGTTTTGAAGGGATGGACAATATAATTTTATTTAATTAAGAATTTTAAAAAGGTTTTTTAGACACACAGAGATATTTGTTACAGAAGTGGTGCAAGGGAGGGGCTTGGTATTCTAAAATTTTAGAAAGGGGTATTGAAATCTTCTGTTGTATTTGGAGGAGAATTTTAGAGAGAGATTGTCAATCTGTTTCTGGTGAATGTTTTGGGGAGTCTTCTGAACAAAGGGTCAGAGTTGAGTTCGAACACAAAAGCTTGGAGAGAAGATTTGAAGCAGGGAGGAGGAGCTCTTCGGAAAGACCGTCAGAAACAATCTTCATCAGGTTCTCGAATAAGCACAGAACTCCAGGTTTTAACTTACTCCTTCTCTCTGGTCTTCTGATTTAAGAAAACAAGAAAATAATTAGTTTGTTTGGCGAAAGGAAAACCTAGAAAAGAGAAATTTTGTTGAACAGTGAAAATTACTGAAGGAATTAAAAAAAAAAAAGATTGTTATATAAATTACTCTATGTATATTCTTTCAGATTGGCTGGGTGAAAATAATGTTGAGTTGTGAAAATAATCTATTTGTTATGTGCTTTCTTTTAAAAAAAAATATATGCATAATTTTCTTGAGAATGATTTACTCTACATTTATTAAAATAAATCTTTATATATATATACATAATCATATATATATATATATATATATATGTATATATATGTGTATATAATTTATATAAGTATTCTCTATGCTGTTCATCTCTTCTTTAAAACTGAGTTATTTGTTTTTTTTGAATTGTATTCATGATATTATATATATATATATATATATATATATATATATATTTCGTATATATATATACATATATATATATAAAAATAAATTTATTTTCGTACAAAATTATTGGGTCGAATCGACTGTGAATTCCGTGCTGGATTAGTTTTTCCTGGTCAATGGAAATTTTTAAAATATATAAAAAAAAAAAATTAAATATAATTTTAAGGGTTTATGGGAATCGAAATTTTTATTTTAATTAAAAGTTGGGAGGAGTTGGAGGGTCAACGCTGGGCCATACCCCCCAGCCCCGTCCCCACAGTGTACTACGCACAACAGTCATTATGACTGCTGTACGCAGTGTTGGGAGGGTCATCGGCCCTCTCCCATGCCTTTTGGGAGATGAAAAGAATTTCGTTTTATTTGATTTGATTTGATTTCTTTTTGTATTTAATAAAATATATATATAATTTAATTTTGTTTTATTTTTATTTTATTTTATTTTATTTTTTTGGTTTGTTTTTAATAAAATTTATATATATATATAAATTTATTTATAATAAAATTTAATTTGTTATAAATAATTTTGTAAATAAAAGGTTAATTGGTATGAATGATTTTATGATTATATAGATTTCTGTGTGTTAGTTTAGTTGGGTTAGAACATTATAAAAATAATTTATGGTTATATAGATTTTTGTGTGATTGTTCAGTTCGGTAAGAACAATATAGAATATATGATGATTTTATATATATTAAATTATATATGTATACAATATTATTGTGTAAATATGAATATACAAAAATAGATAATGATTATTTGGGGAATATGATTAAGTTGAGTAAATTGTGATTTTGATTAAGCAATCGAGTGAGTCATTTTCCTTAATTGTGAAATCATGCAGTCTTGTTATTGTCTTCCTTTCTTTATGGTTGTAAATTTTCACTCGTAATGTGGGAACCCTATTGTCAAATTGTGAAAACCTTGTTCCAGAGGCTTGTTTTTAAAGTGTGATTCGCCTTGTTTATGCTCTTGAGCGTTATTGCTTTTATGTGAGGAAGGGTTGAACAGTTTGTAAAGCTTTTGGTTATGGGTGATGCGAGAGGGTCAATGCCTCGCATGGTTCTTGATTTAGTATTATGTTCGTTATGTTATAGTTCAACCCTTGCCTAGTTTTGAGATATGTTAAGGGTCATAGGGAGAGTGGCTCTTCATGGGCGCCGGCGCCTCGGGTAAGAGGAAGTGCTAGGGGAACCCACGTAAGAGTAGTTAAACAAGTGATAACCTAAAAATAGAATTTAGGGGGGATGGGTAGTAAAACATTAACAAGATAATGATGAAGCTTCATCCACCTGTTAGTGCTAGCACAGACTAAAGGGGACCGAGAAGGCCGTGGTTGGCAAGGTCGTTGCCTTGTCATCACGAAAGGTTAACGACTCCGCATGAGTAACCCTATGGAGCGGCGCCTTGAGATAGGCTATCAGGAGAACCATAGATGGAAGCGGCACCTTAACTTGGTTGTCTGGAGAATCCATGTAGAGATGGAGGCGGCACCTTGTGATAGGTTGTCTGGAGAATCCATGTGAAACCATGCGATGACACTCTCCACTAGACATCCTTGTTGTTCTTGTTTCTTGTTGCCTCTAGATATTGTTATGTTTATGTTGTTCTGATTATAGGGGTAGGGAATCCATAGGTGGGTGTCGGCGCCTCAGTTGGAGGAAGAGCCAGGGGATCCCATGAGAGTTATGTGATGACCCTCCCTACTTGACACCCGTCTGACTTGTTCTTGTTGCCTATTGGAATGGTGTATTGAATGGTTGATTTAGATTTATTATGGAATCGTGTCCTTTTTATTGTTTCAGATTTATTTGGAAATGTATTTTGGATGTTGTTGTGGATCTTCTGGATATTGTATCTTTATGATGCCTTTGATTCTTGTGAATTGTTTCATGATTGTTAATTGATAGTACTTCATGTTATTGTGATGAGTTCTTAGTTTAACTTGTTATGTTTTGTGAACATGGGTGGTGGTTCATTATTTGCTTGTGATGTACTTGTTCTGTATCATGTTGTTGTTGAGTCGGTTTGACATTCATGGTCGGGTTCACTTCCTCGTCACCTCTGAGCACGGGGGGTGAGTTACTTGTAATTCACATGGTTGGGTGGAACGTGCTTCACACCCATTGGGTTCCCCATCAGCGTTCTGTCTTCTCAGTGTTTCTAGTTGGAGTTGTACCAGCATTCTCCTTGTAGTTCATATTTCATTATACTTGTATCAATCCCCATGTTGGGAAATTCAATGTAATTCAATTATCAGAGTGTAATGTAATATTATAATGGTGATGTAATAGTTAGGCTCATTTGTAACTCTATTAAGAGATTTATCATGGATGTTTTATGTGATGTTTATTGTTATCGCATCATGGATTATTGGATGTACCATTGTTTATGGTTATTATTAAGTTAATGGTTATGTTGTAATCTTTATCTTTATTTATGTTTAGTTGTTGCGATGTAACCTCGCATGCCCCAGAGAACTAAGTGTGTTAATGTTATGTAATGTACAATGTGATTATGGTTTAATGTTATTGCATGTTTAATTTAATTGTTTAAAAAAAAAATTATTTGCATTGTGTGTGTTCTCTGGGGTTTGCACGGTGGGCATTACACACAAGGTTAACTATTATTTTAGGTGGAGTGTCATCACAACATTACAAAGGTTACTCTGGTGTTTCTTCCTAGGTTCCGGCCCCCAACTTGGGTTACCTTGGTAACCTCTTACGAAACACAACCCCATTGCAAATCATTGCGGAATCGAATGTCTTTTGAAGAAACAAGACACTGATTTGTCATTCCAGTCCTTCTCATCTTATACTCAAGACTAAACTAGCTCAAGAGTCAATAAGTGAGGCATAACATCTTATTAAAGATTTTAATTCTAACTACTGAGTTGTTTAATTATCACTGACTTACTAACTCTTTGTAAGTTACCCTGACACCACTTTGTGTGTCGGCCCTTACAAAAAGCCACTCCCCTAAACATAACAAAGGTGTTCTAGGTTTTCTTGACTAAGGCAACAAGGTGTACAAATTACAACATAAAATTTCTATACTTTCATAACGAACATATGTTCACAAACTCAGGTGTCTACACACCTTACAATACCACGAACACATCCTTAGCCAATACAAGAATTCAATAAAAACAAACACATTACCCCAAGCTAACCAACTTGTCTAGAAGACTTGTTCATTTAAAACTTCCCAATTTTCCCAATAAAGAAACAGAAATTAAAGCAAATTGAAAAATTAAAGATCTACATTAGGATATACTAGATCCAATTCAAACAATAATTTGATGTACCTAAATTATTCATAAAATAATTTTTTTAATTTTTTTTTGTACCATACGAAAATTAGATCTACCATTTGCACAATTCATAGCCATATATTATAACAAAATCTATATAATTCCAGAATAACAATCTATTCTAAGCACAAATAACTTAGTCATAACTAATTATTAAAATATCTATGTTTAGATATTTAATAAATTACTTCTTTTAAATATCTCATTAAAAACATGATAACTTCTTCTAAATTTTCTTAACATTAAATTGTTATATTTATAAATATTATATAAATATTTTATATATATAATATATATATATTATATATATATATATATAATATATATATATTATATATATATATAATATACATTACATATAAAAATAAATATATAATAATTATAAAATATAATAAACATATATTAATATTCATAATAACAAATAAAAACTAATGAAACAAGCTAGGGATTATACCCCCGGCCGCCCATAGGCTATGATGTGGGTAGGGCCGCCATCGCAGCCCGCCCACAGAGCTCCCCATGGGTGGGCCTGCCATCGCAGCCCTCCCCACTGGGCTTGACCGCGGTGGCTATGCTGAGTGCTGCCCGCAACTGCGGCCCTGGGCTCGACCCTCGCCGCCGTCCCCCCCTGTGGGGTCGGCTACGGGTAGCCCCGCCATGATCTTCAGCTCCATAAAAATTTCAATTCTTTTTTTTAAATACAATTCATAACTCTTAATAAAATACGGTGATTTTTATACAAAAACACTAAAAATCGCGTACGGAAATTTGATGAAATTTCTGAGCATTATTTCCAAATAAAATATTAAATAGAGATTTATATGTGTATATGTATATATATCATTTATATACATATATATATAAATCTACATGCAATTTAATAAATAACAAATACTATAACTAGGAAAATACACAGAGAAATGATTTTCTATAGGAATCAATAAATCTTCAAATTTGACACAAGATTTTTCTCTACAAAGTTTTCTAATTTTAAAATAACAAAATATTTTCAATTTAAATTGGGAAGAATCTTTTCTACAGGAACCCATAACAATTTTTAAAAGAAAACAAGAATCTTCATTTAAAAATTCCTCAGAATTCTTTCCTATTATGTTTGAGAATTTTCTACTAATTAAACCAAATTTTACAAAATTCCTGAGAAGAATATAGGGAACACAAAAAACTGATATTTTCTCAAACACTCATTTTAAAAAGGAAACAAATCAAAACAAGAAAAATACCTTTTCTCCTGTGATTTGAAGATCTTAGCTGTTGAAGAATGAAACCTTTGCCTATAGAGTGCAATCCTCCAACTTCTCCAAATCACCAAATCCAAAAGAAATCTAAACCCAACCACAAAGATCTTCCCACCAAAGGGATCTTCCACAAAAATACAACTGAATAGAGGTTATCACAAATTTTTTAAGTAAATAATTTTAATAGCCAAATCCTCTTTCAATTTCCCGTGAAGAAAATTTGATAACCCCCTGTATTTCCAAGATCCCAAATAATATCCATGAACAAATTCCTCAACCAAAATCATAAATGCACTAGCACACTTGTCGAGAAGTACAAAATATCTTCTCAACAACTTCTCGGCAATCTTGCCTTTCAAGATTTGCATGATTTAATTTATTTATTTAAATTTAAAAATTTAACAATTTTTAAATTGCAAATATATTTAATAATAAAATATGCCATTTCCACAAATAATATTTAAATTTCAATAAATGTATACACACACAATTTAAACAATATTAATTTAATTAATTAATTTATTCAATTAAATAAATTTAATCTTTACAATGAAATTACTTAACTAGACAAACTAATTAATTAATTAATAAAATATAAAAACCTTATTTCTTTAACATTTAACAATTAATTTAAATAACAGTAAATTAAAACATAATGAACTATTATTAAAAATTGACATTTTTCCTTTCAAGCAATTAAACCAAACAGAAAAATACAAGACAACCTATGACTCTGAACTAAAATAGATGATGTACTATGACCGGGATAAAGACTAGACTAGGATGAACCAAACTACTACCTCCCAATCAACATATCCATTGAGTCTTGACACGCTCAGACATGAGTAACCAGGTGGAGTCGTTGTCATGTACCTGCAATCCTGCAACCAAGCAATAACATGCATATATATAATCCATTGTACAGGCACACCATGTAGAGAAAATCACGGACATCACAGGGCACTCACAAACGAGTGATGCGATTCCGTTCTCCACACCAATACACGTCACATAAAACTCACAAATTATATAACTGTTAGTCCATCATAACATATATATAGCAATAACATCTGAATGAAAACATCTACACTATATCAAAGCATATCAGAAATCAAATATTGCAGTATAATGTATCATCATGTCATAGAGTAAACCACTATCACTCAAAATCAGCGATCAAAATATCCAAACAAGGTAACAAAGTCTAACAATATAAAAAACATGTAACCAGAGAACATAAGCATAAATGGAGGGGTACTACATCCTCCCCCTCTAGGATCAAGCTTGCTCCTGAAAGCCTACGAATAGATAGGGATAAAGTTCCCTCATGCATGTCGCATCCTCCCAAGTAGCAGAAGCCTCATGGCTAGGATCCCATTGGACCCTCACCTGATCAACGTCTCGACCCTTGAGACCGAGCATCTGGCGCTGTAGAATGGCCATGGGCTCCAAAGCCAAGGGCCCGTCCTCTACCTGTAAGGCATTCCAATCAAGTACATGAGAAATGTTGGGATGATATGGTCTAAGAACTGATACATGAAAAACATCATGAATACGTGACAAACTAGGTGGTAAGGTGAGTCGATATGCCACAGGACCAATTCTCTCTAAGATCTCAAATGGCCCAACGAAACGAGGCGCAAGCTTAGAGCCTTTTCCATAATGGATTGGACTTTTCCGCGGTCGCACTCGAAGAAACACTCTATCACCAACAGCAAATTGTCGATCTATCCTATGCGCATCGGCATATTTCTTTTGCCTATCCTGAGCTGCTATCAAATGTTCTCTAATATGGTCAACCTGTTGCTCCATGTCTCGAAGCATCTCAGGTCCAAGTAACACTCTATCCTCAAGTCGGTCCCAACTTAGTGGAGTTCGATAAGGACGACCGTATAATGCTTGAAATGGTGGCATACCTATAGAACTCTGATATCCGTTATTGTAAGCGAATTCTACTAAGAACAGATAATCCTCCCAACATGACTGTTGGTCCATTACGTACATTCTAAGCAGATCCTCTAGTATTTGATTAACTCTCTTCGTTTGTCCATCAGTTTGAGGATGATACATTGAACTAAAGTTCAAGTGTGTACCTAGAGCATGTTGTAATGAAGTCCATAGAGCTGAAGTAAATATGGGATCTCTATCAAAAATAATCCTACGAGGAATCCCATGCAATCAAACAATGTCCTCCATGAATATCCTAGCTACGGATGAAGCATTGTAAGATGATCGTACTAGTGAAAAATGAGCCACCTTAGTCAATCGGTCAACAGTTACCATAATGGCATCATGTCGACGTGATGACGTAGGTAACCCTACAATAAAGTCAATGGATATAATATCCCATTTCCATTCAAGAATGAGATGTGGCTGCAATAATCCAGTGGGATGTTGATGCTCATCTTTAACTCGCTGTCATTCAAGACATCTCGATACATAATCAGCAATATCACGTTTCATACCAGGCCAGAAATACAATTGCCAAAGATCGGCATGCATTTTCTTAACACCTGGATGAGCTGAGTACGGAGCTCGATGAGCTTCAGTCATAATTAATGGACGAAGACCCTCGAAATGTGGTACATAAATATGACCTAAATGTCGGAATATACTATCTGATTCTAGGACATACCCTACAAATCAACCTTCTAAAGGTCTACCAGATTCAATCTCCGACCTCACTTCCTGATACAATCTATCAGTAGGAAGTGTTGCTACTATTTGACCTCTCAAATCTACTTCAAGAGTAGTAGCATAGATCTCATGTCGACGATGACTAAGAGCGTCAGCCACTACGTTCTCTTTTCCTTGAACATATCTCACTTCAAAATCGTACTCACACAAGAACTCCATCCACCATCTTTTTCTAGAATTCAAGTTAGGTTGCATAAAAATGTATTGTAGACTACGGTGATCAGTATGAAGTTTGAAACGATGACCTAATAAGAAATTCCTCCACCGAACTAATGCATGCACTACCGCAGCTAGTTCTAAATCATGAGTGGGATAGTTTAATTTGTGATCCTTGAGTTTGCGAGACTCATAAGCAATCACACGCTCATCTTGCATTAGAATTGCTCCCAAATCCTCTAAGGATGCATCCGTGCAAACCACAAAATCCTTAGTAGGATCAGGACCAATCAGTATAGGCGCATTAGTCAACTTTTCCTTAAGTGTCTGAAAAGCCAACTGACACTGCTCTGTCCAAACAAACTTCTTCCCTTTTCTCTGAAGAGAAGTAATAGGATGACCAATTCTAGAAAATCCCTCAACAAACCACCTATAGTAACCAGCTAGACCCATAAAACTACGAACTTCACCTACATTAGTAGACGCGGGCCAATCTACAATAGCTTGAATCTTTGAAGTATCCACAGCAATACCTTTTCCCGAAATCACATTTCCAAGGTATTTTACCTCAGTTTGAAAGAAGTCACACTTCTTCAGGTTTGCATATAATTGATTTTCCCTTAAACATTGCAATACCTGTCTCAAATGTTCTTCATGTTCCTTCATGTTTCTTGAATAGATCAAAATATCATCAAGAAATACAAGGATAAAGTGATCAAGGTAAGTACGAAAAACACCATTCATTAAACTCATGAATACTGACGGTGCGTTCGTTAACCCAAACGGTACTACTGTGAATTCGTAGTGCCCATAACGAGTTTGAAAAGCAGTTTTACGAATGTCAGCTTCACCAATTCGCAATTGATGATACCCAGATTTCAAATCAATTTTATAGAACACATTAGCTCCCTTAATTTGATCGAAAAGATCATCGATTCTAGGCAAAAGATAACAATTCTTAATCGTAACCTTGTTCAATTGACGATAATCTATACACAATCTAAGTGATCCATCCTTCTTCTTTATGAAGATGACAGGTGCTCCATAAGGGGAAACATTTGGATGTATCTATGAACCCTCTACTCCTGACTGATCGGGATTCTGTCCCTCATTCCTCTGATCCAACTATTCTACCTGATCACTATGATGAGGGCTCAGAGGGGGAGTAACCTAAGGGATTGGCCCTCAGCCTCCACCTCAACCTCTACCATGACCTCTTCCACCTCGCCTAGGCATGTTCCTACACATAACAATAATGAGTCTTAGATACTATTCAACCAAGGCTAACAGTTTGTGACACTACATACTAGGTCAACCTAATGGGCTCGCGATTACCCAGAGCATCGAGTGTTTGTAACCTTGGCTTTTATACCAATCTGTAATGCCCCGTCATAATAACCTAAGGAATGTTGCAATTGTGTTATTAAGGTGCAATAAATTTTTTTTAAAGTATAATTATTAAGTTAATTGGTTGCATGCATTCATTAAGTTACGCGACGTTACACTACTTTGAGTTTCCATAGATGACTTTAGTATTTCGCATTGCACATATTTAATTAATCATAAACTTAAAATAAACATCACATAACATTGAATTCCATTCAAGATAATATAAAGTACAAACATGTTTCTTACATTGCATTTGATAAGATATTACAATACTCATCCATCTGATGAGGTGGTTCAATAATGATTACATTTTACAATGTTCACCTCATAACAATTGAGGGATGCTTTACAATACAAGTTTTACAATAATGCAATAAAGAAAGTACAATTGTTTCCAAGTACGAGCTCTCCATCCATGAAGCTCTCGATGCCTTGATCATAAACTGGGGACCCAACGGAGTAAGGTGCACATTCCACCCAACCATGTGGTACCCGTAGGTCCACCCCCCATGCTAGGAGATAGTAATATGGTTACCTAGACTTTATCTACAAACCCTAGACACAAGTACATAACTGACTGATGATTACATTTCTTCCAGATTTTAAGACAATCGAATGTACTACATACACAAGGTTAACTGTTATTTTAGGTGGAGTGTCATCACAACATTGCAAAGGTCACCCTGGTGTTTCTTCCTAGGTTCCGGCCCCCAACTTTGGTTACCCTAGTAACCTCTTACGAAACCCAGCCCCATTGCAAATCATTGCGAAATCGAATGTCTTTTGAAGAAACAAGACACCGATTTTCCATTCCAGGCCTTCTCATCTTATACTCAAGACTGAACCAGCTCAAGATTCAATAAGTGAGGCATAACATCTTATTAAAGATTTTAATTCTAACTATTGTGTTGTTTAATTATCACTGACTTACTAACTCTTTATAAGTTACCCTGACACCACTTTGTGTGTCGGCCTTTACAAAAAGCCACTCCCCTAAACATAACAAAGGTGTTCTAGGTTTTCTTGACTAAGGCAACAAGGTGTACAAATTACAACATAAAATTTCTACACTTTCATAACGAACATATGTTCACAAACTCAGGTGTCTACACACCTTACAATACCACGAACACATCCTTAGCCAATACAAGAATTCAATAAAAACAAACACATTACCCCACGTTAACCAACTTGTCTGGAAGACTTGTTCATTTAAAACTTCCCAATTTTCCCAATAAAGAAATAGAAATTAAAGCAAATTGAAAAATTAAAGATCTACATTAGGATATACTAGATCCAATTCAAACAATAATTTGATGTACCTAATTTATTCATAAAATAAATTTTTATTTTTATTTTTGTACCATACAAAAATCAGATCTACCATTTGCACAATTCATAGCCATATATTATAACAAAATCTATATAATTCCAGAATAACAATCTATTCTAAGCACAACTAACTTAGTCCTAAAAAACTAATTATTAAAATATCTATGTTTAGATATTTAATAAATTACTTCTTTTAAATATCTCATTAAAAACATGATAACTTCTTCTAAATTTTCTTAACATTAAATTGTTATATTTATAAATATTATATACATATTTTATATATATAATATATATTATATATATAATATACATTACATATAAAAATAAATATATAATAATTATAATATATAATAAACATATATTAATATTCATAATAACAAATAAAAACTAATGAAATAAGATAGGGTTTATACCCCTGGCCACCCACAGGCTGCGCTGTGTGTAGGGCCGCCATCGCAGCCCGCCCACAGAGCTCCCCGTGGGTGGGGCTGCCATCGCAGCCCTCCCCACTAGGCTCGGCCACGGTGGCTGAGCCGAGCGCTGCCTGCAAGGGCGGCGCTGGGCTTGGCCCTCACCGCCGTCCCCCCCTGCGAGGTCGGCTACAGGTAGCCCCGCCATGAGCTTCGGCTCCATAAAAATTTTAATTCTTTTTTTTTAAATACAATTCATAACTCTTAATAAAATACGGCAATTTTGATAAAAAAAACACTAAAAATCGCATACAAAAATTTGACGAAATTTTTGAGCATTATTTCCAAATAAAATATTAAATAAAGATTTATATGTGTATATGTATATATATCATTTATATACATATATATAGATAAATCTACATGCAATTTAGTAAATAAAAAATACTATAACCAGGAAAATACACAAAGAAATGATTCTCTACAGGTATCAATAAATCTTCAAATTTGACACAAGATTTTTCTCTACAGAGTTTTCTAATTTTAAAATAACAAAATATTTTCAATTTAAATTGGGAAGAATCTTTTCTACAGGAACCCATAACAATTTTTAAAAGAAAATAGGAATCTTCATTTAAAAATTCCTCAAAATTCTTTCCTGTTATGTTTGAGAATTTTCCACTGATTAAACCAAATTTTACAAAATTCCCGAGAAGAATACAGGAAACACAAAAAACTGATATTTTCTCAAACACTCATTTTAAAAAGGAAACAAATCAAAACAAGAAAAATACCTGTTCTCTTGTGATTTGAAGATCTTAGCTGTTGAAGAATGAAACCTTTGCCTGTAGAGTGCAATCCTCCAACTTCTCCAAATCACCAAATCCAAAAGAAATCTAAACCCAACCACAAAGATCTTCCCACCAAATGGATCTTCCACAAAAATACAACTGAACAAAGGTTATCACAATTTTTTTTTAAAAATAATTTTAACAGCCAAATCCTCTTTCAATTTCCCGTGAAGAAAATTTGATAACCCCCTGTATTTCCCAGATCCCAGATAATATTCGTGAACAAATTCCTCCACCAAAAATCATAAATGCACTGGCACACTTGTCGAGAAGTACAAAATATCTTCTCAACAACTTCTCGGCAATCTTGCCTTTCAAGATTTGCATGATTTAGTTAATTTATTTAAATTTAAAAATTTGACAATTTTTAAATTGCAAATATATTTAATAATATTAAAATATGCCATTTCCACAAATAATATTTAAATTTCAATAAATGTATACACACACAATTTAAACAATATTAATTTAATTAATTAATTTATTCAATTAAATAAATTTAATCTTTATGATCAAATTACTTAACTAGACAAACTAATTAATTAATTAATAAAATATAAAAACCTTATTTCTTTAACATTTAGCAATTAATTTAAATAACAGTAAATTAAAACATAATGAACTATTATTAAAAATTGTCATTTTTCCTTTCAAGCAATTAAACCAAACAGAAAAATACAAGACAACCTATGACTCTGAACTAAAACAGACGATGTACTATGACCGGGATAAAGACTAGACTAGGATGAACCAAACTACTACCTCCCAATCAACATATCCATTGAGTCTTGGCACGCTCAGACCTAAGTAACCAGGTGGATTCGGTGTCATGTACCTGCAATCCTACAACCAAGCAATAACATGCATATATATAATCCATTGTACTAGCACACTGTGCAGAGAAAATCATGGACATCACAGGGCACTCGCAAATGAGTGATGCGATTCCATTCTCCACACCAATACACGTCACATCAGACTCACGAATTAAATAACTGTTAGTCCAACATAACATATATATAGCAATAACATCTAAAAGAAAACATCTACGTTATATCAAAGCATATCAGAAATCAAATATCGTAGTACAATGTATCATCATGTCATAGAGTAAACCACTATCCCTCAAAATCAGCGATCAAAATATCCAAACAAGGTAACAAAGTCTAACAGTATAAAAAACATGTAACCAAAGAACATAAGCATAAATGGAGGGGTACTACAGTATTGAAAAGAAGCATAGGTGTTGAAGTTGAGGTAAAAAAAAAATTGCTTTCTAAAGTTGAACCTAAAACAGTGAGTGAAGCATTCAAGGATGAATATTGGATGAAGGAAATGGAATAAGAACTTATACAAATAGAGAAAAATCATACTTGGGAATTGGAATCTAGATCGGCAAATAAGAACAAGTTGAATGAGAATGGAGTAGTAAGAAACAAGGAAAGACTTGTGTGTAAAGGTTACTCACAAGTGGAAGGTATAGACTTTCAGGATATTTTTTCTCTTGCGGCTAGGATGGAAGCTATCAAAATATTTTTGGCATTTACAACACAAAGATTTTAAAGTTTATCAGATGGATGTGAAGTATGTTTTTCTAAATGGTGAATTGGAAGAAGAGATTTACATGGAACAACCAGATATGGTATGTAAGTTGAAAAAGGAACTATATGGATTGGAGAATGCTCAAAAATATTGGTATGCAAGATTATACGAGTACTTGATATAGGGTATGTGCAGGATCATCATGGAAAAAATAGGCCTTTAAGTGGAGAAAAATTCGAAAAAAATCAGAGTTAGGAAATTTGACGTAAAAATTTGAATAAGTTATCTATATTATTTCAAAAATATGTAAGAATAGAATCTGTAGCAAATTGAATGTAGTTTCTAAACTACTAGGTTTATTTTTAAACAAATCTATTTGGTGAAAACTTGAAATTTCAATGCAATAATACTTAAATTTCAAGGAAAAAATAAGTAGTTGTTTGTTTGACCTCCATAACCACAATAAAATGATAATCTTTTTTCGTAATATTTTAGATATAAGTAGAGGAATCATGTCCCAATGTGATGCATATTTTTTGTAATTTTTTTCCAAGTAAATAATTAATTATGAATTTTTTATTACAACTTTTAAAAAATATAAAAACTTGTATGTCTGACCACCTTAACTTGGTCAAAACTTCATGAAATTCATTTTTTTTAATCCTATATAATGTGAAGCATAGAATGTGACACATGTTTAAGATTCAAAAAATGTGATATCGTTTGAAAGCTATAGATATTTTTCAATTAGCCTATCAATCAGGACTTTAGTCGTAATTCTAATAGAAAATGAATAATAATTATTTATTAAATTCAAAGTAAAGCATAATTTATATTGGCGGAAAGATGAGAATCTACTTTAAAAACCCTTTTCATTTCATCAATTTTGGGTAAAAAAAAGTTGTTAGCCACATACCCATCATATCGCCACTTTTTGGCCCATCATGATCCTGCACATACCCTACACCAAGGATTCAGTAAGGGCACCACAAATAGTAATCTTTACTTTAAGATTCGGGAAGAAAAAAAATTGATAGTAGTTATATATGTGGATGATATTATCTTTGGTGGAAATGAGGCTATGTGTAAGAATTTTGCAGAGGAAATGAAAAAAGAGTTTGATATGTCAATGTTTGGGGAGATGAATTTCTTTCTTGGGCTACAAATCAATCAAACAGACTTGGGGTTTTCATTTCCTAGTCTAGATATGTCAAAGAGATGATGAAGAATTTTAGAATGGATGACTCCAGACTGATATGTAATCTTGTGGTGAATGGTTGTAAATTGAGTAAAGATGATGAACCACCTAAGGCTGATTAGAGAAAGTATAGATCTATGATTGGTTGACTATTGTATTTAACTCATACTAGATCGGATATCATGCATGCAATTTATCTTGTAGCTAGACTTCAAGAAGATCATAAAGAAACACATGTTGCAGTAGTGAAGAGGATATTTAGATATTTAAGAGGCACATTGGATTATGTTTTTTGGTATCCTAAGGATAATGGTTTCACATTAAGTGCTTATAAATATGTAGATTGGGCTAGTTGTGTTGATGATAGGAAAAGTACAAGTGGTGGTGCATTCTTTCTTGGATGTAGATTGGTGTCATGGTTGAGTAAGAAATAGGATTCAATTTCTTTATCCATTGAAGATGTTGAGTATATTGCAGTAGCATCATGTTGTACACAAGTATTATGGATGATACAAACATTGAAGGATATCAAAGTTATATATGATGAGCCTATTTCTATCTTTTATGATAACACAAGTACAATTAACATTTCAAAGAAGTCAATGATGCATTCAAGGACAAAGAATATATCTATTAGGTATCACTTATTGAGAGAGAAAAGTTATGGAGAATGAAGTGAAGCTTGAGTATGTTCCTACAAAGGATTAGACTATTTTTATATTTACTAAGACTCTTCCTAAAGATACTTTTGAGTATCTTTGTGAGAATTTGGGGGTTATTTCCCCTCATTTCTTGAACTAGATGCATATGGATATGCATCAATCCAGTGGATCTATGGATCTATTTATTGTATGGACTAATGTTGATGGCTACCTCTCAAGGGTAGTAGGTAGTGTCATGTGTTGTGATTGAATTGCTAAATTAGTTAGGTGTACTCCTAAGGGTGAGTATTTAGAGCAAGTATTTTTTGTTCAGTGTCAAAGAGAGAAGACAATGCAAAACATTGTATCCTTTTCCATTGATGGCAAAGGGGGATACAAAATCATGTGAAAAAGCTTATCTATTTAGTGGGAGAAAGAGAATCATTTAAGGTATTAGTGGATAAAGTTGTGTACATTTTCTAATCATTATTATGAAAGGGAGAGAGACTCTTATAAGGGGGAGAGAGTTCAGGAATGTTGTGTGGGATATCCAATCCAAAAAAGGGAGAGTGTGTGTGTTATCTTTAGTGTATTTTCACATCTTGTGTTTCAATCAATGACAAAGGGGGATATTGTTGCAAGTATGAATGTGTTTTCTTTGATGTCAAGAGGAAGTCTACTAACTAGTGTTGCCATTGATGTCAACTATGGGATGAAGTTGTTGATGATATTGAGAAAATTGTTTGTGCATGTGTAGTTGAGATCTTGAAGAAGTGTTGTGAGTAAATAGAGCTATCTTTTTTTATAGAATCTGAAGATGAGCTAGAATGATGAAATGAGTTGAGATGATATCTCTCGTACTTATTTTTCAAGTGCTTTTAAGGAAATTTGATAAACATAGTAAACAATGTTGTGCAAGTGTTCATAGTATGCCTTTGTAATGTGCCCCACATTTCTTCTGTGTTGATGCTATGCCTGTGTGGATTTAATAGGTTATTCAAGGTTGTTATAGGTTGTTATATTAAAAATTTAGCTTTCTAGATCCTTGTACAATGTGAGATATTTTCAACAGTGTGTGAACTAGTTGTTTAGTGGTGTTTTCTATGGCTTGGGAGAAATTTATTTTCTCCACATTTTTCTTCTATTTGGCTTTACATTATAATTCTTGTATATTTCTATATTAAAGTTTTTACACTATTTGATGCAATACATAATGAGTTTGATTAATTAGTATGCAAGTAAGGGTTACAAATTGTTCTGAGTTGGAGTATTTGAATGATGTGAGGTTGATGAAGTGTTTGATGAATCTCAAGTAGTTCGTTAAAGACTCTAGATCATATTCAAGTGAATTATTTTGTCTAAAAATTTTTCCTTACAAATCAATTTGAGGAAGCATGCACTTAATGTTTATGGTGTTTAACATAGGTGTTGGCTGACCTTATTTTTAACACTACATGTGTGGCTTGTAGAAGCATTTTCAATCTATTTGGGTCCTAATTAAGAATTTTGTAGGTCACCTTCATTCCTATCCACCATGGGAATGTTTAGGTGCTGACCTATTTTGAATTTATATGTATAATGACTAGTTTCTGACATTGAATAAGGTTTTTGAGGTTGAGGTTGATATAAATAAGTGGGGTGTTGTTGTCAATTAAGGAAATGAATGAAATTTTAAGCAAGATATATGTAATATCAATGCAAGTGAAGTGTGTGATGCCAATTTGAGTATAGAAGTGTGAGTTTCTATGCTAGGGTTCTTGAAGGTAGTAAGTTGAAGGCATCCAAAATCATTCAAGCAAGGCTATGAGATTTTTGGAGCATTGTTTTGGATTTTCTTTTTGCATTGAGAAGTGTTCTTTTTGTAACATTCTTCTTCTATCTTCTTGTATTTCTTTTTGTGGTAGTGAACCCTAGTTGTGAGCCCTTTTAAATAGTGTGTCCTATTATGGCAGTGATCCCTTCTACTAGTTTTTCTATTACCTATATCATGAGCTAATCCTCACCATGGATTTTCCATCATTGGGTTTTCCATGTAAATCTAGTGTTCTTTTGTGTATGATGATGTGATTTTAATTGTTGTTATGTGCATTTCATGTTAATCATTCTGATAGAATAAGGGTTTAATGAATGCTTGTGGATCTAATTTTTGTTAAGGGTTTTGATGGTTCAATTCACTACAACCGATTCACCCCCTCCTCTCAGTTGTCTTGTTCATTTCAACACTTTATTTCATCATTGAACACATCATCACAATTTAGGATATAAAAAGAAAAAAGAAAAAATATTTCCATGTTTTTGTAATAAATCTATATCAAATATATCATTCAATTTTCTTATCTCCTCTCTCAATAGGAAATCTTTTTCACATTCACCAATTTCTCTATCAAATATGAAGCCCTAAAATACCTTCATCATAACTTCCTCTTCTTAAATTCCTGCAAACACATCAACATACATACTATGACAAATATCATAATCTTTCTTAGCAATTTTCTCTCTTTTCATACACAATAATCACAACTGCAAAATTTACCAACTCCATGAATTCTTGATTTTTCTCCTTCTCTATGCATTGTTTCTTCATTGCTTCATCATTCCTTTTCTCCATTTCATTATGTTTAGCCTTATTCTCCTTCATAAGGATTTATCATTTCATCACTTGCACATAGTATTCCTTTTTACTCTCTTTTTCAATATCTTGTTTCATGAAAATTTCTTGTTCTCTTTCTCTACTTTCATTCACATTTCTTGCAAAAAATATATAGATATATATATATATATCAAATAAAATTTTGGTTTCAATATAACCCACTTCTTCTTCTAGATTCTTTCCATTATCTTTTTTTTTCACTATTTCTCCTCTTTCTAAATTTTTTCCTTTTTGCTAGATTCTTCCATCGTATTGCATTAACTCAAATATTCTCATTCTTCACAATAAGAATATATCCCTCATTTCCATTCCATATCATACTATTTATTTTTTATCTTTCCATCTTCATTACATTCATCATCATATTCTCTTTCATGTACAATATTTTCTCTACTTTTCTCAACCTCTAATGTATCCAATTGTACCTTAACTCTTTTCAATTCTTCTAAAATATAGTTTACATACCTCACTTCTCACTATTCCACAAATAAGATTATTACTATTCTCTTAATGATGTTCGTCATCCTCATTTAATACATCCTTCTCTCACTTATGCACTCTTTTGTAATTTTGTTGAAGACTTGTGCATTCCCTTTGTATCAAAAAATTACACTTGTAAAACTCTCTCCAAATTTATAGGTATAAATCCTCTATAGTTATAGGACTATTCTTGAAACAAATTTCTTAAATATTTCACTGAAATTCTTAAAACATATCCTTTTTATTGTTTATGATGCCTTCTTCTCTACCTTCTTTTCTTAAATTCCTTTTATCATACCTGCAATAAATCACTTAGAGCATCCAACTCTCTATAGTTATAGAACCTCCCCTTCTCCAAAAAAAAATCTCTTCGGATATTTTGAGACACCTTCTAGCTTCCAAGGCTATACCATCATCTCTCTAAAAATTTATTCATCTTTCTTATCAAGTTCACCTTTTGTATAATAAATTAACAAACAATTTCACTCTTTCTTCCTACAATATTTTTGTCTTAACACAATGAAAAACAAATTTTAATAAATCTTGTAACTTATTTACTTTACAACTTCTCTCTTTTCTTATAACTTTCTCTTCTTTTTTCTTCTAAAATTACAACCATTTATGCAGTCAATGATCTAAAATTACAGAATTCCAATACTTGACATTATACTTTATTCACTTCCTATATTTGTTACAATATGAACAAAATACTTACAACCTTCTACAATAGGTAACTATTCTATCTTACTAAAATAAACATTACATGTAATACACTACAAAGTTGGCATTTTCTTCATATTTGTCCTCCATATTACATCATTAAATTGTGGCTCCTATTTGCACACTTGAGCTATATTTTTCTAGCCATTGCCCCATTTATATATTATGTATTTATATCCTATACTTGTTCCCCATATTGGAGGAACTCTTTTTCACACATGATAACATTAAAAAAAAAATCTTGCTTTAATATTTCTAAAAATCACTCTATATATTACAACAAATTTGTTTGATAGTTGGACTTAGAGAAATTTAAACCATCATAATATTCACCATTACAAGTAATTAAATGATTGTATAATGAAACTTTTGATAGCATGGTAAAGTCTCACAAGTGACTAGTTAAGGTAGTAAACTCTACATATCTAGTTTGCTAATGGGAGTCCAAAATTATCTAGTTCACTAAAAAGAGTCCTGAAATATCAGTACAGATAGAAATCCCTAGAAATGAAGAAATAATATTATGTAAGTCTCTTTTCTAAAATTATGGTGTACATCCAAATGGGATTATTATAACTTTTTTCATAATTTCTTTTGAATTAAAAATAACTACATTTGTACATTAATAACATCATCATTGTTTCATCTATTAGAAATCTAGGATTCATATGAACATGGTTGTTATAACTTGTTTGATAGTTAGGTTAACTCAAAAAATACTACACTTCATGCATTTTTGACATCATCATTGTGTCAGTTTTTTGAATTTTGACATGCATGTACAAAAAAATTTGTTGCAACTTGTCAATAGTTAGGATCAGTTAAACCCTATATTTTTACCTTGTTGAACTTATAATTTTTTATTTTTGTAGAATTAGCTTTTCTTACTAAATGGAAAATTTAATCAATACCCACATCTAGTTTACTTATATTTTTTATAGATAATCAAATACTCACATCATTATTTTCTAGTTTCATGCATATATCATGATTATGCCATAATTTGTAAAGTGAGATTAATCTCATGTTGACATCATGTTGATATTATCATTTTCTTTCTTCATGCTAAATTCATTGTCAAAACTATTCATTTCAAATTATTATCAAAACTTTAAAATGTAGTTCACTTGATCTTCCCCCAAATCCAGTTGGAATTGAATTTACTACAAAGTGTATCTTACTATGTCCTCAACAATTTTTTTTTTTATCTAAACTAGTTGTCAAAACTTAAAAGTTTAGCTGATTTGATATTTCCCACAAGTCTATTTACAAACTAAAAACCTTCATTTTTATAACTTACCATTTTTTTATCAATTATTTACCAAATTTAAATTGCAAGTACCCATTAAGATCTTCTACAAGGTGATGTCCTTAATTTTTCTAATTTAAATCTACAAATTCTCTTTGAAGTAACTACTAAAAACTAACACAATAAAACTAAAGCACAACAAAATGGCCTAAAATTGTAAACATGATATGATTTATTTTATACACAATTCCTCATGGACCTGGATGTTCCTATATTAATATACCTTTTAATTCTTGTTGGTATTTCATGCTAAGAAAATAACGAATGAGATTTTATTTTTTCTCATTTTTCCTATTTTTCCTATTAGAGTTTTGTTATTACATGTATAAATACGATCATCAATATACAAGAAAATAATGATAATTTTAAGATCAAAATATTTGACATACACCACTAGCTCTAAATGGCTTCCACTAAAACTCTTCGAAAAATAACAATTGTAAATATATGGATACCATTCATGGGTTGCCTAGGACTTAAACCCATAGAGATCTTTATTCAATTTGTAAGATGATTGTGATTTACATGGAATGTCATAGCCCATGGCTTAATCAACATATAATTTCTCATTGATGAAGGGTACTCCCCTTATAAATGAAAACTCACCACAATGACTCATGTTTGCACAGCAAAACAAATGCAAGAAGAACAAAGATATTTTATTAATACTAAAATGGAAAAAAATTATAGAATTACATGGGCTGCTTGATTACAAAACATCAGATACAATCCATCAAACATGTAGAATAGGTACTCAATCTCTACTCCACTATTACATAGTCTGCCTCCCCTATCGCCTATCTTTAGTTAACTCTTTTATATTGTTATTTCCACTTTAGGTTAGCCTTACAACTTGATATTATTTTACTCCATGTTGTAGTAGTATTGATTTGTCACCTAATAAACATCTAAATTTTCCCAAGTAATTACCTAGTATTAGTGCACAGATTTCCATTGTTCCATCAGCTTATGAATTAGTGCCCTTCGCTTCATGTTTGAAATTGGTCTGTTGATTTCCACCTTCGCACCACGATCCATCATTCCTCCATTGATCTTGGAAAATTTAAATCATGGTTTTTGGATTGATCAATTTAATCTACCACTGTTGATCTCCTCCCTTTGGAACCATAACCATCATGTATCACTATTTCACTTAGGTATTTGTCATTGATTTCCATGAAGTAAAGAAATATGGCAATCACCATTAGATATATGCCCCTTTGATCTTTCTCATCCATTTCCCATCACTATTTATAAAGTGTGATTCCTTTTATTCTTGTGATGTGAAGAGATTCACATACTTATTGATGAAAATTAAGTTTTACAAACCTTTTCGGAGCTGATGAAGGTTTTAAAACGTCATAAAACAACACTCAATGTAACTTTTAGCTTATCAAAAAAGTGAGGTTTAGCGAACCTTGTTAGGTCTAATGAAAGTTTTAGAACCTCTTAAAATGCCACCAAACTTAATTTTTTTTTAACTAAGGCGGATACAACCAAAATCCTTAGAAAAACCTGATCGATCCTCATGAAAATTAAATCCTTAGATTTATTTGCAAATCCTAATTCATCCTTTATTGAAAAGAAAACAACTCAAAATTTTCTGTTTTTGATGCAAGATTTCCCTTCGCCCTAGATGCTCCTACATCATACACCCAGGGTAATTTGAAAAGTGACCCTGTCACTTCTTAAGAGTTAGAGGAAAATCCAAAATGGCCAACCTCCAACTCAGACAACCATGTTGAATCTTCAATAGTCCCTCCTCTCCATTTTACCAAAGACTCTATATATTTCTTGTTCCTTGTGCTTCTTCCCACATGACTATCCATGATTTCTTCAATCTCTTCTTTTTATGCAATGGGTGCTATAATTTTCCACTATGCCTCTGTCAATTCATTCTCCTTATCTCCTTCATGATATTTTGTCAAATAAAAAATATTAAACATAGGTGAAACGTGGACCTCACTTGACAACTCCACCTCATACACATTTTGTGAATCATGCTTCTTCAGGATCTTACATGGTCCAAACTTCTTCATCTTCAACTTGTTGTATGTGACAACTAGGAACCTCTCCTTCCTCAAATGAACCATGACTTCCTCACCTACCTGGAACTCCTTATATATTCTTTTTTGACCTTCCTTAGCCTTATACTGTAAATTTATCTTATATATATGTTTCTTCACCTCTTCATGCACATTCTTTATATGTTCCACAAAATACTCAACTTCATCACTATGGTTCTCTCCCTTATCCATCTTCCTTAATTCAAAATTATTTCTAGGACTACTCTCATACACAATCTAGAATGGTGATTTACCAATGCTCCTGCTGGAAAAATTGTTGTAGGAAAATTTTTCCTATGGTAAAATTAAATCCCATACCTTGGGCTTGTCGCCTACTAAGCATCTCAAAAAGTTACCCAAACTCTTATTCACCACCTTTGTTTGTTCATATGTTAGTGGATGATGTGTTGAACTAAACTTCAAATAAGTCTTCAACTTCTTCACAACATCCTCAAGAAATACCTAATGAACTTGGTATCTCAATCTGAAACTGCATTCTTGGGTAGACCATGTAGTCTTACCACCTCTTTGAAAAACAACTCTGCAACATGAATAGCATCACTATTCTTATGACATGGCACAAATATTTCTACCACCACAAATATGAAGTCATGACCTCACTATGTTCTCAACAAACCAAGAACAAAATCCATGTTGATGTCCTCCCACAACTTCTTTGGTACAAGTAACAACTAATATAGTCATGTATTCTAACTTGTCCCATTTACCATTTGACATACTTTGCAACCCTGTACAAACTTCGTCACATCCTAGTACAACTATGACCAATAATAATGCTCACTTACAACAACAATTATCTTATCTCGATCAAAGTGTGCAATTAACCTGCCACTATGTTTCTCCCTGATCAAGTTCACCCTCATGGAACTCCTTAGAATGCACAACTAATTCCTACAAAACAACATACCATCTTGGATTGTAAAATCAAACCATCTCATCCTATCCAAAGTGATAGGTTCCCTACAATATTTCCAAGGTTCTACAAAATTAGGATCTTCAAGATACAAATTCTTGAGTTCATTGAACCAACAACTTCATTCTGCATTTTTGTTAACAAATTTTGCCTCTTACTCAAGGCATCTGCAACTTTATTCGATCTTTCACTCCTATGCTTCAACACAAATGTGTAACTTTGCATAAATTCCACCATTTCAAATGCCTTTGATTCAGTTTTCCTTGATTGTCTAAATACTATAAAGCCTGATCATTAGTAAATAAAAAAATCCTTTGGAAACAAGTAATGTCTCCATTTCTTCAAAGTCTAAACTATAGTGTAGAACTCTTGATCATAAAAAAATACCTTTTCTTTGCATCTTTCAATTTTTCACTAAAATAGGCAACAGGTTTACCTTCTTGACTCAGAATAGTTCAAATGGTGCTACCACTGGCATCACAGTCTACCTAAAATACTTTGTTGAAATATAGAAGTGCTAAGACAGGTTGCTCTATAACTTTCTTCTTCAGCAAATCAAAACTCTTTGTTGCTCCTGAACTCCACTTAATCTCTTTTCTATCCCCTGTCATCGTTTTCATTAGGGGTGCACAAATACTACTAAAACCTTTGATAAATTTCCTATAGAAACTGGCTAGACCATGAAAAGATCATAGTTTTGTAGCACTCCTTGGTATAAGCCATTCAAAAATAGCTCTTACCTTCTCCGGATCCATCTTAAGGCCCTCTGCTGAGATCACAAATCCTAGGTATACCAACTCACATTTCATAAAACTACACTTCTTCAACTTGATTAACAACTTTTCCTCTGTCAGCTTCGCAAAAACTTTTCTTTTATGCAACAGATTCTCATCCAATCTCTTACTAAAAATCAAAATTTCATCCAAGTAAAAAATAACAAACTTACCCAAAAATTCCTTAAATTCCTTGTTCATGAGTTGTATGAATGTGCTAGGCGCATTGGTTAGCCAAAAAGGCATGACTAACCACTCATACAAACCTTCTTTGGTTTTGAAAATTTTCTTCCATTCATCTCCTTCTCTAATTCAAATCTGGTGGTAACCACTCTTCAGATCAATCTTCGTAAAGTACTAGCTCCACTCAAACAATCCATGATGTCATCCATCCTTGGCAAGGGAAACCTATACTTGATAGTAATTTTATTGATGTCTCTATAATCTAGACACATTTGCCATTCTCCATCCTTCTTAGGTGCTAACACTACATGTACTACACATGGACTCAAACTCTCCCTAATCAATCCTTTCCACAATAGTTCTTTGTAGTGCCCCTCCATTCTCACTATAGATGTGCAGGAAGTTTGACTTTGGAACTTGAAGATGAAGATGTATTGACTTGTGTTCAAACTTTGTGGTTGCAATATTATGGGACATGCGCTTCTATTAGTGCTTTGGTGAGTATGGTGTATAATGTCATGTTATTATTATTATGCAAAGATTTACTTGGATAGTTAAATAATGCAGTATTATGTTTGTTAGGATAAGTGGAAAGGGTGGCATCATACCATTGGACGTATGGGGGACATATGAGAATGAGATACAATTGCTAGAGTTTCTTTCCTAATGCTTTGGCTATTATGCACATGTGCTCTAAATTGTATGTTTGAGTGAACAGGTACTAGGCTATGTCTCCACCTGAATTAGCAGGTTTGAGCATGCTTCTAATCCCAATGGTGGTTGAGGGGATAACATCTAGGCCCAAGTTATACCCTAACCCTAGCCATTGTCCCTAATTAGGGACAATTGATTCAATGTGTGACCACCTTTTTGGGTTGTCAAGGGACAATGTCTTATCTCTTTTACCCTATGGTTGGAGTGTTGCATCTGTTTGAATGTTTCTTATGGGATATGTGATTGATTTTGTTGTCTACCCTTGGTTTTGGATCTCAACTTGTTGGTGTTCAACCCTGTGGTTCGCTGGGCTGTTATGTTTATGATTAGTGTTACTTATGTTTTGATGTGAATGTTTCTCTTTCATGTGGAGTTATTTCATGGTTTATGTTTTACCTTAGTTTGTGGATTATTTGAGTGAAGTTAGATATTTGATCAATATGTTAGTGTTTATTATTTAATTGTTATTAATATTATTATGATTATATGTATATTATGTTTTATGGAAATAAAATTTTAAATATTAACATATTCTAATGTTATTTTTTAAATATTAATGTTTATTAATAAATATTTAAATATTAATATGTAAGCATATGTTATATTTATGTTTTGATTTATTTTAGAGGAATGATTTTTTTTATATTTATTTTTATTTTATTTTATATGATAGGGTATAATTTAATTTTTTTATTTTTATTTTATTTTATTTTATTTTTTTTTTTTTTTGTTTTTCAAAAAAAAAAAAGTTTTTTTTTTTTTAAATTATTTATTTTTTGAGAAAAAAAAGAGTGTAAAATTTAGAGGATAGGAAAAAAAAAAAAAAAAGGAAATAAAAAGAAGATTTTTGGGGAGTTTTGAGAAGGTTGAGATTTTACATAGTTTTGGGGAGTAATTTTTTGGGAAGGTGTTTGAGAAATTTAGAGTAGTTTTGAATTAAAATTTGGAGGGGGATTTGAATTTCAATGATAATTTTAAGGGAATAGATCTTGTTGGGGAATTGTGGTTTTTAGAAAATTCTATATTAGAGAGTCAGAAGTTCAAAATTTTTAGAGCTCTACATCGAATTCTCATCTGTATCAAGCATTAGATCCAGGTTGGATTTTGAAATCTTTTGTTTGAAATTTTCTTTTTGAATGTAAGAATAATTTGATTGATTTCTCTCTCTGATTTTTGAAAATAAATGATAGATATTTTTATTTTGTGTGACTGAAACATTTATTTATTGCAGAATAAAAATTAATACATATTTATTGTCTCAATTTTCTACCAATAAAATGGTCTGATTGTGTTGCCCATAATTCTGTTTTTACGAACTAGGTTGGTGAGAATTTTAAATGGTTTTTGTGTTTTGTTTTCTTTTAAATTGTGTTCAAAAATCTCGAAAACATAGATCTTAGTTTTTGAGATATGGTTGAAACACGGGGCTGCTATCAAGCTACTCCTCCATGACTGCAAATACTCTCTTGTTTCTCCCTGTAATTGCAACCAGTCAATATTATACTAGGATTGTAGATTTATAAGAATTTTAAGGTGGTTAAATTAATTAAAATTTTAATATTTTATATTTTAGAAAATATTTGGTGGTTAGATTTCTTGTTTTGTCATTTGGTTGCAGTCGAGTATACCGAAAAGATGTTTTTGTGGGATCCACTTTTTTTTTGCATTTTGTAAATTTTTTTAGTCACTTTTTCTTAATTTTTCTCGCTCTAATGAGTAGTTGTGGACCAAATCTGAAATGGGTCTTTGATAGATTTGAATTTCAAATTGATTTGAGTGTTTTATGGTTGTTTTATAGATGGCAGATTTACTACTATCAAGAGAAAAAAATTAGTTTAGTTTTGAAGTTGTATAGGAGAAAATAGTTCTATCATTTTATCTGTATTGTGTTGTATCATTTGTGCTTGAATGTTTTATTGTGTTTATGTTGATAATATCTTCCCATTTGTGAAAACTTATGTTGAGTTTTTTTTTTGTACCATGTAAAGATCACTTGTACCAATGTTATGTATTGTTAGTCCTGATTGTGAACTGCTAAACTTGAAAATCGGCTATTATGTTATATGATTGTACAAATGATGTTATATACTTCATTGTATGTGTTGAGGTATAATGGTCAGCTTTTGAGTTTACTATCCACTTGTATTATGTGATCGAGTCTCTAAAAGTATCTGAAATTTTTTGTAGAAGTCCTTGTAATTTTTTAGTTGATTCTTGTTTTAGGTAGTCTCATTTGGATGTTTTGTGTCAGCCACTTGTTGTATATGTTTCTTGCATATTTGTGGGACCTATTTTTGTCTCCTAGCATGGAGGGAGTGGACCTCAAGGTTCCATGTGGTAGGGTGGTATTTCCAAACCATCCATTAGGGTTTAGGTGGTAAAAGTTGTGCACAACATGGAGAGTCTTTCCTTCCATTTCATTGCATAGTTAAATCTATGTGCAGGTGACATTTCAATGAAAATTGCATTCAATATGTATTATATATCTATATTCCTCTTAGATGAATATATCTTGTATGTTGTAGCATTCGTGTAATGAAATTGTAAATAAGTTGATGTAACCATAAAGATATATTTATTATTGTTTGTTTTGTAATGAAAAGGTTAAAATAGAAATGTTGTATTTAAGATGAATATGAACTTAGTTTAGTAGTATATGTGATATATTTTTATGTATCGATTTTATGGCATTGATTAAATTAGGATCATATTGGCATAGTGTTAGATGAGGTTATTTATAATTAATTTATGTTATCATATGTAATTTGATGTATGAGATTTAATTTACATTCAAAGAATTGTTTGGATGTGGTCTTAGTGTATCAAATGTATTTCTATCAGCTTAGTTGATGTAGGTGTATCATAGTAGCGACGTTAGGGGACCATGGTGGATAAGTGTGTAAGTGGGTTGTGATTAATGTTGCTTTTAAGTTAAAATATGATTATGATATGATGTTAATGTAATAATATCATCCATATTAATTTTTTGAGTTGTATTAGTTAGTGTTACCTTAGTTTCTTTAAAAAAAAAAAATATTGACATGTTGTAGAAGGTCTTTTGTGTTAATCCATCAGGTCCCTTAGCGGGGCGTTACATTCTTGCACTTGTCTATTCAATTCTTCATTTTCTATTGGGTTCATTTGATGGGCTACCTTATTTGGAAAATTGGCTCTAGGAATCAAATCCATCTGGTGACTAATCTTCATTACCAAAGGTAAACCTTCAAGTACGTTAGCAAAAACAATACCCATAAACTCATTCAACAAATCTTGAACCTCTATAAGTACATCACTATAGCCTTCTTTATCAACTCTAGGGATCAATGCAAAACACATGTGCTCATGTCTCATACCTTCTAGGAATTTTCTTCCATCAACCAAACAAATTTGGGCATTTTTGCATACCTTTTCTCCTACATCCTTCAACAGTTTTAGTTTATGTCGAACATCATCATTTGTTAATGAATAAGTATTAGCATGTCCATCATGCACCGCTCACCAATCAAACTGCCACGATCAGCCTAACAATATGTGACAAACATCCATAGGTATGATATCACACAAAACCTCATCTTTATAGTTGCCAATCTTAAACTTTATCAGACATTGTTCATTGTCCAAATATCTTTGGTCCTTCTACAACCATGCAATCTAATATGGACTTGGATGTCTTCTCATCTCCAACTATAACTTGGTGACCATTTCCTCTAAAACAAGATTTTTAGTGCTTCCTTCATCAATCATAGCATTGTAGACCTTACCTTCACACTTACAATGAGTTTGAAACAAATTCTTTCATTGATTTGGTTCCTTTTCCTCATTCAACAAATCTCTTTTGACAGCAAGGGACTCACCCTTTTCAACATCTTCAAAATGTGAAGATCGAGCATATATTCATCCACATGGACAGCTCGAGCATTACCTTGAAGTCTTCTATCTTTCCTTCCCTAATGTTAAGGGCACTCATAAGCCCTATGTCCTTTGAATTGAAAATAGGTTCCTCTAAAACCTCCTCTTCCTAGTCCTCGCCCATATCTTCCTTTGCCTCTTTGAGCTCCACTATTCTAATCATGAGGCTTATATGAGTCATCTATCTTCTGATTGTGAATTATTACTAGGTCCTTCTCCCTTCCTGTGATCTCCACTTTTGCCTCCATATAGTCGTTTACCAGTCCTTCCACCACAACTTCTCTTTATTTGCTTTCAAATTATTTGTTCAATCATTCTTCAACTTTTAAAGAAAACTAATAGGCATCCTCAATGGTAGCCATTCTTACCAATGCCAATTCTTCATGTATTCTCAGCTTTATCCCACTAACATAACAAGCAAATTTCTTCTTATTTTCCTCAAAATGTCTTGTTCGAATTAGGACATTGTGAAATTCCTTTGTGTATTCTTTCACCATCCTCATTCCTTGTCTCAACCTCTACATCTTCTTCAATAGATCCAACTCAATCAACTTTAATAAATTGCTTCTTTAGTTTTTTCACCATTCCATCCCATCTAGAAATTTTATCCTTCCCTTTCCTTCCTCTTTCAAGTTGGATCTCTTTCCACCATATAATCACATAGCCTTTTAACTTTGTCTTTGCATACCTTACATGGTGAGGATCTTCAATTTTCCTCAAACGTGAAAAATTCTTCCATAACATTGATCCAATTGATCAATTCTTCAAGATTCACACTCCCACTAAAAGTTGAAACTTTCATTTTAGGTTTCTTTCCAAGGCTAGATATTTCTCTCAATAATCTTAGTTCTCTAGGATCCACTTGATCTTTTTATTCTTCTTCCATTTCCTCTTTAGTCTCATCTTCACTGTCATCTCTTTCTTGATGCACACCTCTACTGTGAACCTCTTCCTGCAAGGTTTTTCATTTCCTTCTAAGGGATTTGATTTCATCTCTAGATGGATCTCTTCCTCCACCACCTCTGCCTCTACCTCTACCATGTTGTGAAACTCTAGGAGGCATCTTGATCTCAACCCACACTTATAGGTCCTACTAAAAACTACCTCACATTTGATGCTTTGTTTACAAACTCAAGACAACCTCACTCTGATACCACTTGATGAAGGGTACTCCCTTACAAATGAAAACTCACCACAATGACTTGGGTTTTCATAATAATAAAAAATGAAAGAAAAATAGAGATATTTTATTAATACTAAAATGGAAAAAAAATTATAGAATTACATTGGTTGCTTGATTACAAAACATTAGATACAATCCACCAAATATGAAGACTAGGTACTCAATCTCTGCTTCACTATCTCATATTCTGCCTCCCTTGTTGCCTATCTCTAGTTAACTATTTTATATCATTTTTCCCCTTCAAGTCAGCCTTACGACTTGACGTTATTTTTCTTCATGTTGTCATAGTACCGCTTTGTCACCCAATAAACATCTAGATCTTTCCAGGAAGTTATCTAGTTATTAGTGCAAACATTTCCATTCATCCATCAGCTTGTGAATTAATGCCCTTCACTTCATTTTTGAAACTAGTCCATCAATTTCCACCTTTGCGTCATGATCCATCATTCCTTTGTTGATCTTGGTAACTTTAAATCATGGTCGTTGGATTGATCAGCTAATCGACCACTATTGATCTCCTCCCTTTGGAAACATAACCATCACATATCGCTATTTCACTTAGGTATTCTTCATTCATTTCCATAATGTAAAGGAATACATCGATCATTGTTAGATATATCCCCCTTTGATCTCTATCGTCCATCACCCATCACTATTTGTAAAGTGTGCTTCATTTTATTCCCACGATGTGAAGAGATGCGAGTACTTATAGGAAAAAATTAAGTTTTATAAACCTCGTCAAAGCTAATGAAGGTTTTAAAACCTCAAAAACACTGCTCAACATAACTTTCAACATGTCAAAAAAAGTGAGATTCAGTGAACCTTGTCAAGGCTGATGAAAGTTTTAAAACCTTTTAAAATTTCTCCTGACTTAATTTATTTTAACTAAGGTGGAGACAACCAGAACTCTTTGAAAAACTTGACTGATCACCATTACAGTTAAATCCTTAGATTTATTAACAAATCCTAATTCAGCCTTTATTGAAAAGAAAACAACTCAATTTTTGTTTTTGATGCAAGAATACCCTTCGCCCTGGATGTTCCTGCATCACTCATTTATATAGCCATTAAGAAAGGTTAAATTTATTTTAACATACTATCAAGTCCACTTGTATCATGGATTAATTTCTAAGATAATTTTGGTGGTATAAAGATTTTAAATTAAAGTAAAAAATGAATAATAAATACTTTTTTTTTTGTTTAATTTCCTTAGTAAATAATATATCCTTTGTGGTCCTTCATAAAACCATCAACATGATATTTTATTTTAGATTTATCCATTTGAAAATAATCACTTGATAAATTTAAAAATATGTTCTAATTCCCATGCTTTATTTTTATCATTTTCTTCCATCTCTTTATTCGTAGCATCAAATATATAATTTACATTTCATTGTTTCTTCATATATATATGGTTCAACTTGAATTTTAATAATCAAATAAAATTTATCAACTTGTTCATATTACTATTCCTATAATAAATTTTATTCAAACTTCATACATTTCTTGAAGATCTTGGACTTGACATTCGACTTGAATTTATGCTATCAAGAGTGATTGTGAACTTAATCTTTGAGAAAATGATATTGATCTTCAACTTGAGCTTAAATTCCAATTGATCTTGCAAGAAAAGGAGGAATATTTTCATCTTCTTATTACTTGTGTTTAATGTTATATATTATGTTGTCACTACCATAATATCCCTTCGTCAAAAAGTACCTCCCAAATTACAATACATTTATTTGTGTCATTATTATTGAATGAATACCATTTAGTTGCATTGGACTATCCCACAAAAAAAAAACTAATATTTTGAATCCAAATTATTCTAATTATAAATTTGAATAAGAACATGTTTAGAACTAGATACACAAAAATGAGGCATTAAAGTATTATAACCATTTTGCACTATTCTTATGGGTATTTAATATAAGACATATATTGCTCATACCATTTATTTTTTCAATAATAATCTTGAAGGATATTTTATATTATCATAATTTGTTCCATTTTCATAATGATATGATTATTTCTTTCTACAATACCATTTTCTTGGGGGTATAAGCTATAGTATTTTTTCTCTTGATTTCATAATTGTTAATATCTATTTTGAGTATTTTGAGATAATACTTAGTTTATTTTTAACTATAACCTTGGAATTATTGAAGCATTCAAAGGATTCACATTTTTACTTAGGAAAATAGATATGTCTATAGTGATAAATAATATAAAGGTAAAAAAAATTAGCTTGCACAAGCTCTATAGGAACTTTTTCTCTTCATGATTTGTTCACTTAAAATCAATCTTGGTGTTTCTTTCCAAGTGCAAACCTTATGAACAATGTAGAGGTGTATTATGAAACCATAGAATTCAACAAGGATAACAATCAATATAAACCTAATTAAATGATCGAATAACCTACTTCAATAAAGTGTGTGCACAAGTAAAGTAAATGAAATAACATCAATTTTACCTCCATAGAACTTGCCTAATCTTACTCCATTATGTGTGTGATAATTTTTTGATATTAAAATAAGGGAAGGGCCCTTGATCCCATAAGTTCAAAAAAAAGAAAAAAGCAAAGGCCTAAAAACCTCAACCAAACCAAATAAAAAAGGAGGCACACAAGCCTCAGAGAGACAAAAGTATTAACAAATATTATAAAAATGTAGAAGAGTGTTTCCCAGGCCAAGAAAAGAAAAACTTATAAGAAAAATAGGGGTTTCTTAGGGGTGTCACCAATATGAAATGGTAACAAGGGGGTATGATGGACCCTATCTTCCTTTCTTTAGTAGGAAATGAGATCCCCACAAATAATTGACTAACAACCCTTAGATGAATCAACTCAATGTGAGAATCTATAGATTTCCTTATGCTTGAGGATGGGGGTAAAGTTCAAACAATAGTTTTTGGAGAAAAACTAAAAAATAAAAGTAAACCTAATTATGCCAATTCAAACTTGCAACACCAATATAAAGCATATGAAAAATAGAAACAACAAAAATTTTATAGATCTAAGAAGGGAACAAGGATATGTACCAATCACCAAAAGTCACTTTTTGGAAGCTAACAGAGACTCATTCACCCATGGGTGAATGGGTCTTTTTTCATGGTTTTCAATCAACTTTAGGGGGCTTCTAATATTGATCTGTAGCTTTTGATTTGCCCAAGTTTCAGTGTCAAAAAGTTAGAAATTAGATCTATAGGTAAGATTTTGTGATTTTACAATAACTTTGACAACTTTTGCAACTTTGACAACTTTCCAAATCTTTATCTTGAAGAGATCTTCAATCCTTCTTCAACCTAAAATCTGCAACATAAGCACAAGAGAAGAAAATTATTTTTTGTTGAATGGGGGTTTTTCTTGGTCAAACCTTATTTTGGTAATCAAGCCTTGCATTGAAATAATGAAATCATGAAAGAAAGGAATGATGAATGAACAATGTTATGTTACCAATCAACAAACCCTTGGATAAACCTTTGAATGGAGATCTGCATCTTGCATGAAATGGCTTCAATGGATGTGGATCTTGATGCTTAAGATAATGATTTTAATGCTTGACTTGATCTTGAAACCTACATCACAATGTTAGCTCCAAAACCTTGCATGATGCAAGAATACTTTGACATGTTGACTGTGTTAGCATATGGTTGTCATTGATGTCAAGAGAAGATCAGAGATGAGGTGGACCTGATTCTGAAAGGAGATTATTGGCATAATGATTTCATTGAATTCAAAACCATATTTGTGTAATATCATATAGAAGAGGTGTAAAATACTTAGTACAATTTGTGCTAAGTTAGCAAGTTTTGGAGTTCAGGCTTCAATCTTATGGCTTACTGAATTCCTTAGTTGATAGCAATTAAATCAACCTTTTCTAGATCATACTTTTTCGTTCTTTTGCAAGAAGAATGCTTAGAAGAAGAAATCCTTTTGTATTTTTCCTTAAGTTTAAGCATATTATATCTATCAAGAACTATTTCTATAAATTCATATAGATCATCCATTTCTTGAGAAACATCATGAACATTTATCACTTCCTAGTCTTGATTGTAGCATTCAAACATTGCATAGACTTTTGTACCAATATTAAGCTTTTTTGGACAATCTTTGGTATAATGAGGTCCCTTACAGATAAAAAATTTTACACCCCTAGGGACTTTTCTATTCCTTTTTAGCACAAATGGTGGAGTTTTTTTAGGAAACTTTATTTTTGAAAAGGAACAATCTTATATTTCTTCTTTGAACCATATTTTCCATGCTTTCTCTTTTTAAATGTATATTCACCCTCATATCTAGAATCTCTGCTAGGATGTGTGGAACAATTTTTACACTTACATTTCCTTCCACAACCCTTCTTTTTAAACTACTTTATATTGGTAAAATATTTTAACTGGTTAATTGGAGTTAAGTCATAGAATTCTTTCAAATTGCAAGTATAATTATACTCATCTCTATTATTTTATAATGCCCCTAAAAGACATTGTTTCTCCCATTTATAACCAATCAAATACTTAAGTTCTGTAAAAGTACATTGGGATATTGTCTTTCCTTTCTTTTTGATAATATAATCTTTATCCCATTCACCTAAACCATAAGGCAAAGAGTTAAAATAATTTTATTTTGTTGTAAAATCTTTAGTTTTATCTACAATAATCATGTAATTCTCAAAGGATAAATTATATTCATGAAACTTAACAAAAATTTTAAGTTTCATTGCTTGCAGCATATTTTTTACCTCAGTAGCTTGGTTCTTTCTATCACCACAAAATAAATTAGTAGTAAAAAACTTAAACTGTTCAAATCCATCTAGAAAAATATCCTTTTTTCCCATGTCTATTTGTTTGAATACTTCCTCATATATTTTTTTGTTTTCATAAACTATTTTTGTTGGGCCATCATCTAGTAGATTATTCCACCAATGTTTTAATTTTCCTAACAGAAGTCTTATTGCATACAAAACCTTTGTTGTTTATGACCACTGAGTACTTTTATCAGAGAAATTTTCTAAAGTATCTACCCAATTGTAGATTGTATCATATGAGTCTAGTATCTTATCAATAATGAGTATATAGCATGCTATTGCATATGACCTTAATTGTGCATTTTTCATCACAATATCAAACTCAACCTTTTTAACAGTCTCCGAAGGCTCTATTTCTTGTAGTTGCTTATAATTGGTGAATTCTAATTCTACTTATTTAGTAGAATAATTTATGGTTTTTATGGAATAATCAGATTCTTCAAAGATATCAATATCGATTGTTATCTCAATAGATTATTTTCAATCTTTTGTATAAAATAATATTTTTGGTACAAGGGTCCACCATGTGAATAGACTTTTTGGTACAATATTTTTCTAGCTTCACATGGGATTTTTCTAGAAATATCCCCATCAATTTTTGGAATTTTGTCCATATTTTAATTTCACTTTCTCCATAATATTTTATTCTAGAATCTACTACTATTTTATCCTAGACATATTATTTATTTTGAATATCTATTTTCACTTTTATGAAATCGTAAAGTGAGAACTATCAACTTAACACATGTAAGTGGCTATAGGGATCTTTCTTTTTAAAACAGGGTTGCATCCTATTGTGAGATCTTAATGTGGCTGACATCACGGTATAGACATGCCCATGTACTAGCTAAAATGGAATAGGACTTGTGCCATAGAAAAAAGTACCCTTTGCTTGACATGGGATTAATTCATGATAAAACTAACTTAATGAGGTATTAATCTAGTTTTGTGAAGCATTTCACGTATCCACACTAGGTCTTGGACACTTGTAAATCAAATTACATGCTTTTAATGACATCTTGTAAAGGTGTTGTAAAGTCTTGTAAAAGACTTTCAGACTTTTCTAGACTTAATAAACACATTTCTCCCTAATTCAACATTATAAAATGTGTTTAATAACATTATTACATCAATATAGAAGGTTCTTAATGTAAACTTAATGATAAACTAGTGTTGTAATCTGTCTTGCACATTCACATTGGTTTTTGTCTTTTTCTAGGCTATGTGGACCTAATTTTAGTGTTGTAAACTGCATTTAATCACACATTCACATTGATTTTGTGTCCCAATCCCTATTTGACATTTACATGATCACTAATAGGTCCCTAATGACCCATATTGTGCATCCTAAGGTTCAAATTGATCAAACACCCAACAAGCTTGCATTTTAAACCTTATTTCCTTATTCCTTGGCTTCTTAGTTGTTGGAATGGCCCCTATGGCACCCATTCACCATGCATGGTGAATCAGTCCCATCTAGGTGGGACCCATTCACCATGTGTGGTGAATGAGTCCTATTTGGCCCTCATTTTGACCTTTGAGTAGGAAAAAGTGAAATTTAAAGTTTATTTTCACTACATGTCATCCTGTGATGAGGTATTATTGGGTACTAAGGCACAATTTTCTATAAATAAGTGTTTTTATCCTCATTTTACATCTAACAACTCATTCTTACATCTCTCATCATTAATTCATCTTCTATCTTCTCATCCAAGTCAAGTAAGCTAGGGTTTCTTCATTAGAAGTCAAGTTAGCTTTCTAAAGCATTCAAGGGTTGAATCTTCATGTATTGTTGCAGAATTTTAAGAAAAGTAATCATGAAAAGGTAATATATTCCATTTTTGCATGTTTCATTACTTTATTTCATCACTTTGGTTTAATTACCTAAAAGGGGTTTGACCAAGGCAAACCCCCATGCCCTAACATCCAACATATCTATCTTTTGTCTTGTTTGTTTGTAGATTTAGACATCTTGGAGGCTTAGGAATAATTGAATATTGCATTTAAAATTCATTAAATTCATCTCTTCATCATTCAAGTCAAAGAATCAACGAAAATTCATTTTTAGACCTGAATTTGACAATTTATGAAGCGGACACTTATAGAAGACAAAAGTGCAAATCTGGACCTACAGAATCAAGTCTTGACTTTGCAAATTCTTGTAAGAGACTAATTCAAAATGCATGGTGAATTTACTCCCACCTGTAGGCTTGGAAACTGATTTTCTCATAATTCAACTCTCAGCATTCAGAAACCTATTTCTGGAAGTTTTCACTAGAAGTAGGACTAATTCGCCATCTATGGCGAATCAATCCTAGTAGTCATTAACAATGATTTCAGGGACATTCTTGAACCCTCCAGTAACATCAATCTACCTCCAAGTGCACTTTGTTCAGTCTCATCAATTTCTATTATCATTAGATTAAGTTTCTAGTTCATTCTTGCATAACACAATGTGTTTTCAAACAAGTCTTATTTCTTTGGTTTTACTTGTTTAATCAGTCAATCTTATCAAATAGCTACACTTATATCATTTCATTTAACTATTATAACATCACACATCCTAATTTGAGTGAACCATAATCATTTTTGGCCTTATCTCTCTCCTTTTAGGTGAAAAACCCTAAGGGTGGAAGAGACATCCATAGGGTCCCAAGAATCTATGTTACATTTTGGTGAACCTACTATTTGAATCCCCTCTTTTTTAATTTTTGAGTCCATTTCTAATCCTAGATTAGCTTACATTGCATTTTACATTAGTTAGCTTTGCATTCTAGGGTTTCATTTTTGCATGTGTAAAAAGTGCATAATAGGTTGCATTTTTGCATCTTTAATCATTAAAATTTCTAAAATTCTAGATTTTTTATTTAGACCTGCATCATAGCATTTTGAAAACATAAAAAATAGTTAACAATTTCTGAACATTTTGAAAAAATTCACTACTCGGACTCATTTGTCACCCTAGGCGAATCAATCCCTTCTAACCCCTAAAACAACATTGTCCTAAACTCAAAAATTTATTTTTAGGATTTTTTTTGGTGCCTTAACTTGTATATATAAGTTAGTTTCATTTCTATAGCATGCATTTCACTAGATTTCACTTAAAAGAGCTCATTTCATGCATAGTTTCATCTCATGTTTACATCTCCCACATTTCATTTTTCAGATTATTACACATTATAATCTGCTATTTACTTTGTTACATTTCCCTTTATTTACTTTTGCATAACATTTTCTTTAAATGTTCTTTTTATTTGATTAAACATGGATTTATAAGCATAACACCCTCTTATGAGTTTTATTTTGATTACAACTATGAGGAACATAGCATAAAACCAAAACATTACATTACCCATTGGTGTGAATGGAGGTGTAGACAATCATAACACACATACTTGTTCTTCTCCCAATACCTCTCCTATTAGTGATGAAGGTATCTTGGTGAAATAAGCTACAAGTCTTGAGGGTCTTGATTTTCCCTTTCCTTATTCCCCTTTAGATGATGTTAGAAAACAAGAACATAAGATTATAGACACCCTTGATCCTCCCTTCCCTAATGCTCCTCCCATTTGGGAAGATCTATTTTCAACTCATAATGGTCCTTCTCTTGATGCCTCTCCTGCTTGTGATGAAGCTACTTTGTAAATTTCAACCTTAGTTTTCTCTTTTGTTGTATTTGAGCATATGCATAATCATGGATAGCTCACTATAGTTGCATATCATCTTACTCATCTCCACTTGCTCATCTATCATCAACATCATCCTTTGTTTATCCTTGCATCCATTATCCTTTCAATTGTTTTGTTTCATTTAGAAGAATACCACTAATCATTCCAGCACACATTTGAATACCACTAATCCTTCCACCACACATTCACACATAGAAATCATCTTAGCTTGTATACTGAGCATCAAATCTCATTCTCTAGGTAGTCATTTTAACAACCTTTGTGCCCATAGAAATTTTAGGGCCAAATGGTTTAATAAATCCCTAGAATTAGAGAACAATGATATGTATTTGAAAGGTTTGATTGTATTACAATATATTAGTTTTACTTGTTTCAAACTTTGAATGTAAACCGTTTCATTAAGGTTTGTGTTGACATTAGAATAACTCACTCTACACATTCAACACACGCACAAAATGGTGCCCAGTGTGGGCCCTTTGCGTCACTTATTACTAACTTTTTTTATGATTTGATGATTGTAGGTTCAAGGTTTATGACTTGGGAACGTTTTGCACCAGTTTGGAGGCAATTCTGAGCTATTTTGAGGCATTTCTGGGCTATTTTTAGAGTTTTGGCTCCTCTTGTCTCTATTTTGGCACCTCTTGCAAGTAATGCAAAGACCATTTTTAGCTATTTTGAGACCATTCTGGCCTATTTTGAGAGTTTTGGCACCTCTTGCCTCTGTTTTTGTGCCTCTTGTAAGCTGTCCCAAGACTGTTTTCACCTGTTCTGAGACCATTTTGGATTATTTTTAGAGTTTTGGCACCTCTTGTCAGAGTTTTGGTGCATCTTGCAAGTTGTTCTAGGACTGTTCACCTCTTTCGGGACCATTCTGGATCACTTTTAGAGTTTTGGAACCTCTTGCACCTATTTTGGTGCCTCTTGTCAAAGTTTTGGTGCCTCTTGATCTTGTTCCAAGACCCTTTTCACCTGTTTTGAGCCCATTTTGCACTGTTTTTAGATTTTTGGTGCCTCTTATCTCTATTCTGGTGCCTCTTGTCTCTGTTTTGGTGCCTCTTGCATCTTACCATCAAAATCAAAAACTCATATTTTGTGTTGTGCATTTGCAAGTTTTCCCAAATTCATTGTCAAAGACTCAAAACATAAACTACTAACATATTGCAGGGGCTAGACATTATTTACTTGTTTCCCTTGGTTAAGATAGGAACGTAGCTTAAGTAAAGGGATAATGAACATCATGTTTCCTTTTGGTTAAGTTAGGAACATAGCTTAAATTAAAGGAAAATGAACACCATGTCTTTTATATGTAATGAATGGTAGGCATATGCTCTCCCCTTAATTGGGTGATCCAAAAAGCTAGACCCATTCTTATTTATGTGTGAGTGTAAGTGGAGTATATGGCATGAGTTCTCTCTTTATTCATGCGAAATAAATATCGATCGAACTATGGGTATACTTTCTTGCTTTTGTTTTTCCTAGAGGGCCTGCCTTGTGGGAAAAAGTAATCACCCAAGGGAACAACCCAACCGGTAACACGCTAAATCCAAGTGACTTCCAATTGAGATATAAATGTGGATACTTGAGGAAAGTTCAAGTATCACGAGGATAATTTTGATGAGATGGATCGAAAGGGACTCTCACCATATGGATAATCCCCCATGAACAAAATTCCTACATTAAAACCCTTGTTGTAGATTTTCCAAAATCCTTTATCTATTCTTTGGTGTAGCAACAATCATTGCCAAGGCATCCACATTCTCACAATGTTTAGTAGAGGTGATCAGTTCACCATGGAAGTTTCATGGAGACTGGAAGCTTGGTTTACCTAAGAAGAGAGTTCACTATAATGGGAATCCCATGTAGCCAAGCTTCTGAATTCACCTGCTAAAGATAGTGCGGTTGGGATAAAACTCGCATGGAATCTAAAAGAATACAGTCTTACACAGCCCTAGGAGTGTATATTCTGCTTATTGTGTCTTCAAAATGAAACTCAAACAAAAAACCATTGAAAATTTTGCATATTGAAAGTGAAAACCTTGATTCATAACTACATTCATTGAGGCAGACAAGTCAATAACTTAGGGCCATCCATCTTTAGAAAATCAGTCCTTTTGGAAGTGTTCCAACATTCCTTAGAAAAAAGAAAATCAGAATATGTGGTTTACATGATGATTTCATGAAAGTTCAAGATTAGAAAACCAAAAATCAAACTTCTTAGTCCAAAACAACATCAAAAACATTTGTCTATGCTTTGGGACTTTAGAGAAAGGTTAACCTTCAATTTTTACAAGAGAGCGTGCAAAGACAATCTAGAGTTATACATGATGTACTATTGTCAAGATTCAAGACTTTTCCAATGTTTTGAGTACCTTAATTACGTCTCTTGAGTTAACACTTTGAGTCCAAGATCGTTCCTTAAATACCTTAGAAGCCTAAATGTTGTCGAAACGGACCTATACAGCTAGAACTTTTCAAATTAAACCTAGATCTAAACATTTCAAGGTGCCTAAATCCTCACTATCTATCACATATTTGAATGAAAAACCTAGTTTCATCTTTGGGATTTGTCATCCTTTAATCATGAAACTATGTCGTACAATCAAATCAAACTTGGTCTAATCAATAGAATTTGTCATTCTATTTGACTTAGTTGTAATCCTTGGAACTATTTCAAACCTAGATCAAAGCTTAGTTTAAACCCTAACACTTGTATACCCATCCAAACAAGATCACAAAAGAGGAGACTTAAGGACAAAGAACTTAGAACACTCAACTTTGAAATGAAAAACATAGGAAGTTCGAGTAGTGAATCCTTTGATATCAAAACTCCCAACATTGAACCTCAAAATAGCAAGATCCCTAGCAACATGGTTGATGAATAAGAAATGCCTATTCTGGGACTCAACAACACTCAAGGAGAAGAAATAAGCAATGAGGATATCTTACAAGTAGAACAAGACCCCAATTTCCATAAGTTTTTGGAAAATATTTTTGAAAAAGATGGGGAAAAATACCTATTAATGTTAGCCAATCAAGGAGCTAAACTTCCCCCTAATTTTGACATCAACATCTTAAAATCACCTCTCTAAAAGTCTGAGAAGGAAATGGAACAAATGGTTACTTTAACTCACCCAATGAAAAACCTTCAACAACAAGTTCTAAATATGCAAAGGGGAACTTCAAAATGATAATTGATCGAGTACATTTGTCCTTATCCCTTTCATCCATCCATCAACATGATTCCTTTCCCTAAATGTGGCGAATTTACAAAGTATGATAAATAAAATGGTACAACTGATCAATTATATCACATAAGGGAATTCCGAACTATGAGTCTAGAATTTGAGCATGAGGAAACTTATTTGATGAGACTATTTCCACAAAGTCTAGGAGGGAATTTCGTTGAATGGTTTTCAAAAATTACACCCCCCATCAACACATTTGAAGATTTTTTCAATAGATTTCTCACTCAATACTCTTACAATATCAAACATGATATCACCATGAAAGACCTTTGCAACTTGAAATAGAAAAAGGGTGAGTCCTTCCTCATTTTCTTGCAAAAATGGAGGAGATTTTTTGCAAGTTATTCTCGTCTCGTGCCTGAAAAGGAAAATATAGATATTTTCATTGATAACCTAAATGATGAGTTGAGTTATAGGCTGGAATTACAATTTCCCCCTACCTTCAAAAAATTGATTGAAAATGGCATTAAAATTGATTGAAAATGGCATTAAAATCGAAGAAGCCTTAGTAAAAAGAGGGGTCATTAAGGTATACAATGAAAACAACTCATCCACTTCCTCTAATAGCTACAACAATAGGGACAAACCTAAATTTTGGAAATGAAACAAGAATGTGGGTAACAATGAGGTCATAGCTGAAAATCAAAATACCAAACTCGTATTCAACTTGACAGTAGCTGCCACCAAGATCAATCAGACCAACAATCCTCCCAACACTCCAACTATTAGCCAAAATGACAATCAAACTAATTTGGTAACTAAAGCAACACCATTTCCAAAACCTTGCAATTGACGAAAATTCACACCATTGGAACAATCCTTAGATTCTTCCTTAAAGGAACTTACTGAGGCTAAGCTTATCATAGTGCTAGAAGCACAAAACTGGGATCCACAAGTCAAGCCCTTTTGGTGGAATGATGCTCATTACTGTGATTATCATCAAAACAAGGGTCATATGATGAAATATTTTTGGCAATTAAAACACGCAATCCAAGATCTCATTGATGACAAAAAGGTACACATTGAAGGACCCCAAACAAATAGTGATCAGGAAGTGTTCAAGAACCCTTTACCCAATTATGAAAAGGGAGAGTCCTCTACATTGAATACCAAAGGAAAGAATATAAACTATGTTTATGATTCTACCATTCATTATATTGAGATGGTTGGGAATTCCATCCAAGAAATTGAAATTGGAATCCAAGTGAAGGATGCCACTACTAAAATCTAGCACAATGATGACACTATCTCACATCCAATCAATGACCTTGAACCTAGAAATCTGAGCACTAATGTTGACACAAATGACAATCGAGTTAACGTCATCAAAATTATGAATGATCAAGACAATACACCTATCAATTTGATTACTAGAGGACAAGCCAAGGTAACATTGAAAGGAGCTACCCCTTCCATGTCCAAAATGAATTTTTTTCCTGTCACTCAATATAATTAGTTACAGAAGATACCCACTCAAATATTCATCTTGGAACTTCTCAAGATTTCACTGGCACACAAAGAGATCCTAGAACAAGATTTAGTTGCCACCATAGTACCAAACAATCTAGAATTTTGTGCATTTTAAGCCATGGTGGTACATTTGACTGCACCTCATTGCTTATCATTCTCTAAACATGACGATGCACCCACCACCCATCCGCATAACGCTGCTCTCCACATCAAAGTCCTAATCCATAAACATCATGTAAAACATGTCCTTATATATGGAGGAGCATGCTTAAATATCTTCACTCTCAAGCTTGTTCATGAATTAGGATATTCTGAAAATGCCATTGGTCCTAGAAGGAAAATCACCATAAAAGCAAATGATGATGAAGAAAGATCCTCTCAAGGATTGATCATCTTACCCATTCAAGTGGGACCAATTGTCAAAGACATAGTGTCTCAGGTGTTATACAAGGAATTAACATAAAACATACTATTGGGATGCCCATGGATTCATGAAATGCAAGCAGTACCATCAACCTATCATCAGTGCTTGAAATTTCCTTTCAATGGACAGGAGATCACCATTTCTACCGACTCTAACAATCCCCGGTATTGCAATGCACCTAGAACAAGTCAAGATACCTCTGACCACATAATAGAGAAGTCATCAACTTTGATCCATCAAACAAAGAAATTCCAGTTGGTTCTTTATCAAGACAGTGTGAGGAAAGGTCTCAATCAAAAGACAAAGGGGTCGTTGGCTCTAGTTCATGCAACAATAGAAGTCAATTTGATGCCTTATCCAAATAGTTAGAAAGGATCCAAATAAAATACAAGGGAATGGGGGAATACTCATTTGAGCAATCATCATACTTACCACAACTTTCATCTTCTCCTAAGTCACGTGGACAACCAACTACTTCAAGACAACAATCTTTACGACCCATCACACTTTTTGATGAGAATTTTAGAAAAGCAAGCACTCAAGTGGAGGAATCAAAATACAAGGATGTCCTCAACTAGTTATACAAAGATGAAGAACCTTCATAGGTATCAGTGTCCAATATATGCACCGATCAGTATGGCAAAGGTCAGACAATCCTCACAAAAAAAAGATATGAGGGAAATGGTCCTTTGGGTATAAGAAAAGAGGGCATTAGTGAACCAATACAGCTTGTCACAATGAATCCCAAAGACAAAAAGCACTACGCTACAAGGAAGACTTAAAAGAGAGGGCTACTCAAAGAGTTGTTGAAAGAATCTGATAGTTACAGGCTAGTGAGGATCACGAAACAGATTCCAATGAATATGAATGGGACTCTCTCTCTGAGGAATCTTGCCATGACAAAGAGATCAATGTAATCCAAAAGTATACCCCAATATGTATGAAAGGACAAAGTTCTGGTTCTAGACCACTTGAATATGGATCACAATATGTTGTTGACTCAAGTCAAGATGATCATTCTTCGAGCAAGATAGACATGTCAAAAGAAAGTAACATCTTAGACCTCATTGGAAAATTTGACAACATGGCTATCTGGATGCTTACACCTTGTGACCTTGACCAATATAATGACTCATTGTCCTTAATACATCCTGAACTAATTGATTGGGATCAAAGTGAGCCACTCGACATGCCCACCTTTTAATGATGATGCCATCGTGAACTTCTTATGGTTCAATAACCCTGACACATGTTCCACCATTGAATCTCAGAACGACACTCCTGACGAAGAGAGTGTTAAACCTTTTAGCTACAAAATGAAAAATATAGGAAATAGGTCTAATAGTGAAAACCACCTGGTGGCACTATTAAATCAGGAAAAAGAAAAAATAAAGAGCATATCTCAAGGTGAAAACCTCTATAAGGCACCAAGAGATGGAAGGTTTGACACTCTCCTAGAACACTATCAAGAGAGATCTCCAGTGCTAATAGAACCTATACAATCCATCAATGTTGGTGTAGCTAAAATAGTGTAGACCTTGAGTTTAGCGGAATCCATGATAGAAGAGGAGAAACCTCATTTCATTGAATTCTTTATGGAGAGACAAATCAACTTTTCTTGGTCGTACACTAACATGTTGGGCATCGATCCAAAACTCATTATGCATCATTTGTCATTATCACCTAGCACAAAACCAATAAATCAAAAACTAAGAAAGATGCATCCCCATATCGCCCTTGTAGTGAAAGTTGAGTTGAAAAATCTATTAGACGTAGGATTCATAAGATCTATTGACTATGTAGAATGGATATCTAACATTGTTTTGGTATCCAAACCAGATAAGAGCATCAGGATATGCACGGAATTCAGTGACCTTAACAAAGCTTGTCCAAAAACTTATTTTCCTCTACCAAACATTGATTTAATTATAGACTTGACTATTAGGCATGAAATTTTATCACTTATGGATGGCTTTTCAGGATACAACCAAATAAAGATAGCACCTGAAGATCAGGATAAAACAGCCTTCACATGTCCTTGGGGCACTTTTTCCTAGAATGTGATGCCTTTTGGGTTGAAAAATGCTGGAGCTACATATCAGAGAGCTATTACTACCATCTTCCATGACATGATGCATACTTTTATCGAAGACTATGTAGATGCTCTGTTGGAAAAATCCTACATGAGAGAAGGACACTTAGAGATTCTAGACAAAATCTTCACAAGATTGGAGAAATTCAAGGTGAGGTTAAATCCCGAGAAATGTCTGTTTAGTGTAACATCAGCTAAAATTTTGGGATATATTGTCTCAACTAAAGGCATTGAGGTGGATCCTGCAAAGGTCAAATCCATCATGGAAATGCCTCCGAAAAACATCAGACAACTCAGATCATTACAAGGAAGGTTCCAGTCCATTAGGAGATTTGTTGCTCAACTAGCTAATAAAACTCATCCTTTCAATCACTTATTACACAAGAATGTCTCTTTCAAATGGGATGACAAATGTGAAGCTACCTTCAGTCAACTAAAATAGTACCTAATGACACCACCTATGTTGATACCACCAATCAAGGGAAAATCACTCTTACTATATATTGCAACAATCAAGATATCTTTGGGAGCTTTATTAGCACAAGAAGATTCTACAGGAAAAGAAAGAGCCATCTATTATATCAGCAGGTCCCTAAATGGTTACGAGATCAACTACACCTCTATTGAGAAAGCTTGCTTAGCAGTTGTATTTGCTACACAACAATTAAGGCACTACATGCTAACTCACACCATCAAACTCATTGCCAAAATTGATCCATTAAAGTACTTACTCAGCAAAGCCATTTTGATAGAAAGGTTAGCCATGTGGGTCATGATATTGAGTGAGTTTGACATTCAGTATGTGGACAGGAAAGCAATTAAAGGTCAAGCCATAGTAGATCAACTAGCTGAAGCACCCTTGTCAGATAACAATCTAATGAACATTGAATTCCTTGATAATGATGTCTTAACCATATCTACACAATAGTGGCAGCTATAATTTGATGGATCTTATACACAACATGGATTAGGCATAGGAATCTTGGTTGTTTTGCCGCAAGGATACACAATTCCAAAATCCTTCAAATTAATCTTCCCTTGTACCAACAACACAACTGAATATGAAGCATTGATCATTAGAATCAAGATAGTTTTTGAATGGAAAATCACAAAATTTCTAGTCTATGGTGACTCACAATTGGTCATCAACCAAGTCTACGATGATTATCAAACAAAGGATGACAAGTTGTTTCCTTACAAGACGATGTTGGATGATTTTAAAAATTACTTTGTTGAGATCAAGTTTGCACAGGTTCCCAGAATAGAAAACAAAGCTGCAGATGCCATGGCCACCATTGCTTCTCTCTTGCACATACCTGAACAATGAAAATGTTATGAATTCAAGGTAGAACAAGTGTCCAACCCATCATATGAAGATCCAGAATCCCAAGTGATATGCAATATTGTTGACTCTAAAATTTCCCTCTATGGAGAAATCCATACCTATCTACAAGACAATATCCTTCCAATTAACTTATCTCAAAACCAAAAACGAAACTTCATTTTACAAGCAGCTCACCACACCCTCATAGCTGATGTACTTTATAGACAAGGTTTGGATGACACTCTTCTTTGATGTCTAGAACATAATGAAGTTGAAATCGCTTTACAAGAGGTTCACGAAGGTATATGTGGCACACATTCAAGTGGCTTAACCTTAGCTAAGAAATTATTACGATTAGGGTATTACTGGTCGAATATGGAGAAAGAGTCATTTCAATATGTTAAAAGGTGTTCCAAATGTCAAATTCATGAAAACTTGATACATGCACCTGCACAAGATTTGCATCCTTTCATCGCTACATGGCCTTTTTGCCAGTGGGGATTGGACCTTGTAGGCAAGATTCATCCCTCTTCCTCTAATGGACATAAGTTTATAATCACAGCCATAGAATACTTCACCAAGTGGATTGAATTTTTTCCTTTAATCACCATCACTGGGAAGCAAATCTCCTCATTTATCCTAAATTATCTCTTATGTCGGTATGGTGTCGCTCAATCTATCATTACGGATAATGGCCAACCCTTTAATAATCAAGATGTTCAAGAGCTTTGTGAAAGATTCCATAGCCAACATCAGTTTTCTACACCTTTATATCCCTAAGAGAATGACCAAGAAGAGGCATCAAACAAGACTATCCTAAAGATCTTAAAGAAAACCATCAATGAAGTTGGACGTAATTGGCATGTTCAACTAAACCTAGCATTGTGGGCTTACAGAACTAGTATTTGTACCTCAATGGGAGCAACACCCTATTCTCTTATCTATGGACCAAAAGCTATTCTACCTATTGAGGTCTAGATATCATCCCTGTATGTGTCACTTAAAGGGATGATTTCAGACAAGGATTATAGAGTATCTAGGCTACAAGAATTAGAACTATTGGATGAATGCTGACAACATGTAGTTGATCACCTAAAAGCTTATCAACAAAGGATATCTAGGAGTTATAATCACAGAGTAATACCTAGAGCATTTTAGATGGGTGACTTAGTCTTAAAAGAAAATCGTCGTAATCAACAAGATCAAGAGAAGGGGAAATTTGAACATAATTGGCTGGGTCCCTTTTTTATAGTATCAGTCTTTTGATCAAGAGCATATCAATTATCTACACCAAAAGGGGATCTCTTTGATGAACCCCTCAACAGCTTGCATCTCAAAAGGTTTTACACCTAGCTCATCTAGTGCATTGGTAAAGGTCCTCAAAAAATACCAAAAAAAAAAATTGAAAAAAAGAAAAAATTAGAAAAAGGATTGAAGAATCGTAAACAAAAAGAATCATCCTCTGGTGAAAACCACTTCGGTGGCACTCTAGGCAAGAACCTTGGTGAAAACCTAGAAAATAGGTGCCTTGCATAAAATAAGCACTCTCCATCTATCTTGGGCTATGTGACTTGCTCTACATCATTCATCCATCATTTTTTCATCTATGAAATTGTCACGCTTCCATGTTTGCATCATAGCTTGATCCAGTGTTTGTATTGTGGTATCCCCTAGCATTACTCGGCCCATTCTAAAAATTAGTTTGTCATATCATATCACACTAGGGGTAGGTCTTACATTGGATTAGATTCTTGTACATTCTCAAGGTCAGAAAATTCAAAATCCAAAAACATTCAAAACATATCAAAAATCCAAAAACATGTCAAAATCCCAAAAAAGGTCAAAAAATCCAAAAGTCAAAAACATAGTCTTCATTTGAACTACATCGTCTCTGAGCTTTGAACATAGGAAAGGGTGATCTTTGATTATCCCTCGAGACATTTTAGTTTAGTCTTCTAGGTGTTCGCTATGTTCATATTTTTGTCTTGTAAATCTTGGTCGTGTCGTCAGTCGAACTATATGGTCTCTGCGTGTATAACGTAGGCAAGGCTAATCTTTTGATCAGCCCCCGAGGCCCCTAGGATAGGTCTTTAGGTTAGGTCTTGGTCATAATCATCGTGTCTCACTCTGGACTGGGGGAAAAATCCTGCACTCACTAGGGGCAAATAATCTTTGAGCTTGAACCAATAGGAAAACATTCGTTGGACCAATGTTACAAACACAAACTTCTAATGGACGATGATCTTTCTGAATCAAGGGTTTATAACATTAAACACAAAATTTTAAATTGTTCTACTTTGATTTTTTATATCATATCTCTCAAGTCTTCGATGATGTATCGAACTGGAGGAGCAAGGACGAAGTATGATTTTTCTTTGTCTGTTGTCTATGAGTTTATCATTATTACTATGCAAGTTGTCGTGAGATGTGCAATACAAAGTATCATTGATGACATTCTAAATTTGCATAGGAAAAATATTAACTCTTGTATGTTTAAACAAGTGATGCTCAGGTCATCTTGGTTTAATTATACTTAGATTCTTGTGTTAACTTGCAATTTTAAAACATCATGGAAGTAGTACTCAGGTCATCTTGGTCTAAAATATTCCTTTGATGCTTGTACTCACTTTCAACATTTTAAAGGCCCAATGATGATAAAAATTATGAAAATTTGGTTAATATAAATGACAAATTTTGAAAATGAGATTTGCATAGTTAAGTTAGATTGCATTCATGTTAGTATTGCATGTCTATTTATGGGGTTTTTCACTACTGAAACAATTTCACAATGGTGTCATCTCTATTATTAACGGATTGAGTACAATGGACATTAACCAAAAAACACATCATTCTCATTTAGTTGCACATCAGTTGCATCGTCATTTGCATATATTAGAAACAATTCTCATTTCATTTACATCCATACATTCCATCATGATATTTGCATCAGAAAATACAAAATAAAATAATAAAGGACATACATTGCATATCATTTCCAACATCACAATCATGTCATTCACTATGCCTGAATAAGTGAGTCTCTTCAGATTTCCAAGAAAGTGGGGAAATATGTCAAAGTTAGGAAGCTTAAAAGATCAATGTACTAGAGTCTTCCCACAACTTTTGGATATTGGACAGACTCACTTATTTAAGCTTAAGGACCTAAACATTTGAAGTCATGCATCTGCATAATCATTTTCATTACATCATTCATCATTACAAAAATCATCATTATATCATGTTTATCAAATGCATCCTATAATCATAATAAATCACATCATTTGCATTACACATCATAATAAATCAAATCATGTTACATTACACATCATAATCATCTCATCACATTTCATAAATCATGATCACAAATACATCACATTTCATAATCATTCTCATCATGTAGAAATTAAATAGATTCACAACATTGCATATCATAACATGGAAATCAAATGCGTCATAATTGCCACTGTATATCATATATCATCAAAAATGTCATAATGTCCACATGTACAAGGATATCTAAAAAGTAGGCTGAGATACATCAAAATCCAAAAGGGCATTGTATCATGGGAAACATATCCTCAATATCATGAAAGGTGTATACACAATGTCCAGGGAACATCATAAAATGCTATGTCGAGCTCCCACCAGATGTTGTTGCTTTCATGGAACTAGTACATCCTCTACCTGAAGGACCTGTAGTTGGATCTCTCCTATCCCCAGGAAATGGCTGTGTAACACCCATGCCAGCAATCTGAGAATGAGATCTACCAGAATGAGACTGTACAAAACTCTCTCGTCGCTCGAGAGGAACCAACTCATGATATTTACCTCTGTAAAACTACAACTCTTGAGAAATTTGTTTGATCTCTCTGAAGAAATTTGATGTACTTGCAGATGGTGTCGTCTACTGTATCCTCTTGGCAATAGCCTCTGATTTCTCTATTTGGTGTATGAAGGCATCTCTCTCTAAAGTAAGTATAATCATTTGTGCCTGCAACTATTGTATCTACTTCCTATATGTCCCTCTATCAGCCCTCAAAATATCAATCTATGCTTGACACTACCCTAACTCATCCTAAAGGGACACAATCTGTGCTCGAGCCTGTGCTATAATGCTCTGAAATGACTGAATCTCTGCTTGTAAGGATGCTATCTGTGTTGATTGCTACTGTGAGGGTATCCCAATCCAAAATTCTAGGAAGCACCACCTGAGCTATGATGACACTCCTCCTATGCCTCAGAACTACAAAATCCAATGGATGACTGTCATTTGTCCCACCATCATCACCCACTACACCACCATCACTCTCCACACCATCATCACCCACTGTACCACCATCACTCTCCCTTCCATCATCACCTCTGCAACCACCCTCTGCACCATCATCATCACCTCTGCAACCACCCTTAGCATCACCCTCATCACCTCTACAAGCCCCCTGTCCACCATCATCACCACCCCCGTCCTCTCCTCCCTCTCCATCAACTGGCAGTACTAGCTCCTCGGGATGAGTAAATCTAGGAAATGGATGTGTATGAAAGAACTTTGAATAATCCTCAATCATCCCGGCATCTATCATATATGGAACATAATCCCATAAACTAGGGATCAAGGTATAATACTCGATATAGGTTGTCTCATATGATACATAGGGGCCCCACTCTAACACATCCTACCATCACTGTGCATAATGGGCAACTACTAGGGGCATCCCCTAAACCCATCCAAACTATCGACATACTCACAGATACAAGTAACACTCAAGAACGGCATGTGTCTGCCCAATCATATAGTGGGATAATAACATATATGGCATCTCTAGCTTATCCTCTGGCCGCTGCTTGAAATCCAAGTACAACTGCCACGTGACAGTCTCTAAATCATCCAAAACCCGCCTCCAATAAGAAACATTGCCCAGCTTATGCTAGACATGTCGACCACTATAACTAAAGACATAAGGTCTCCCTACTGGTCGATGTCTCCCTCCCATGGGTTGAGTGACAACTATATGCTCCCATGCCCAGGTCTACAATAATGTGACACTGCATGACAAATTCGTTGCCCCATAATAGACAACCTTGTACACATCTCGATATAACTGGGATAGCATACATGAGCCCCAGCATACCTCATACCATCAAATGTCATCTACAATAGTACATGACCCCAACCTACTAAAAATCTCTTTGAACTACGATTAGGACAAAGGAATCCACCAATAAATCCAGAAAGTACACATGGCAAAGGATCGTATCTGTTAATCATCTCAGTCCAAGGGATCCATCGGCCCATAACATAATCATCTCAACACAATCTCTGCAATGCAATTGTCCCACCCCACTCTATCTTATCATACACTCTTATCTCTCCCATCACTGGGATCCGTAGAATATGATAGATGTCCTCAGGAGTCACCGTCATCTCTCCAGTCGGTAAATGAAATGTATTATGATCACTATGCCATCTCTCTACCAAAGCTATCAATAAACCTCTATTGATTCTATATTGTGGAATGTCTAACAAGGAAGTCAATCCACATCGAGAGATAATCTCTAATTCGGCTGATGACAAATGGTGAACCATGTTCCAGGTCTTTGGGAATTGCTCTCGAGACTGGAGTACATCTCCATCTCCCTAATCATGAACAAAAATCAATCAATCAATGTCATGTTCAATCAAGATTATCAGTCAATCACACTAATGTGTAGTCATTCAAATAAAATCACATCGAAACAATCAACATCTCATTCAATCAAACTATCATTCCTTGCCTATCATGATGATGATCTGCTATCAATCCTACTATCGTTTCTCACCTATCATGAGGACAATATGCTATCAATCCTATTATCGTTCCTTGCCTATCATGAGGACAATCTTTTATCAATCAAGCTATCATTCCTCACATATCATGAGGATGATCTATTATCAATCCTACCATCATTCCTCACCTATCATGAGGATGATATGCTATCAATCCTATTATCGTTCCTGGCCTATCATGAGGGAAATCTACTATCATTCAAACTCATCACTCCTCGCCTATCATGAGGACGATCTATTATCAATCAAGTTATCATTCCTCCCCCATCATGAGGATGATCTGTTATCAATCCTACCATCATTCTTCACCTATCATGAGGATGATACGCTATCTATCCTATTATTGTTTCTTGCCTATGACAAGGATGATACAACACTAGTTCTATCATTTGATTCTCGCCTATCATGAGATCAAATCATCATGCAAAACATCAATCAGACACTGCACATGCCACAATCTAACTGAAATCAATCCAAAATGTTACAAACCGATGACTCCTAGACTTCAAGGACATCTTGCGAACATCACCCAGAAGGCTTTCCGCAATCAAACCCCACAAAATGGGTCAAACGACAAGATAGACCACCTCAAATCAACAAAGAGGGAAACTTTCCAAGGCAACAAGAGGCACCATTTGGGACTCCAAAGGCACCACAATAGAGTATGCAACTCAAAACAAGGTTTTTAAGGCTTACAAGAGGTGCCACTTGGGACACCAAAGGCGCCAAAACTCTAAAACCACCAAAAAACATGCATTTTGACCCTTGCAAGAGGTGCCACTTGGGACCCTAAAGGCACCGAAACTCTCAAAAGGCTCAAAAACACCAATTTCAACCTTGCAAGAGGAGCCATTTGGGACCCCAAAGGCGCCAAAACTCTTAAACATGCTCAAAAACACTCGAAAATGACAAAAAAATCACCCAAAAGTGCATAAATGACGTCCTATAAGCTACAACATCCATCTATGACATTTAAAATACAATTAAAAGGCAAGAAAGTGACTAACAAAGAGGTTTCTCATAAAGCGTACCGTAGGTCCAGAGGCAACAGGTTGATCAAGTTGGTGAAGATGCTCGTAACAATGCTTGTGGTATGGGATCACCATCTCTCTCTAAGCTCTCCAATCCTCAACTTCTCCAAACTCAAAATGTGAAAATGAATCCCATTTTACCCCTTTTTACCTTTTAAGGGTAAAATGGAGGGAATTAGGATGGGATTTATTTCACATTTTTTACCAAAAAGGAGGGGTAATTAATCACCACTATTCAAAGAAAGATCTTGCAACTCCATTTCAAGAGATAAATCATCTCTGACATCAAACCTTCACTGAATGGACATTGGATCACCATTGCGGCATCGTGGCACTTATCACATCATTCAACATTTCCTTTTTACATCCTTACATTCACTGATTTACTTCTCGAGGGGGCATATATTTGTCAATACTTGAAATTCAAAAGTCTGGGGCATCAAAATCTTGCATCATCTGGGGCATCCAAATCTCACATCATCTTTGCGTCAACATCAAAATCTTCTTTGAAGTAACGTGTAAACGCATCACTTCAAAGAGGGGCAAAATGTATACACCTGAAAATGGTCATCACATTCAATTAATTAAATACAACCTATTTGATCAATACTTCAACTACATATAAATAAAGTCTTTCTTTATTTATATTGTTCACTCTCCTCTTAATTCTCCTAATTCACATTCCTCTAAATTAAATAAACAATAAAAAACTCTATAAATGTGTTTATTTGATTAATCTTCCCTAATCCTGATTAAGAATTAGAGCACATTTCTACAACTTTTTATATGCCACCTCATAAAGGTCACATGAAAATAAATATGCCTAATTATTAATTGGAATTATCCTCACACACTTCCACCAATAAGAAAAATCACATGGCTTTATTCCCCCACACTTCCAAAAAACTTGGAGCACATGGGTCTTTGTTTCACACACTTGTAATCTCATACATTTGGCATGCTTCCAATTGGTCAAGGGATTCTCTTCACACACATGGCATGTTTCCCTTGGTCAAGGGGACAACACCCTGATTCCTTTCATCTCCACCATCTATCTTGTCTCCTTTGAATCTGAACTATTGATAGGTGCCACCTCAAAAAATGCTTGCAAAACTCTAAAAATACACCCCTTATCCTTTGCATTTATCATCCACCTTTTGAGTAATGTTATAATGCTATTTTTTAATAAAAATTGGAATAGTGTTATAATGCCATTTTTCATCCACATTTTGAGCATTGTTACCATGCAGTTTTTTCATAGGATCTTGGAGCTTTCATGGAGTCTTATACTTAGCTTTCATATTATGTGTTATTTTGCATTCTCATCTTAGATTAATTAATTGCTTCATAGTTAAATTTTATCATCTCCATTGCATCATAGTTACATTTTAGGTTAGTTTTCTCTTTTGTTGCATTTGAGCATATGCATAATCATGGATAGCTCACTATAGTTGCATATCATCTCACTCATCTTCACTTGCTCATCTATCATCAACATCATCCTTCATTTAGCATTGCATCCATTATACTTTCCATAGTTTTTTTTTTATTTAGAAGCATACCACTAATCATTTCGACACACATTTTCATACCACTAATCCTTCCACCACACATTCGCACAAAGAAATCATCTTAGCTTGCATACTAAGTATCAAATCTCATTTTCTAGGTAGTCATTTTAACAACCTTTGTGCCCAGAGAAATCTGAGGGCCAAACAGTTTAATAAATCCCTAGAATTAGAGAATAATGATACGTATTTGAAAGGTTTGATTGTATTACAAATAGATTAGTTTTACTTGTTTCAAACTTTGAATGTAAACCGTCTCATTAAGGTTTGTGTTGACATTAGAATAACTCACTCTACACATTCGACACATTCGTACTCCCCACTATCAATAATCAAACACATTCAACCATTAATAACTCCCTTAGTGGTGATGAAGTTATTTTGGATGAACCAAACTTTAATTTTCATGAACATGTGGTTTGTTTTTCTCCTATCAACTCTCCTTCTAGGGAGGATATTATAACCCAAGACAAAGATAGCATGCCCTTCAAAGAAAATGAAGAATCTCACTTGTTACGGGATGTTAAAAATATTCAACCTCACCACACCCTTTACCCACCTTCACATCCACTCCATCCTTCCAATAAACCTAAACTTGTCCTTTACCCACCATCCCATCCCATTCATCCCTCTTATTGACCCCGACAGACCCTTTATCCCCCTAACACTAATGTATCACAACAATCAAGTAATGATATTGTTGCTCATACATATAACACTCGAAATAATCCACAACCGCCATAGCCAACCCAACCTTATTTACCCTTACCTAATCCACCTAGTGCTCCTAGTTACACCCCCAACACAAAGGAGTGTGACCTTATTCAATAATTAAAGAATAGTCCTACCAAAATTTCCCTTTGGGATTTACTTCAGACCTCACCAACTTATCACAATATTCTTCAATCCACCTTAAACCAAAGCACAATTCCTTTTGGTACAACTCTGAATGATGTAGCAGCTCTCATCCATAAAAATAATCTTAACATTACCTTCCATCAACATGAGCTCCCTTCTTTGGAGTTGCGTAAACAACATGATGCCTTTATAATAACTACTCACTTCAATCGCACAGGTATTAAACACACTCTCATAGATAATGATTCTTCCCTTAATGTGTGTAGTGTGAGTCTCCTTGATCAATTAAAAGTTGATAGGTCACAAATAATACCTAATTCTATCTCTATTTAAGGATTTGATAATACAACAAACAAATCACTTGGTGTAATCACTTTACCTATTATGGTTGGGGTGGTTACTTTTCAAACTCCATTTCATGGCATGCCTTATGATCTTTCATACAATATTATTTTAGGTAGACCATGGATTCATGAGATGAATGTACTGCCTTCGACCCTTCACCAGGTAATGAAATATGTCTGTAAGAATAACATTTATCAAATTGAAGTAGATCCATAGCTTGAAATTTGTTTTCACCTTGAAAAAGGAGCTACAAGTCCTCCAAAAACATTGATTCCAACATCCAATATTGATCCTCTTGAAATTGAATAGAGCAATGAGGAATCGATGTCTAAATTATTCAGTGACAATCAAGGATCCTTATAATTCACACCTTCATCTATGGGTGAATACATACTTACACAAAGGAAAGATGGGAAACAACAACAACCAACCATCATGTCAACACAAAATTTGAAAAACCTTTCGAAAGCATCTACCTCAACCACTTTAAATGACAACACAAAATACAAAACAGCCTTTGATGACCACAATAATGAATCTTCACCTGATCCAAAAGCAATGAATATGCTTTAGTGAAAAGGTTATCACCTCATGAAACAACTTGGGTGTAGTGGAAAAGGATGTGTTGCTCACGAACAAGGTATTCGCAACCCTATCGAGCCTAACACACAGCAAACAACCCATGGTCTTGGTTATTGTCCTTTTTCCAAACCTTCCCTCAAAATCAGCAATCTCATGAAACATATTCCTAATTCATCCTTAACAACTAGTGGTATTGAATATCATCCTTTAACTACAACTTTGCTTAATTTCAATGTCATCTCTCAAAATGTTCATGATTTGAATTCATTAAATTTTAATGGAAAGTATAAAATCTCACAATCTAGTGACACTTGTGAAGGTATGACATATACTACTAAGCAAGATGTATCTTTGAAACAAACCACAAGACCACCTTCTCCCATTGATCAAGAGGGTATCTTGTCGAGAATCCTCCAAGATCACTTGATCACTCTCCCTTCTAGAACTCGAAAGAAATGTTATAACAAGACTTCATTTTGTACCTATCAAAGAGTTCACAGACACTTCACTAATGAATGTAATGCCTTGAGTCATAAAATACAACATTTTTAGGAGTTTGGTAGGCTTCCCTATGTGGGGGCATCTAATTCCTCTAATTGCTATTGATTTTCACTCTAGAATGCATCCCCTCAATCCCTTTGGCTCACCTTTGTCCTACACTAAGTGGGAGCAAGGGGTTCAGTAGCCTTGTCCTCGTATGTCACTTGTCATTGCCTTATTTGAATAGTCGTTAACCTTTCATGAATACATAAGAGCAAGCTTGGGATGTGTATGACATGCCTTTAAGTTGGCTCACATATGACATACTTTTTCATGTCGTAGCTTATCGGTAACATATGACTTGGCATAGGACTTTCCAAGTAAGCTCTCATGTCTCTTTTCTTCTACTTTAAAGAAATTTCTCTCAATAATGGGGCTTGCAACTACATTAAAGTGGGGGCATACATCACCACTCACATTTCATTGTGTGATTTATTTCTTCTTGCAATGTGTCCTTTTCTTGGTGGAGTCATTGGTTTTTATTCCCTCCAAGAGCATGATACTTCTTTTGCATTTATCCTCTCTTGGAGACATTAAGCACAATGTCCCCTAAGATGAGACCTTACAAGAACAAAGCAAAATCCCTTTGAACAATCATTACACTATTTTTCATTAACAATGTCTATGAGTGTCAAGCATATGAAGTTTTTCTTACTTCATAGAGATCAAAAATATTTGTGGCACATCATTAAATTTATTAGGGGGTATAACTTTGATATGGTTGAGCAGGAAGCCCAACCAGCAGCATTACTTTTCCCCATATCCACCTTTGTGTTTGTGAGTGCATACCAACTAGCGTATGTATCTTACCTTTTTGGGATTTCTCACCCCATGGAAAACTAGTTCTATGGCCCCAGAGTGAGTATACCTTTGGCCTTTCTCACCCAACAGACAACCAAGAAGTTTCCTCGGCCTAGACTGAGTACATCTTTTTCACCCCATATTTCATTCTTGTCATTGCATAATTTTGTATCTTGATGGTTGACTTAGGATCATGGATCCTAGGGGTTTGACCACCTCTTTGATCTTTGTCATTCTTTTTCATTTGCATATGTACATGAGGATCTCTCTTAAATGTCCACTTTAGTGTGAGTTTGAAGTAGGTTCATCCTCTCACTAAAGTGGGGGCTAAATGTGTCATAGAAAAAAGTACCCTTTTCTTGAAATGGGATTAATTCATCATAAAATAGACTTAATGAGGTCTTAATCTAGTGTTGTAAAGCATTTTATGTGTCCACACTAGGTCTTGGACCCTTTTAAATCAAATAACATGCTTGTAGTGATGTCTTGTAAAGGTGTTGTGAAGTCTTGTAAAGGACTTTCACACTTTTCTAGACTTAATAAAATTATTTCTCCCTAATTCAACATTGTAAAATGTGTTTAATAACATTATTACATCAATCAAGAAGGTTCTTAATGTAAAATTAATGATAAACAAGTGTTGTAATGTGTCTTGCACATTCACATTGGTTTTTGTGTTTTTCTAGGCTATGTGGACCTAATTTTAGTGTTGTAAATTGCATTTAATCACACTTTCACATTGATTTATGTGTCCCAAGCCCTATTTTACATTTACATCATCACTAATAGGTCTCTAATGACCCATATTGTGCATCCCGAGGTTCTAATTGATCAAACACCTAGCAAGCTTGCATTTTAAACCTTATTTCCTTATTCCTTGGCTTCTTAGTTGTTGGAATGGCCCCTGTGGGACCCATTCACCTTGCATGGTGAATCATTCCCATCTAGGTGGGACCCATTCGCCATGTGTGGCAAATGAGTCCTATCTGGTCCCCATTTTAACCTTTGAGTAGGAAAAAGTGAAATTTAAAGTTTATTTTAACTACATGTTGGCCTGTGATGAGGTATTATCGAGTACTAAGGCACAATTGCATATAAATAAGTGTTTTTATCCTCATTTTAGATCTAACAACTCATTCTTACATTTCTCATCATTAATTCATCTTCTATCTTCTCATCCAAGTCAAGCAAGCTAGGGTTTCTTCATTAGAAGTCATCAAGCTAGCTTTATAAAGCATTCAAGGGCTGAATCTTTGTGTATTGATGTGGAATTTCAAGATAAATCATCATGGAAAGGTAATCTATTCCATTGTTTCATGTTTCATTACTTTATTTCATCACTTTGCTTTAATTACCTAAAAGGGGTTTGACCAAGGCAAACCCTCATGCCCTAACATCCAACATATCTCTCTTTTGTCTTGTTTTTTTTTAGATTTAGACATCTTGGAGGCTTATGAATCATTTAGGATTGCATTTCAAAGTCATTCAAGTCAAAGAATCAATGAAAAGTCATTTTCAGACCCGAATCTAACAATTTCTAAAGCGGACACTTATAGAAGACAAAAGTGCAAATCTAGACCTACAAAATCAAGTCTTGACTTTGCTTATTCTTGCAAGAGGACTAATTCACCATGCATGGTGAATTATTCCCACTTTTATCCTTGAAAACTGAATTTCTCATAATTCAACTCTCAACATTCAAAAACCTATTTATAGAAGTTTTCACCAAAAGTAGGATTGATTCGTCATCTATGATGAATCAGCCCCAGTAGCCATTAAAATTGATTTCAGGGACATTCTTGAACCTTCCAGTAACATCAATCTGCCTCCAAGTGCACTGTATTCAATCTCATCAATTTTTGTTATCATTCGCTTAAGTTTCTAGTTTATTCTTGCATAACATAATGTGTTTTCAAACATCTTATTTTTTAGGTTTTTCTTGTTTAATCATTCAATCTTATCAAATAGATGCACTTAGATCACTTCATTTAACTATTATAACATCACACACATTCTAATTTGAGTGAATCATAAGAATTTTTAGCCATATCTATCTCCTTTTAGGTGAAAAACCCTAAGGGTGCAAGAGACATCCATAGCATCCCAAAAATCTATGTTTAAGGACTCTTTAATCTTTCTAGTAGTTCCTTATATACATTGTCCCAATCTTGAGATTATGGATTGAATACATACATTATCCTTTCAACTTCTTTTGAATATGCAATATCAAATTCAATTATGGCTACAAAGAGTGCAGGTCTTAATTTAATTCCCATTTCTTCAATCTTGACTTTTGGCAACCAATCTCTACATATTGCATAGAACTCGACTCGTGGGAAATCATAACCACTATTAGGGAAATAAGTTAAATATTTCTCCATGAATTCTCCCAAGGAATAATGCAGATTTCTTTTGAGTAATTCTAAGAATTCTTCCATGTCAAGATGGAAGTAGATGCCAACCAGATCAGTATACTCCTCCAAAGAAAATTGATTGAAAGTAATGCTTATGATGAGCCAATATTTGATACACTTTAACAAATTCAATTTGCTTTCCTTTGACCATCTCATCCCAAATAAATACGTGATATGGATAAAAATGGATAATGGGTTTCTGATATAGTAAATTAATGGTGCTTTTTCTAAACCAAATTGTTGAAGGAATGTCAATCCTCCATCAAGATCCAGAATTCCTTTTTCATGATATTCTGCAATACACCCTCTTATATCTATTAGCCATTTATCCAAGAAATAGTATTCTAATTATAATTCAATTATCTAGATTGGGAAGAAAGGAAGAGACATCTTATAATTTTATAGATTATACATATATGTGCCATCCAAGCAAATCCAATCTAGATCGTTGAATTTTATTCCTCCATTATAGATGGTTGCCACTAGTTCTTTGGTCAATGCATCTTCCAATAGATTATTTTCCCCTTTGATCCATTCATATCAAAATAATAAGCCAAAAATTCAAAATACCATTTTGTAATTCTTCCCTAAGCTATATCTTTATTTGAATTTTTCTTAAGGAGGCTTCTCATAGCCTCGCTATTAGTTCTTATAGTAAATCTTACTGGCTTGAGAAATATCTTGAATTTTTCAATACCTTTTTTAATATCCAGTATCTCTTTCTCAAATATGTGATATCTACTCTTAGTATTTGTAAATTCTCCTAACCAATATCCATATATATTCCTTTTTCCATTTTCTTCCTCTTGTATAAGCATAGCAGACCATGTTGTAACAGAATAATTAGTATATAAATATAGTGGTAAACCTAGAGTTGGTATTTGTAATGATGGAAAATTTTGACATTTGGATTTTATGCATTTAAAAACTTCTATTGCCTTCAAGGATCATCCTTCCTTGTTTTCTTTTAAGTGCTCTTAGATTTCTTTTCTATCTTCTGCAAGACCTTTATAAAAGGGTGAGACATAATTAAGACAACATAAGTCATTGGCATTGATCCTAGTGGTCAAAGGCACTATTATGAGCTAAAGAGGAACTGAAACAAAAGGTTCGGAGTTGGAGTGAAATGACCAACCATTAATCAATATAGAATATCTGGTCCAATTAGATAGGGTGTGCCTAAAAATCTTTGTATATGTTTTTTATCTTATAAGATTTCAGGAAATTCTTGAATTCTTTGTAGGATGTGAGGTTGTAACCTTATGTTACCCTTTTCAAGATGCAATCCTAAAAAATATACTTGAATTTTACCAATCACCATCTTTTTAGCTGATAAACATATTCCATGCTTCTTAATTAATACATATAGATCTTCTAGTTGTTGCAAATGGTTAGATTCAAAATCAGAGAAAACAATTATGTCATCAATATATATTGTACAAAAATCTTTGAGATGCTTCAGGGCTTGATCCATTTATCTCTGAAAATAAGTAAGAATTGTACAAAGACCAAATGGAATTGCATTCCATTCATATAAACCTTGTGGGACTGAGAATGCAGTTTTATACCTATCTTGTGTAGTACCCCTCCATTTATGCTTATGTTTTCTGCTGCATGTTTTCATACTATTAGACTTTGGTACTTGGTTTGGATATTTTGATCGCAGATTTTGAGCGATAGTGGATTCACTTTGTGACATGATGATACATTGTATTGTGATTACTGATTTCTATTATGCTTTGAGATAGCGTAGATGTTTTCCTTCAGATGTTATTGCTATATATATGTTATGATAGACTAACTGTTATTTAATTTGTTAGTCTGATGTGACGTGTATTGGTGTGGAGAATGGAATCGCATCACTTGCTTGTGAGTGCCCTGTGATGTCCATGATTTTCTCTGCACGGTGTGCCTATATTATGGATTATATGTATATGCATGTTATTTGTTTGGTTGCAGGATTGTAGGTACATGACACTGACTCCACCTAGTTACTCAGGTCTGAGCATGTCAAGACTCAACGGATATGTTGATTCGGAGGTAGTAGCATGGTTCATCCTAGTCTAGTCTTAAACCCAGTCATAGTACATCGTCAGTTTAGTTTGAGTCTTGATTGTCTTGTCTTGTCTTTTCCTGTTTGGATTATTTGCTTAAAAAGGAGAATTTTATTAATTTTAATGATAGTTTATTATTTCTTAATTTACTGTTATTTAAATTAATTTTTAAATGTTAAAATAAGGTTTTACATTTTATTTAATTAATTAATTAGTTTGTTTGGTTAAATAATTTGATCCTAAAAGATTAAATTTATTTAATTAAATTAATTAATTAATTAAATTAAAATTGTTTTTAAATGTGTGGAATAGATTTAATTTGAAATTATTATTATTATTGGGAAATGGCATTTTTTAATTATTAAATAAATTTTGCATTTTGAAAATTTTAAATTTTAAATAAATTAATTAAATGCATGCAAATCTTGAAAGGAAAGATTGCCGAGAAGTTGTTGAAGATATTTTCTTCTTCTCGACATGTGTGCTATTTTAATTTATTTTTTTGTTGAGGAAATTCTCGGAGGATATCTGTGATCTGGGAAATACATAAGGGTTATCAATTTTTCTTGACGGGAAAGGAAAGAATAGCTGGCTGTTAAAAAAATTATTTTTAGAGAAATTGTGATTTCCTCTGTATGTTGTATTTTTGTGGAAGATCCCTTTGGTTGGAAGTTCTTTGTGGTTGGTTCTAGATTCTTTTGGATTTGGTATTTTGGAGAAGCTTGGAGGACTACATTCTACAGGCTACAGAGGCTCTCTTCTATAGACAGTTTTCAAGTTACAGGTATTTTCCTTTGTTTTAATTTGTTTCCTTTAGAAAAAGAATGTTTGAGGAAATATTGGTTTTGTGATTCCTGTATTCTTCTCAGGGAATTTTGTGAAGATTTTGTTTAAACAGTAGAAAATTCTCAAACGAAACAGGAAATAACTTGGAAGAATTTTTAAATGTAGTTTCCTATCAAAAAATTTGTTGTGGGTTTCTGTAGAAAAGATTTTGGTAATATGAAATGAAAATTCTCTGTTAATGAATTGAAAATTTCTTATGAAATTGTGTAAATTGGTAAACTTTTCAATTCCCTGTAGAAAACTCCCTCAGAAAATAATTTCATGAATATAATATTATATTCATTGGTTAAATTGTATAAATATATATACATAAACAAATATTCACATATAGTGATTTATTGTAGAATTGTTTTGAAGAATTTTATTTTATTTAAGTCATAATCCGTACGGCGAAATTTAAAAGACAGATTAATATCCGTAGGGCCAAGGTTCAGAAATCGTAGGGTTTCAGATTTATTTTTTAAAAAAAATTAATGTTTATTGTGGAGGGCCAAAACCCTCCCCCCATTCCCTACGGGTGGCGCAGCCACCATGGCTGCACACAACAGCCAGTGGCTGTTGGGCGCAACCCTGGTAAGGGCTATGACCTCCCCAAAGGGAGGTTGAAGCGGGAGCTACGTACAGTGTTAGTTTCATTTTATTTCGTTGAAATAAACAGGATTTTATGTATGGTTTTTAATTTGAATTCTTTCAAAATGTATTTTATACATATATATATATAAATATATATATATATGTATGTTTGTATATATATATAATAATTTATAATTAATTGTGAGTTTTGAAATTTATAAAGTTTAGAAATATGTATATTGTGTTATAGTGAGTTATTTAAAAGTAGTTTATTAAATGATTAGATATAAACATTTAGTAATTAAATTATTATAACAAAGTTATTGGTGTTTTGATTAAACTGTTGTTATTAAGATTATACGGATTTCATTCTTGTAAATGATTATGAAATTGAGTAAATTGTAGATTTGATATCCGAAATGAATAGAAGTTAAATTAAATCTTAGAAGATTAATTTTATACTTCAAATTATTGTTTGACTGGATTTAGTAAATTCGAATAGGAGATGCGTATATTTCTCGATTTGCTTTAAAATTGTGTTTCGTTATTGGGTAAATTGGGAATGTCGTAGATGTACAAGTCTTCTAGACAAGTTGGTTATGTGGGGGTTGTGATTGTTTAATTGAATTTTTGTGTTGGCTAAGGTTGTGTACGTGATTTTTTTTGGTGTTTAGACACCTAATTTTATGAACATAGTTAATGATGTTTGTTATGAAAAGTGCAAAATTGTATGTTGTATGTATGTACACCTTGTTGCCTTAGTCAGGGAAACTTAGTATACCTTTGTTATGTTTAGGGGAGTGGCTCTGTGTGAGGGCTGACACACAAAGTGGTGTCAGGGTAACTTACAAAGAGTTAGTAATTCAGTGATAACTAAACAACATAGTAGTTAGAATTAAAATCCTTAATAAGATGATTATGTCTCACTTATAGACTCTTGAGCTAGTACAGTCTTGAGTATAAGATGGGAAGGCCTGGAATGGAAAATCGATATCTTGTTACCTTAAAAGATATTCAATTCCGCAATAGTTTTCAAATGAGGCCGGGTTTTGTAAGAGGTTACCAGGGTAACCCAAGTTGGGGGCCGGGACCTAGGAAGAAACACCAAGGTAACCTTTGAAATATTGTGATGACACTCCACCTAAAATAACAGTTAACCTTGTGTACTTAGTACATTCGATTGTCTTAAATCTGGAAGCAATGTAACCATCAATTAGTTATGCACTTGTGTCTAGGGTGAATAGGTTATGTCTAGGTAACCATATTACTATCTCCTAGCATGGGGGGTAGACCTATGGGTACCACATGGTTGGGTGGAACGTGCACCTTACTCTGTTGGGTCCCCAGTTTATGATCATGGTTTCGAGAGCTTCATGGATGGAGAGCTCGTACTTGGATACATATGTGTACTTTCTTTATTGCATTATTGTAAATCTTGTATTGTAACATCCCTCAATTGTATATGAGGTGAACATTTGTAAATATAATTGTAACTATTATTTGATCTACCTCATCAGATGAATGAGTATTGTAATATCTTATCAAATGCAATGTAAGAAATCATATTTGTACTTTAAACTATCTTGAATGGAATTTCAAATGATATGCAATGTTTACTTTTTAATGTTTATGTTAATTAAATATGTGCAATGCTAAATACTAAAGTCGTCTATGGAAACTCAAGTAGTGTAACGTCGCGTAACTTAGTGAATGTATGCAACTAATTAACTTAATATTAATACTTTAAAAAAAAAATTATTTCACTTTTATACACTATTGCAACATTCCTTAGGTTATAAGACAAGGCATTACATCTTATTCCTTAACTTTAATTTACCAAAACCCTTCCTTGCAGTCAAACTTAGAAAATATCTCCTTATTAGTAGCTCTCCTAATTAAATCAGCACTAAATGGAACTAGATAATTAAATGGTAGGATGATATCATTAAGAGGTTTATAATTTATACATAATCTCTTCTTACCTCTTTCCTTTTCATCTCTTTTATTTACCAAAAATTCTAGACAAGAAAATGGGCTTTTACTAGGATGGATGAGATGCCCTTCGAGTAACTAAATGTTCATCCATCAACTTAACTTCTGATAGGCTCATAAGATATGTTGGCTCATGTGGAATAAGTGATTGGCATTCTGGCCTTATTTGGATTTCACATTCTTCATGATCTTGTGACTAGAACTATAATGGGTTTAAACTAAAATAGTCTGTTTCAAATCTTTTCCTAATTTCATCAAATAATTTTGCAGGGGATTTTATTAGTTCTTTTAGAAATTCTTTCCTTTTATCCTTACTACTATTTTCAAATTTATGTTTAACAATCTTCAATGCAAGAATATCAATTTGACCGTCTTCATGTCTCAAAGAAATCTTATGTTTCTAAAAATGATGTTTATATTTTGTGAGGAATAGATAACCCAATAGCACATCATCTTCTAACTCATTATATTCAATGAAATCCATAACAAACATTTTACCCATTATTTCAATATGTACATCTTGAGCATACCTTCCCATTTGAATTTGTTCTCCATTAATGGTGTAACTATGAGGTAAGTCAAGCCTTGGCTTCCAATATTCTGGAGGGATTGCATTTGTTTTTGCAAGAGATCTTGAGGAACTACTATCCATAAATACATCCATAGGAATCTTCTTAAATACTAGAAAACCAAAATTAATCCTAATATAATCGCCCTTATTATACAACAATAAAAACATGCCTTATCTTTACTTTTATGTGTGCTTCTGCTACTACTATTGTTGTTATTATCTTCACTTTCCTTTGTTGTAGATTTTTCTTCCTAAGAGCTCAGCTGCTTGACTGCAAACTACTCAGCTATAAATAAAATATCCTTAATTTCTCCCAGTGTAGAAGAAATATTTTTCATTTCTTTAGATTGGGTTTAACACTTAGTCTTGTTAAATTTGCAAAATTATTTGTTAATAGATCCAATTTCTTTAATATAGAAATTAAATCAACCTTTTATGGATCATACTTTTTTGTTCTTTTGGAAGAAGAATGCTTAGAAGAAAATTCTCTATTAGTCTTCCATGTTGGGATTTTATAACCATGATCAAGTCTTTGTGAAGTTCTTTTATCCCACTATTTAAATTTCTTCTATAGCTCTTCATTCTCTTTTTGGAGCTTCTTCATTCTTTGTAAATGTTGATTAACAACATCTCTTTGCTCATCTCTAGTTCCTGCCACTTTGTAATGATCTTTGGATTTATCAATATCTAATTTCATTTATACATCTTTCAAAATAATTTTTCAATAATGTTACCAAAAATAATTTCATCCTCCTCTAATAAGGATGTTTCAAATTCTGAGCTTGAAGAATAAATCTTTTGGTATTTTTCCTTAAGTTTAACCATATTATATCTATCAGGAAGTATTTCTATTAATTCATATAGATCATCCATTTCTTGGGAAACATTGCGAACATTTATCACTTCCCAGTCTTGATTTTAGTATTCAAATATTGTATAGACCTTTGTACCAGGATTAAGCTTTTCTGGTCAATCTATTTCATAATGAGGTCACTTACACATAAAACATTTTACACCACTAAGGACTTTTCTATTTCTTCTTTCTATGAAAAATGGTGGAGGTTTTTTAGGAAACTTTCATTTCTGAAAAGGAAAAATCTTATATTTCTTCTTGGAACCATATTTTCCATGCTTGCTCCTTTTAAATGTATATTTACCCTCATATCTAGAATCTCTGCTAGGATGTGTGGAACATTTTTTAGACTTAAATTTCCTTCCACAAACCTTCTTTTTAAACTGCTTTATATTGGTAAAATCTCTTAACTAGTTAAGGGGAGGTAAGTCACAGAATTCTTTCAAATTGCAATAATAATTATACACATCTCTATTATTTTGTAATGCCCCTAAAAGACATTGTTTTTCCAATTTATAACCAATCAAAGACTTCAGTTCTGCAAAATTACATTGGGCTTTTTTCTTTCCTTTCTTTTTGATAATATAATCTTCAGCCCATTCACCCAAACCACAAGGAAAAGCATTCAAATAATTTTCTTTCATTGTAACATCTTTAGTTTTATCTATAATAATCATCTAATTCTCAAAGGCAAGGTTATATTCATGAAACTTAGCCAATTTTTTAAGTTTCATTGCTTGTAGCATCTTCTTTTCCTCAGTGGCTTGGTTCTTTCTATCACCATAGAATAAATCAATAATCAAAAACTTAAACTGTTCAAATCTAGTTGCAAAATATCATTTTTTCCATGTTTATTTTTTTGACTACTTCCTCAACTATTTGTTCATTTTCATAAACTATTTTTTGTTGGGCCATCATCTAGTAGATTATTCCACTAGTGTTTTAATTTTCCTAACAAAAGTCTTACTACATACAAAACCTTTGTTGTTTCCAACCACTGACCAGTTATATCAAAGAAATTTTCTGAAGTATCTTCCCAAGTGCAGATTGTATCATATGGGTTACTATGTTATCAATATTGATTATATAGCCTACTACTAGATAGTTTTCTATCTTATCTCACATTGTTGTCTTCTTGGATACATAATAACATGTGTGTATCTTAGATTCTATGGTAATTATTCAAATTATTTGTTTTATTACTTTAGTTGCCATACTATTCAAAATTTCCATGTCTTATGTTAATTTAAATTCTTATATGAATTTAACATCATTATATCATAGGATTATTTAAGTTAACGTAGCATATTTCATCACAATGTAGAATCTATCATAAATTGTAAATAGTTTAATTAGATCACATAAAGCATTAAATCATGGGGTCATTTATTAGATATTCTTACTTAGGACAGTTGATAATTCACATTAGCATTTAGTTAAACACAAGATCTTGAAAACATAAAGTTCTCATATATGTATAAAAATCATCATCCAAAGTTTTAGTACATAGGAATCACTCAATACAAAAAGATAATAGGGTCTATGACTGTCAAATCCCTCAGGGGCTGGTGATATTTGTGGTCATCATGATATAGTAGTACGTGAATGGCTTGAGTTTAGTTGCATCTCCTCCAACAGACTAGATGCTCTTGCCTCTCGCACAAGTTCCTAGACATGCTCTCAATTTATATGATCCCTATCCACCTGTACCCTTGCAATATCCTCCCACAACCTTGAGATCTCCTCCTATAGCTCACTCTCTACTCTACTATTGGTAGTGACTCTAGAGGATAGAACTACTATGAACTCAACCTGAATCTTCTTGGCACAGCTCCTAGCCCTCTTGTATGCTACACCCAACTTCGCCATGGACTCAAAGAGGTCTACATGTGGTCCCATAGAAGGTGGGGGCATGTACTCTCCAAGTACATAATCCTCTATATGTAGTTGAGGCATCAGTGTTGTGATTGCTCGCTGGTAAAGCTCGTGCCACTTCTGGGTGAATGCTGCAAAATAGAAATAATAAGAATATCAATAACCATCATAATATTATAAAGCATATTTATAAAGAATGCATGCATAAAGAAATAATGTAGACATCAAACCATCACCTGGCTCTCCAATTTGTTGATTTGGGACTAATCGTATAATGGTGGCCCCTCTCAATGTTGGTGGTGTGGATGGCCTGCTACCACTAGCCTCCTCGCACTCATACGTGTGGATCTCTAACCTACTTAGGGCATGTGATCTATTTAATCTGATAGGCCATACCTCCACTTTTTCAAAGGAAAATGGATCATCTCTAGTCATAGTAGTATCCTCACTCATGGACTATGTATCCTCATCAACATCATCCTCATAATCATCATCCCCCTCATCATCCTCATTTGAACCTATAAAGACATCAACCCCAGTATCATCATCATCTTTGTCCCATCTGTGACGTAGTATAGGTCCATAAAAACCCATAGGGTGGTGTAGAGGGAGCACTGGTGTTGCCCTAGTTGTAATCAACCACTCCTCATAAGCAAGGTGGCACCTAAATCATCAGCCTTAGAGACAAGGGGTAGATCAAGGTCCTCATCATCTAAATCACTGAAATATACATCTTCCCTAGTAAGTTGACCATTGTCTCCAAGACTAGTGGCACTCCATGCTAATCATTGGTATGTCAGTCTGAGCATGGAGGTACTTATATATGCCCAAACTGTCTCATCACGTGATTACAATAGAAAGGTCTAACCGCATAATCATTTCTACCCAAAAGAAATTAGTCAATTTGTAGCCTCTATAGCTCATATCTATGATCTTCCCACTATGGTATCCACTGCTATGGTCTCCAACAGATGTCATCCTCATCCAACTAGTCAAATTTGATCCTCCAATATAAGAGGTCTCCCTCCTTCCATGGTTGTTTGAGGGGATAACTAAAAACCCTCAGCTCACCCAGAGTCATTGTGATAGGAAAGCTTGTGGGCCTCATGCAGATAATGTTCTCAAAACACCATATCTATAGCAATGTACAGTGCACAATGCTATGTAGATCTTTGAATACAAATTAGCCCAAATCATAGTATATGTGAGTGACCATGTTGTGACCCAGAGCATAAATAATTTGATACTCCTCCATCCCTCTAATAGTTTGAACTAGGCCACTATCTAAGTGTGCCCCTCAACCACCTGGCACTAATGTGAGTGCTACTATCATACTCATGATCCTCAATAGAAGTGGTGACCACACGTTTAGAATCCAACAAAGCTCCACATGTGGTCCGATGTGTGAACACTGAATAGGCCACTCTAGAAAGTACCATATATCATCTCTCATCTATGCAAATGATCTCTCACTAGATAAATGAACATGCTCACCTCAAATAGGTATCCATAGGATGTGGTGAATGTCCTCTAATGTATCTATTGTCTCCCTCGTTGGAAGATGGAAGGTGCAAGTACCTTACTACTTACATCCCATCTCTCGGTTGGGGCTAGAAGCATACCATCATGGTACCTCATATGTGGAATGAGGTACACCCAAAACAAACCAACCTCTTGTAGCAACTGAATCTCCACCAATTTATGTCACTAACTCATGAAGGAAGTAGAACTGCCTCCCTCCTAGATGTTGACAAGCTTGCGGGGGAACCTAACAAGAAAATTATATGGAATAAGTTCTAAATAAAATAATAAGTATCACTAAATTTTTTCTAAGATACTTTTCAAACAATATGGACATCTAGGCCATCTTTGGAAAAGGCTCTTAGACACTATTGGCTATCCTAGGACACTTCATGTCACCAAAGTGGGACACATTGTGCCAAATCGGGATGCTTTGTGCCAAAGCGGGACGCTTTGCGCCAAAGCGGGACACTTTGCGCCAAAGTGGGATGCTTTGCGCCAAAGCGGGACACTTTGTGCCATGTACCAAAGTGGGATGCTTTGCGCCAAAGTGGGACACTTTGCGCCAAAGTGGGACACTTTGCACCAAAGTGGGATGCTTTACGCCAAAGTGGGACACTTTGCACCAATCTATTCTAAGACCCTAAAATTACTCAAATTACATAAAAAAAAGTATATTAAAAGTATGGAAACGATGAAAAAGTAAAAAAGAATGCACTCATTGTCTATCGAAGCACACCCTGAGCTACGTCGTTGCGTAGCTCGTCCAATCTTGGAGGCTTGTAGACTCTACAACTCAATATCTTCACTCACACTACACCAAGGTAAAATTGCAACAAGGTAAATTTCAAATCAATAGTAAAAAGCGTCATTTTTATTGGTATATAGTAAAACCCTAGTAAGTAGAGTTTATTCATTTAAAAGGAAAGTTCATTCAAATCAGCATATAGGGAAGACTCCATTTTCGATGCTATTTTCTACATTGGATTCATAATTTTCCTCCCACTCTCATCAAATGTCTATTATTATGTGGTATGGTACATGGAAATACCCTATGATATTATCTAAGTGATTTGATTTGGTTTTGTGTTCTCCTTGATTCCACCTCCATAAAGCAAGAAAAATCAAGGGGGCATACATCTACCCTCGAATTCAATTCTTCATAGAAGTTTGATAAGAGTATTTTTGAGCATCTAATGAATCTGTGTTGTAGGGTGTGGTTCCTAACATTGTGGTTTTTTAGGTATCCATAGTGGGGGCTTCATTCTCCCTCATGAATCCATATGAGTATCATTTTTCATAGTAGTTATTTCCTTTAGCTTGCATATTCATTGTAGTGTAGGAAAATGCATACCCTTGCATTTTCACACTTGTTTGGGCCCACCTTGCTTTGTTTATCCCTATTTCTATCTTAATTGGCCCTATTTTTCATCCACAAGCCTAATAAACTACTTCCTTTTCTTCCTAATCCCGAAAGACATCAAAGGATAAATGATAATTTAATGATTATGTTTGTGTGTCCTTTATTTTTGAACTTGGACTAAGATGCCACCTAGGGCATCTTTGTCCTCCATAGGTCTTAGGACCCTGATTTTGAAACCACCTAAAAAGGTCACTTTTTGGAGTCTGTTTCATGAATTTCATGCCTCGGGATTAAGATGCCACCTAGGGCGTCTTAGTCCTCCTTAAGGTATTTTTGGGATTCAATTTCAAATTCTAGCAGGATTTAGTCTCCTTTAATTAATAATTTCATATATTGGCTTGTCATGGTGTAATTTCAAGATATTAAGCATGGATAAGTATAAATACAAGGTTCCTTGTCTCATTTTCTCATATAAAGGTAACACATGTTCAAGTATCCATTCCTAAGGAAAGTTTATGAGATAAAGAGCAATTCATCAAGCATTTGGATCCATCATCAAGATTCAAGCATCATATCAAGGATATTTTTTCTTCATATTTGTTATTGTGCTAACATTTGTGATGTAGGGTTTATAATTCAAGCAAGTTTTTCATCCAAGATAAACATCATTCAAGAAAGAGTCAAGAACCACATCTATTGCAATTATTTCAAGCATATTTGTAGCACCTTATTACAAGGGTTTGGTGAGTTGTAACATTCCATGTTGTTCATTCATCATTTCCCTCCATTATTCTATTTCATTTCAAGATTTAATTACAAACAAGGGGTTTGACCAAGGCAACCCCCCATTTACTAACAATCAACAAGTTTTTCTCCTCTTGTGTGTTTGTGATTGTAGATTTAGATTGAAGACTTTAAGATCATTTGAAGTGCAAATTTTTGAAGTCGCAAAGTCCTATTTCAAAGTTGTCATCTTCACGGAAACTCGCCTACATGCCAAATATGGAAGTTTCAAAACCTAAGATTAGAGAAGAATGAAGTGTAGAAATCAAGCCTTAGGACCACATTTAGATATTGCATAAATTCATATCAGAACTAAGATGGTAGTAAGTGCTTCTTAGTCCTCCTAGTGGAATTTTGAAGCTTGATTCTTTCAAATCTTGTTTCGGTATGTAAATATTTTGCATCTAACCTGAAAAATAGCGAAGGGACTAATAAGACAGTAAGTGCATCTTAGTCCTCCATAGCATATTTTGACAACTTCTTTGCATTTTTGAAATCCTCATTACATTTCCAAACTTCTCAGGTATATACATCATAACTTCTTGTTGCTTAATTTCATCATTTGCTTCCTTCATTTAGCTTGCATTACTAGGTTTTGTGAGTTGAATGTTAAGTTGTATTTTCCAAGCTTTTGGTTGGAGGTGAACCCCTCAAAGCTTAAAGAACCCCCTCCTAGGTCTTCCTCATTGAGAATTTACTCACCTTGGAGGTTGATAGTTAATCAAATTTGGATTCCTAGGACATCATTGTATGATAATAGGAGAATAGTGGTATTCTTTGACTTAGGTTATAAAGTACCCATTTCCCTATTGTTCATTTTTTTGAACCTATAATTTTAGAGCATTCATTTTCTGATTTTAAGTTCATTAGAAGTCCTAGATCTAGGTTGTATTCATTCTTGAATTGCATCATGCATTATTGAAAGTGCATATATGGTTTCTTGCATCTTGCATTAGCGAAATTGCATCTAGGGTTTCTCACATTTGCAATGGTGAAAGTGCATATAGGTTACATTTTTTCTTTCTTACATCAATTTATCTCATTGAAAAATTAAAAAAGTGCATTTTCAATCATCCTAATTGCATTTAGAAACATTGTAATTGCATTCAAAATTGAAAAAAATGCATCCAAATTTGTATCTAATTGCTTGTCATTAGTTACTTTTTCTTGCATTAATTTCCACATTTTTTCTATTTCTAAACATCAAATCCCTAGGTAGGCAACCTAGAAACACTGTAAAGAATCCAAACTTATTTGTTTATTCTAAAAAAATCCTTTACTAGGACTAAAACACCCTTGTTGGATTCTTAGTCCCTCTATGGATTTTTGTCTTAAAATCATGTCTAGGTTGCCTTCCTTTTGTCCCACTTTCTCGAACCTCAAAATTCCTTCAATGCGACCAAGATGCCCTTGTTGACATCTTAGTCCCTATTCAGTTTGAAGTTGCAGTTATTAGGGTTTAAATCTACTTTTTTTTTGCTTCCTAAGCCTCTTGGTAACATACACTATAAGTCTGGAAAGATTCGAGAACGTCTATTTTATGCATATAGGTCAAAAACATTAATTTAGGGAACTCATTTTTGAAATCATTTCAATTACAAGCATCCTTAGATCTGAAAATGCTCACATTTATAAAACTTTTCATAATATGGATAAAAGTACTTTTCACTTTTGCATATACAATGTTTTCCTTCATAAAACTTTGCATGAGTTTGATAAAGTGCTTTTCATTTTTGGATATACATTGTTTGCATTCTTAAATTTGTGCATACATTGGATAAAAGTGTTTTACATCTTTGGATACATATTGTTTACATTATTAAAGCATTGCATAAGATGGTAAAAAATTCATTTTTCATTTTTGGTCAAACAATGTTAGTTCCTTACCTTTCTAGGCATGTTAAGATAAATTTCATATCCCCTCCCTATGAGAGTGTTCTAACAAAAGAGAATACAACCTTGGAAAATCCTAAAAATCATATTCATTTTTCTCCTAATATCTCTCCTATTTGTGAAGAAGATATTTCAATGTTAGAAGAACCAATCAATGAGAGTTTTGAGAATCCTAGTTGCTTCTCTCCTCTTACCTCTCTTAGTAAACAAGACATTGATGACAAGATGAAACAACCATAGGTAATCATGATGACCACATAATGATTGAAACTTCAACTAGTCTACATTCATCTCCCAACATCTTCACCTCTTGTGATAATTTTCTAGAGGATGAAAGTGTAAGTGAGGAAGATATGTTGGTGTTGGATGATCAAACCTTTAAGATCTATGACAGTCCTCTTTATGATCCTTCCCCTACCTATCCTATTTTGGAAGACATTATAGGACAAAGAAATAAAATTATGGATATTAATGATAATTACATTTGTTTATCTCCTAGTTGTGAGGAAGATTCCTTGGTGTTAAAAAATACAACCAATGAAGGTGATGAAGAAAAAATTCTTGAACAAGATAATTACATCATTGATAGGCAAGACAATTCAACCATTGATGAGACCCCTACTTGCCATGAAGTCATCTTAGAAGAACCAATCCTTGAATGTCAAGAACATTTGGTTTGTAGTTCTCCTAAAAAATCTCCTACTAGCGAAGATATAATGATGGAACAAAATAATTCCTTAGATGAAGATGATGAAGTAACATTAGACTCATATTCACTAAGAGATCATGAAAATAATGATAATTCTTCTGAGGTTATGCATATTCAATACCCCTTGGAGTACTCTCCTGAGCCTAAAATTATCATTTATCCACCCTCTCAAAAATCACATGTTGAAAACAAACCCATCCTTATCCTCGAACCACCTAAGAACAATGTTTTATAGCAACCAAGATACAATATTGTTGCTCATACATAAAACACTAGGAACAAGCTGCAATGAAGACAAACATCTTCAACATCCCTCCCATTGCCTAATCCTATCTTACCATGTCCCCTTTGTTTTCCTTCACAAAGTGGAAAGGAGTATGATCTTGTTGAACAAATTAAGAATACTCCCACAAAGATATCCCTTTGGGAATTGATTCAGAATTCACCTATCACACTATGCTTCAAAGTTCCCTACGAAAAGTTCCCATCCCTTCTAAAGCACAATTGAATGACATAGCAGCCATGATTCAAGAACTAAATGTTGACATTGTTTTCCACCAAAGTGAGCTCCCTCCTTTGGAAGTGCAAAAACAACATGATGCTTTCATTATCATAGCTCAATACAATAACACAAGGATAAAATGAACCTTTATTGTCAATGGCTTAGCCTTAAATGTGTATAGTGTAAACCTTTTGGATAAGCTTGATGTCAATAAATCAAAAATTCAACCTGATTCTTTATCTATTAAAGGATTTGACAATGTAGGAAATCAACCGATTGGAGTGATCACTTTACCTATTAAATTTGGAATTACCACATTAGAAACACCAATCCATGTTATGCCCCACGATCTTTCATATAATCTCATTTTAGGTAGACCATGGATTCATGCAATGAATGGAGTGCCTTCTACCCTTCATCATAAAATGAAGTATGTCTACAACAACAACATGTACACACTTGAAGCTGACCCTGACCCAAATAATTGTTTGAACATTTAGAAAAACAAGGAGAATCCTTTGGCAACATTAACATCAACAACACAAGTGGAACCTATGCAACAAAAGGACAAAGAAAAACACATTAATGAAGTCACAAATCTATTAGAAGATTATTTTGGTTCCCTAGAATTTGAACCTACATTCATGTACAAAAAGAAGATAATAAACAAAGACTCTGAAAAAGGAAAAGGAAAAGAAAAAGTGATAATGTCAACACAAAATTTAGACGACCCTTCAAAAGAATCCACCTCAACCACTTTAGAATAAAAATAAAAATATACAAAAAACTTCGATGAAATTGACTATCAATAACCACCTTGAATTCTTAAGAAACGAAAAAGATTAATGGAAAAGGTTATGAATTTATGAAACAACTTGGATATAGTCGAAAAGGATGTGGTACTAGAGAACAAGGTATTTGTGTCCCTCTAGAGCCTAAAAAGCAAGAAACAACTTGTACTCTTCGTTATTGTCCTTTGATAGTGTGTGCAAGTGAAATTCCCTATTCTAAGAATGCAAAACAAAATGAAATGAAAAACAAAGAATCACTACAAAATCTCAAGATTGGCCCTTTGATTGATGATTTGTGTAATCCTTCTTGGAAAAATGGCTTCAATAATAGTGAAAAATGAAGCTAAGATGATGGAGATTACAATGGTGGATGTGGGTATTGGATTGGATGCAAGATGGTGGCTCTAAACTGCTACAAAAATGGAGGTATGCTAGGTTGTGTGTGAGTGGATGAAATTGGCTAAGTGTTGCCTTGGTTGAATGCTTACCCCAAAATGAGGGAAAAATCCACTAATTTTAGGGGAAGTGCCTCTAAACCAATGGAGGGCTAACATGCATCAAAAGTGGAGGAAATCAATAGCCCATATGCATTTGAACTTCACAAGCTATCTCATGATGACATGTGCCAAATGAGGTCGCCAAGGGAGGATGAAGTGGAGATGATGTGGAGGTACTGTGAAGTACCTTGGAAATGGACAAGATCTCCTCATAAAGGAGGTCTTTTTCCACATGTACCTTGAGAGGACAAGTGAGAAATTAAAAATTCCTCACAAATCCTCATGGGGATGAGAGAAGGAATTCAAAATCCCTTAAAATGTATGGGGGGAATAAATGTGAATTTTAAATTCACATGGAGAAGAGAATAGCTTCTCCAAAAGGAGAAAGAATTTAATAAGAGCTGACTAAGGAAACATGCCATAAATAGCATGAGGATTAGGTTAGCCTAAATCAGTGATTAAGGTTGTGCAAATGTAGGATTAGATGGGCTAATGCAAGTTTAGGGGCAAGTGGAAAATTATGGAGGATGTGACCCTAATGATGATTAGGAATGTGCACACCCTAATCACAAATTAATTATATTAATCTAGATTAAAAGGGGATTATGGAGTATATTGACATGAGGAGAGAGAAGAAGGTGAATTAAAAATTGACTTAATTCATTTGGAAAAATGACTAAATTAAATAAATTGAACTATTTATTGAATTTCAAGAGGAATAAAGTAAGGTATTTGATTGATTAATTAAATACCTTAGGGGACATTAGGTTGAGATGAAATATTAACCAAACAATAAATTATTTTATTAATATGGCTTAAGGATGCAAAGGAATACGAGGGTGAATTCGATCATATGGGATTGGTCAAATTTAGGTGTCTACGTTTTTCCCCTCTTTGAAATATTGTTAGAATAAGAGTGTTTCAAAGAAAAATAAAACACAAATGACTCTATAGAAGAAAAGAGTGTTAGATGATGGCTCAGTATCATAGGAAAATGGATAGGAAGAAAGAATAGAGGAATATAGAAGGGTATGCCGCCTCAAGAGGATGGATGGGGAAGAAAAGGTGTCCCAGGCAACTTCTCGATATGAAGAAATGGAGGGAACAACGTGATAGAGCAAAAAAAACTATGAAGAATGAATTTTGAACGAAGGAAAATGGGCATACAAGGTTAAAATAGAATCCCTTGAAAGAAAAGGGGGAAGTGAATTAAAAAAGGTTAATTAAAGGGTAAAAATTAACCAAAAATTAAAAGGATAAATAGGTTCAAAAGTGAAAATTATAAATAGTAAATTTGAAAATTCACTATTCACCTAATTTTTAGTTATACACTTGTCATCACATGATTGGATGAAAGAGAGAGAGAGTGATAGTGATTGGTGATAGGATCAGTGACATGGAGGGTGACAATGAGTTGATCCACTGAGGAAAAGAGGTGCAGGCCTACTACTACGAGTGATTCCTACCCTGTCAGGTAGGATTTAAATCCCTACTTCATGATTTGATTTTAATTTTAGCACATGTTTATTATCCTGGTGCGTAGCTAAGGAAATGGATTCACCACGAAGAGGCATATTTTCCCTTCTGGCCAAGCACATTCGCCTATCTAGTGAACTAGGAAGGGAAGGGGCAGATGTGTATCCATAGGGGAGGATAAACTAGGAGAGGGGAGATTATGTAATCACCTCTCTCTAGAAAGGGTGAACCTGCATACACAGGAGCGATTGGGTAAAGGGAATAGGAAATTGTAAAATCACCTGTCAAGAGAAAGGGCAGATGGAAATCCTCCCAAAATGGGAACATGTGGATGTGAATCCACCTAGAAGGGAAATAGGAAAATGAAAATTCACCAAAAATAGAAATAGGCGAATACTAATTTTCCACTTGGGAAGAAAAAGCAAAGGGACGAGTGCATAATTGCCCACGGGAGGAAAAGGGGTGAATGCGAGTTCACCTCTGGGGATAAAAAGGGAGAATTTGTGCCCAAACAAGAAAGGGGTGGGTGTGCTTGTAGAACAGGGGAACCTATGAAAAGAAACCACAAGGGTGAATGCACCAGATGGACAAGTGAACGAGCTAGAAAAGGGGTAGGTGAACCTTCCTTACACAAAGGTGAACTCACCAAAATTGGGTAGGGATGAAAAAGAAAGAAGATAGAAATGAAGTGTTAGAAAGTCTGACACAATGGTTGGCATGGATGCAAAGTTTCAAGACTCTGAGGATGTGAGAGAGACACTTAGCTATTCTTGAGGTGACTCTCAAGGTGATGACCCAGGATGACCATGTGGCACTGGACTAGGTGGGACTACTCCACATGTTGGGATATCCCAACATCCAAGCACACAAACCTTTGTTGATAGCATTGATGGAGTGATGGAGCTCTAAGACTTCAACATTCCATCTCCCAATAGGGGAGAACATAGTGACCCTAGAGGGTGAATTGAAAATTCTTAAACTATTGATCTAAGGACACCCTATCAGTGTGGTGCCCTCTTGTTCAGTGGCGAGGATCCTACGAGTGGTGTTTGGAGATGTAGACCTTATCATCCAAGGGAAGGAGCTAGATATTTATGCATTCTTGTGGACAGTGCAAGCACCACTACCTCTATATCTTTGTAGACTTATCAACAAGATCCTCCTTCCTAATAGGAGTAGTCAGTTTTCTAGCCTCAAGATGATTGAGTTGGTCAAGCACATTTTTGTGAGGAGAGAGGGTGTCTTTGCATGGGGTTCATGTGTATTAGCACAACTACATCACTATATGCATGTTTTTTTTATAGGAAAACGTTCAACATTACTCATGTCACACTGCTTTTGGTATCGGCCTGGGAGCATATTTGAGTGGCATGACAAGACATCTTTCTTATGGGAGCTAGGGATGAGATGTTGCTAGTGGCATATTGGTGGGGGTTAGAGTATGGATGGAAACTACATTACGAGGAGGTGGGGAGCCTAGAGTGGTGGTGGATTGATAGACTAGTGGATGGGGATATCATTTGGAGGCCATAGATGGGGTGAAAGTTTTAGGGATGGAGGGAGGATGATAGACGATGGAGGGGCTATATATTTTCCCAGTGCTATCTGATAGGAAGAGATCCATTTATTATAGAGTTATATAGGCTTGGCAGGGTCACCCGTCATTACGGGCTTCAATAGGACATCCGTACAAGGCCCCAGATGTTTTGACAGATTAGTCATGAGTTAGAAACAATATGGGGATAGAGGCTGATAGCAAAGTATGCAAGGCATATGTGGGTGGAAGTATCAATTACTATATGGCTATGGAGGGGGGATTAGAGGACGCAAGCACGATCATGTGATATTCAACATGGTGGGCCCAACATAGGTCTAGGAGGATCACTACAGTGGATCTGATCGTATCAACTATAGGATTTGGTAAAGAGGATGAGCAGGAGAAGCCAAGGCCATGGAGGAGGAGGGATGGGAGATAGATGGGAGTGGCGATGGATGTGGATATGGAGGAGGTGGGGAGAGAGGAGTAGACGGTGGATGTAGATGCCCCTATAGTGGACCCATTGGCCATGGTGTCATATGTGCTAGCACCACCAAAGGACCCAACACTAGTATTGAAAGGAGCCCTAGCCAGACTATGCATAGTAGAGCATAGATTGAGAGAGTCAGAGGCCAATAGGGATCACCTACAAATAGAGATGGAGAGACTGTAAGGGGAGGTGAACCATCTATAGGATGCAGTAGAGGCTACACAGTGAGACACAGACCATTAGTACATGAGTCTGGTAGATGAGGAATGTAGGTGGTTGTTGGAGATTCACAACAAGGGAGATGATCTATAGAGATAGCCAAAGGAGGTACAAGGGGGGCAAGAGGAGGCTCGGGAGAGGGCATAGTGCGTAGAGGCTATCGTTGGAGAGGGGAGATAACTATTGGAGAGAGCAGAGGCAGTTGAGGCATAGGTGTAGACTCTATAGGGTGAGAGGGATGAGGCCATGAGGAGGATGGTACAGCTAGAGACATAGGTAGGGTAGATGAGATTAGCGTAGGAGGCCAGGGAGCAGGAGAGGCATCGGATTACCCAGTAGAGGGATAGGTACCACCTAGAGAGGGAGATGGCTAGGGCATAAGTAGTAGGAGAGGCTAATGCCAGCCCTGAGGCAAGGTACTAGATGAGTGCATATTTTAGGGAGGTACCTAATCTAGCATAGAGAGTACCCCCATATGTCAAAGCAGCTTCGTAGAGGCTAGCAGCACCCTCCCATTCGGGTGCCACCTATACCTATGGATATAGAAATTATTGTGATACTCCTCACGGCCGAGGACCAATTTTAGATTCCCCACAAAGATTAGATGTAGGGAGCAGATGGTAGATGGAGTGGATACAAGATTCCCATTTTTGATAGGTGTAGGTTGGATGATTCGAACAATAGAGACTACAAATTCTTATGTACATATTGCATAGATTGATTGATTCATTCTTTCTTTCTTTATCCCTTATTGATTTTGGACACCATGATGTGTCAGATGTAGTCATATGTATTTCATTAATTCCCTACACTTGTACCTTTATTTGATGGATTCTCATGGACTCGATGATAGAATATTATGATGGACTCTCATGGATTTTATGGATTTTTTAATATGGATTTTTATGGACTATGCAATAGATACTATATTTTTTGATATATTATGTTATGCGATAAACATTGATGATGCTATGTGATTATTATGTGATGTCATGGATATTTACTATGCTCATATGTATGGTTATGATTATGATGTATGCATGTGATTACAATGGTTTATGCTTATTTCTATGTGAATGATATGGATGAGATGCATTATGTCTAACGTTTTTGGATGCAGGATGTCATGTGACCTGATTTATGATTTTATGATGTATGCGATAGACATGATAATAATGGTGTATGATGTAGGTGGTGATGTGATTTTAATTTGTTATGCATATGGGATATGATATGATGATTGAGTATGGTATGGATGAGTGCATTGTATTGATTAATTATGTATGTATGATGTGACATAAAATCATGCAATGGATGAAAATATATGATGTATGCATATGTGATCATGGTATGGATAGATGTGATGAATGTGATGTAATGCAATGTATGTAGTTAAATGAACAAATATGTTTAGAATAGAAACTCTTAACAACTTAAAATGATTAATGAAAATGGACTTAAGATGCTTAGAATAAAAAATCTATATTAATCTAAACAACTTAAGATGATAATGAAAATGAAATGGTAATGTAATTAAATGTAATGAACTTAAGATGCTTAGAATAACAAATATATATTAATCTAAACAACTTAAGATGATAATGAAAATGATAATGAATTGAAATGGGATGAACTTAAGATGTTGATAATGCAATGAAATGATATGCAACGAAATGGGATGAAATGGAATGAACTTCAGATGCTTAGAATAACAAATCTATATTAATCTAAACAACTTAAGATGATAATGAAAATGATAATGTGATGAAATGGGATGAAATGAAATGAACTTAAGATGATTAGAATAACAAATTTATATTAATCTTAACAACTTAAGATGATAATGAAAATGATAATGCAATGAAATGGGATGAAATGGAATGAATTTAAGATGCTTAGAATAACAAATATATATTAATCTAAACAACTTAAAATGATAATGATAATGCAATGAAATGGGATGAAATGAATGAACTTAACATGCTTAGAATAAAAAATCTATATTAATCTAAACAACTTAATATGATAATGCAATGAAATGATAATGCAACAAAATGAGATGAAATGGAATGAACTTAAGATGCTTAGAATAACAAATCTATATTAATCTAAAAAACTTAAGATGATAATGAAAATGATAATGCAATGAAATGGGATGAACTTATGATGCTTCGAATAACAAATCTATATTAATCTAAACAACTTAAGATGATAATGAAAATGATAATGCAACGAAATGGGATGAAATAGAATGAACTTAAGATGCTTAGAATAACAAATCTATATTAATATAAACAACTTAAGATGATAATGCAATGAAATGGGGTGAAATAGAATGAACTTAAGATACTTAGAATAAAAAACCTATATTAATCTAAACAACCTAAGATGATAATGAAAATTATAATGCAACAAAATGGGATGAAAAATACAACTTAATGATAACAATGAAGATGCAATGAAATGATGTAAAATGTAATAATGAAATGGATCAATATCATAGTTAGTGAAATGAACCTAGATGATAGTGAACATGCATGCTGAGATGACGATTGGTGAGTATGATAGTGCACTTGTCAAAATCATAGGAATATTGATAGGAAGAAAAGTTGGAGGAGGAACATTTGCACAACATAAAATCAATAATCATAGGCTAGGGGAAGAATTGGATGGGGATAAATGCAATGCAATGAGATGGTAAATGAAATGAAAATATAATGCCATTTTTCCAAATTAGAAACACTCATTTTTTCTATAGCATAGGACATGATATGCCATGGTATGAAGAACCAAGGCCGATTAGTGTCAAATTTGTAAGACAAATACAACAAACAATAAGGCTATCCCAACACCCCAAAGCCACAAGGGCTTTGGTCTAGGGAAATGTTGGAGTAACCACAAGTGAAAAGGATGCCCCAATGTAACACAAGACCATGGGGATCTTGTTGGGTACTACACAGGACAACCTAGAAGACAAGATCACACACAAAAAATTAAGATATGCCCCTATGTTTACCCGTCAAAGCGCACCATGATATGATGGATTGTGACGACCCTGAAAAGGTATAATAGGAAGTGAAAATGATTAAAAAAATGCAAAAAGCATCAAAAGATCACAATAAATTTCAAAAATCATTTGCCATAGGACCAAGAGGTGAATGGGATTGATGCAGTCTAATTTGAGGAAGGATACATCCTGTTAAGACCAAGGATGGAGAATAGATCAGGTGATTGTCATGAATCAAGATAAAGTGGATTAATTATCTTAGGATAATGGATTTTTTTGTTAGGAATTAGCTAGATATGGACATACTTGATGACACGACACAAAACCAAGACACCCTAAGGACAAACCTAGGGGCTTGGGGGTTGATCAAATATTTTCCTTGCCTATGTGAAAGCGTAGAGCCCTCTTAGTTTGATAAAAGACCAATGACTGACCATGGATAAAAGTGGAAAGAGGATGATGGAGACTTCAATGGATGATGAAGATTGGATGGGAAAATTCCTTGAGGGCTCATCAAATGATTAGCCTTTCCTAAGTGAAAGCGTAGAGTCAACGTAGTTCAAAAAATTGGGTGAAAGATGACATGAGACCTAATGATGACCAACACGATGAAAGACCATAAATGAGGACACAAGACTAATAGATGAAACCAATATACAGGCGATGAAAATTTTAAAGTCAATATAAAAGCTCAAGATCTAGGATAGCCAATATGAGTCATCTAATGCTAAACCAAAGCATACCAAGCAACATATAATAGGATGTCGATGGGAGGATGGGTATGATAGGGTGTGAGAATAGGGTATGCGAATAGGATAGATGGAAGCATAAAGGAAAATAGGATGGAAGGTTATTAGTGATTAAGACATCTATGAATGGTGCCTATTTCTAGGTTTTCACCAAACATACTTATCCAAGATGCCACCAAGGGTGGTTTTCAAAATTTACCTTCTTTTCTTGATCCTAGTGGATATGTTGATTCTCTTTCAGGACTAGATCACCAATGTTGAATTGGAAGGGACAAACCTTCTTATTGTAACTTCTCCTAAGTCAGTTCTAATATGCTTGGAGATGATTATAAGCCTTAATGCATTTCTCATCCAAGAGTTCAAGTTGACTTAACCATGCAACTCGAGCATCTCCATCACTGATTAAATTCCTTAGAGAGATACAAAGTGATGGGATCTCAACTTCAATCGGTAAGATGGCATCAATGCCACAAATGAGGGAGTATGGGGTAGCGCCAATGGGGGTGTGGATGGATGTGTCATATGGCCAAAGGTAAAAATTAAGGTGGAGGTGCTAATATTAACCAGTGTTATTGACAAAATTTTTGAGGATTTCGATAAGGGTCTTGTTAGTTGCTTCGATTTGGCCATTACCTTGTGGGTAATAGGGGGCTAACCAACGATGCTTGATATGATATGTTTCACAAAGTTGTTTCATGTACTATTTTTTGAAGGGATTTGTCAATAATGATAGTGGAGGGGATATCATATCTGCAAAGAATATGGTAGAGGATGAATTTGGAAATCTGAATACCAGTGATTTGGGAGTGTGAATGAATATTGTAGACCTGCATAAACAAAACAAATAATCACACAATTAGATCAATATGCAAGTTTAAATCCACATTCCCCGTAGAATTCATTTACAATGCACAAAATAGGAAATAAATAAAGAACACAACAAAAAAAGCTATTAAATCCTATTAGATCATGCAAACTCTCAATCCCATGGGGGAATTAGTGTCATTTTGATGTGGAAAATGGCCCTTTCCCAATCCCTTGTAAGCTTTGTGATGCCTTGATGATGATTTGATGATTCCTTGGAGAAAATCTTGCATAACCTAGCTATAAAACTTGAAAATGGATGAATGATGAATGAGAAAAATTCAAAATATGAGGATTATGACTTTGCATCAAGTTGTGGATCCAAAATACAAAGGAAAGCCTCCTATTTATAGATGTGAATGTTAGAGAATGAGGAAAAAAGGATGAATGTGGGATTAAAGATGGACCAATGGCATTGTGCCACTTGTCAAGATGCTAATGGAAGGAGGTTGAGCACATTTTGATCAATATGCATGCTTTTGAAATTTGAATTTGAAGAAGTGACATGTGTAAGAAGAGTTAAATGCCACTTGGCTCAAGGCAAAGGACATGTAATAGGATTTTAATGCCTTGTTGCAGAGGACAAGTCCTTTTGGAGGGACTTTTTGAATTTGAAGAATATTCAATCCTTTGATAGCTTTTTGAATGAAAAAGGGGATTTAATAAATCAAATAAATTTATTTATTGTGCAAGTTGCAAAATCTAGAGGATTTGATGGATGAAGATTAGGACTAATCAGGATTTGATTAATTTAAAAGGAGATTAGCTAATTTGACAATTTGATTTAGATTTTAGGATTTAAATAAATCAAAATGAGAGGAATAATGGACACTAGTAATTTAATTAAATACATTTGATTTATTCAATTAAAGAAGATAGTGTTAGATTAAATCAAATAAAGATTAATTTATTTAATTTAATAGAATGACTTTAGAGATTTAATTAAATAAAATGAATTATTTAATTAAAGAGGGACTTTAGGATTAATTAAATAAAATGATTTCTTTAATTAATAAAATATAATGATTTAATCAAATAAAATTAATTTATTTAATTAAAAGACGAAATATGATGAATTTAATCAAATAAAGATTATTCAATTAAATGGTTAGTAGAGAGATGATTGAGGAAGAATCGGTGTTAGTGAACCAGAGTCAAATGCATGATGTTGACCAGGATATTCTATGTGTCTACATTTTTCCCCTCTTTGAAGCAATGTACCAGTTGCATTAGTTCAAAGAATAAACTTGTCATGATCAAAATTCAAAAATATTCTAATTTTTTCAGATGCCCCAGTGAAAAGAAGTATACTAGTACATTGCCCCCTCAAGAGATCGAGTGAAAATTATGATTTGAGGGTTGATCTCACGACAAAGAGGTTCAAGATGGAAATATGGATGGTTATGATGATGTAAATGAGATGGTTTATGAGATGCTTAGAATAACCAATCTATATTATGATGACGATGATGATAATGAGATGCAATGCATGTGAGATGATTAGTGTTTCTTATATGATATGATATGATATGTAGTATGTTGATGGTTTGTGGATGTAGGATGGATGCATTAGTGATGATTTGTGATTAATGGTCATGGTGCCATGTTAGTGTGGAGAGAAGCAAGAAGAAGTAAGAAAATCCAACAAGTCAACTTTATTATAGATGATGATTTTCTTACCATGAATTGGGACTTTAAAAGGGCCATTTACCTTATGTTTGATAATACACATAGGCACGATGCATCAAGGTATAAAGGACCAGGATGGCTTTGCACCTAGTGTGATGGACTTTGACTCAACAATCAGATAGGAGTACTCCTATTCATACCTAACACACAAAACCCTATTCAAAATGTAGTTCAGATATTCCAAACATCTTAGACCAAAACATAGAAAGGAAAGCCTTACTATGCGGTCAATCAAGACAACTATAACATCCTCCCTAAACCCAAATAAAGCACGTATGACCAAGGTTATATTACAAGAATATCCTACAAACACAATAGATAAAAAGATAATGACCATTGCCACATTTCTTTCTCTCTAAATCCCTTCGTTTGGGACATCATTGATAGGTCATTGAAATGAGAGCAAAAAGATAAGTCAAAAGATAAAGATAAAGCACACAAACAAGCTAATGTTCTTCAATACCGCTAGCCAAAACTAAACTATGGTGATGCTTGATGTTGATGTCCATTGTAGGAAGGATGCATCCTAGGACATGATGTTATCAGATGATTGATTTGGGACTAATTGGATGATAGGCTATTGAAACAAACAGTTGACCAACTTGTTTACTTACTGACCTAGACTCGAGATTTTGACGCTTTAGCTTTCACTTTTCAACTGCTAGACTTGTTTCTAACTGTGTTGCCAAAGGTTGAGGATGACAATTGTTTATTATAAGTGATGTTTATTGTGGGTGAAAGCAAGATGGGAAAAATGGGTTTTTTGTGTTTTTTGAATTTTTTTGATGTTTTTGAAATGTTTTGAGGCTATTTTTGGTATTTTCAAGATTTTGCAAATGTTTAGATTTTTGGATTTTTAAATTTTTTGGGGTTTTTTAAGATTTTGAACAAGAGACTAGCTTAAAGAACTATCCTAGGGACCTCGAGGGCTAATCAATAGATTAGCCTTGCCTCCATTATACATGTAGATACCACGTAGTTTGACTAAAATAGACTCAATTATTGATGAGATATGAACAAATGGATTGCTAGTTTATTATGAAAAACTCCTAAAGGACTGACCTAATTGTCTCAAGGGATGATCAAAGATAAACCTTGCCTATGTTCAAAGCTCAAAGACCTGTAGTTCAACAAGACGGCTCTATTTTTGACTTTTTGACTGACTTTTTGACCTGTCTTGGGATTTTGATATGTTTTGAATGTTTTGGATTTTTCTAATTTTTTGAATGTTTTTGGATTTTTCTACTTTTCTGATGTTTTTGGATTTTTTGATTTTAGGAAGACTTTTAGAACATACACGAATCATATCCAAAGAGAACATGCCCCCAGCGTGATCCAATAGACTACTCTGATAAAGGTAGGACAAACTAACATTGAGAATGGGTCGAGTAGTACTAGGAGGGATCATGATACGAACACAGGACCAAGCTATAATGCAGATGCGAACAGGTGATGGATGGAGATAAATGGATGATGTAGAACGAACTGGGGAAATCCTGGTGGATGGAACGTGTTTAATTACACAAGGTGCATGTTTTCCAGGTTTTCACCAAGGTACTTGTCCAAAGCGCCACCAAAGTGGTTTTCACTAGAGGACAATTTTTCTCTTTACTATTTTTTAATCCTTTTTCTGATTTTTTTTGGATATTTTTCCTTTTTTATTTTTTTAGTTTTCACCAAAATGCTTGTTTGCCAAGTTTTCATCAAGGTGGCCATTTTTTTAGGACATTTTCTATTTTTTTTGTATTTTTGGTTTTATACCCTAGAAGGATTAGGTATAGAACTTTTTGAGATGGGAGTTGTTCATGGGCTCTTTTTAAGCAGAGGTTCCCCTTCAAGTGTTGATAAGTGATATGCCCCTAACTTGTAGCTTGTCATGATGACGAAAGTTCCCAACCAATTGGGTTTAAATTTTCCCTTGCCATCTGTATTTGGGACATTCTTCTAATTTTCCTTGAGCACAAGTTCTCCTACCTGGAAGGTCTGACTCCTAATCTTCTTGTTATAACTCTAGTTAATTCAGTTCCAGTACACTTGCAAATGGTTTAAGGCATCCATGTGCCACTCATCTAGCAATTCCAACTCATTCAGTATGGATAACCGGTATTCCTCATCTGTGATGAGATTCTATAGTGATATTCTTAGTGATGAGAGCTTAATTTTGATGGGTAATATGGCTTCTAACCCATAGAACAAGGAGAATGGGGTTGCACCTGTTGGTGTATGGATACTCGTTCAATAGACCCATAAGGTGGGATTCAATTGGAGATGCCAATCATGACTAGCTTCATTTGTAACACCAAGAAAGTACAGAAAGAAATCAAAAGCAAGCATGCAGTACAAATCTAAATGCAATCTAATGCTAAGCAACAAAGAACAAAGGAAGTCAAAAATGTAAATAAAACTTGAACAATCTCACCAAATTTGTGCATATTTCCATTATTCATCTTGATTTCCCTTCTCCATTTTTCTTGTGTAGTATAATTACCCTCAGATTTCTCATAAGTTCGTGCAAGTATAGCCTATGATAATGATTTAGCAAAACATCAAAGATTCAAGATAGGTGCTCTAAAAGTCATAAGATTTTGAGAGAGATTGGAATGATGAAGACCAGATCAATTTATAGAAAATTGATTATTTGAACGACAGGCCAGGATTGAAAGATCAACAGATGGTTGAGATCGACAGATTACTCATGCATTCTGATAACTGTTAGTAATGACATGAGTGATAAAAACTAGAAATAGAAATAAAGATTAAATAAATGATTTAATCTTCCAGTTTGGTATTCGAAAATAGAAGAATTATCTTTGCATGACAAAGATGAAGATGGATTAAAGCAACTCTTGTTCGAATCCACACACAAGGTTTAATTAATTAAATAGGAATATTTAATTAACCTGCATGTACATGCAAATGAGTTAGAATTGGATGATTGAATGATTTGATGAAGAGATTACTTGAAAACGCTACTCAGACATTAAATCAAGAGTTAACTAAGCGATTTGAATAGATCTTTGAGTCAAGTAAAAGTGAATACTTAGATAACTCACACAATTATCTAAATATAGAGGAATGCGTTAAAATAGAATTCATGAATTAAATAATTCATTTAATTCAAGATTTGATATTTCAAGAATAATTAAATAAATAAGATTTATTTAATTAAGTGATGAAGGGATTTAAATGAGTAATTAAATAAATAAAGAATTTATTTAATTATAGTTGAAGTATGATAAAGAGTAAATTAAATAGGAATTTATTTAATTTGACAAGGATAAGGTTAATTAGTAACATGATTAAATAAAAAGTGTTTATTTAATTAATCAAATAGAATAAAGAAAAGTGTGAATTAACTAAATAATTAAGATTATTTAATTAATAGAAGAAATGAAGACTATAGAGAATAACTAAATAATTGACATTATTTAATCATGACCATGAAGAATATGAATTATGAAGAATATTGAAGTTGTAGGCTTAGACCACATTTCGATGTCTACATCATTAACCATCTTCTTGAGGATTTTTAGGATGGTCTTATTTGTAGCCTCAGCTTTGTCATTGTCTTGGGGGTAGTATGGGGTGGAAAAGTAATGTTCAATTTTAAACTTGTAGCATAGGTCACGAACATCTTGATTCTTGAAAGGTGTCCCATTATCTAAGATAATGACTTGAGGGACACCATAATGGAAAATTAAGTAGTTCAGGATGAACTTTGATATGTGCTTTCTAGTAATATATGTCATGGGGATGGCTTCCACCCACTTGGTGAAGTACTCAATAGCAGTGATGATGAATTTGTGTCCACTGGATGAGGTTGGGGTTATTTTTCCAATGAGATTGAGCCCCTACTATGAAAATGGCAAAGGTGTGACAATCAGGTGGAGCTCTTTAGCTAGTGGATGGATGAGATCCCCATGTTGCTGACATTGTAGACACCTTCTGACATAATCATGTGCTTCTCTTTCTATTGTAGGCCAATAGTACCTCGTCCTCAACAATTTCTTTCTTGGCCAAGGTCATACCACTTGAGTGTGAACCAAAAATGTTGTTATGTACCTCATTTAAGGCATTCAATGCCTCCTCAGCATTTAAACAACATAACAGGGTCCCTTCAATGCTTCTACAATAAAGGGTATCTCCTACGATGACCAAATAGGATGCTTTTTTGACAAAGGTTCTCTTGAGGTTCTAGGTTATGTTGGCTAAGAGGACTCCTATTCTCAGATAAGTGTATATATCATGGTACCAGGGATCACTGGGAACAACAATTTCACACACAAATTCAGATTCTAGTACCTCAAATACACGCACGAGAAGCTGCTCTATGAGGAATTCTTTCTTTGGGATGTCACGTGGGATTTCTAGGAGTGATCTGATTGTAGCCATTGCATTTGTCACTCTGTTGTTTTCTATTGGTAGTTGCTCAAATTTAATTTCAATGGAGAACTCCTTAAGACTTTCCACCAATTTCTTGTAGGGAGTCAACTTGTCATCCTTTGTTTGATACTCATTATTGACTTGATTGATTATCAGTTGTGAATCGTCATATACCTTGAGTATCATTACCTACCATTGCACTACTATTCTTAGAACTATGACAAGAGCTTCATATTCTGCTATGTTATTTGTGCAAGGGAATGATAGCTTGTATAATTTTGGAATGCAATCCGCTTATGAAGTGATGAAGAAGATCCCTGATCCTGACTCGTGCTTTGTGTAGGATCCATCAAAATACATTTTCCATTGATCCACTACACTTACATTGAAGATTGATTTTTCAGGGAATTCTAAGACAAGTGGGTTCTCTCAGTATATCATTTCCTCTACTAGTTGGTCTGCAATAGCTTGTCCTTTGATGGCCTTACATTCCACATATTCAATGTCACATTTTGTGAGGATCATAACATACTTTGTTGTATGCCCTATAAGTGTTTCTTTGAAAAGCAAGTACTTAAGGGGGTCTATCTTTGTGATAAGCTTTACTGATGGGATAGCATGTAATTCTTGATCTTTTGTGCTGCAAATACAACTGCTAGACATGCTTTCTCAATGGATGTATAGTTCAGTTCATGGCCCACCATAGGTCTATTGATATAATAGATAGCTCTCTCTTTTCCATTTTCATCGTGTTGTGATACGAGAGCATCAAGAGCTACCATTGTTGTGGATATGTATAAGATCAAAGGTTTTCCTAGAATTGGTGGCATGAGAACTAGCGGTGTGAGTAAGTATTCTTTGATCTTGTTGAAGGCTTGACCAAACTTTTCATCCCACTTTTATGCTACCCCCTTGTCGAGTAGATGAGAGTAGGGGACAGCCTTGTCTACTACTTGCGCTATGAATTGGCGGATGGACTAGAGTCTCCCTTGTAAACACCTTAGCTATTTCAATGTTTTAGGTTCTAGCATTTGGAGAATGGATTTGACCTTAGCATGATCTATCTCAATTCCTCTCATGGACATGATGTACCTGAGGAGTTTCCTTGACTGTACTCTAAAGACACACTTCTTTGGATTGAGTCTGACTTTTTATTCCTCCAACCTATCAAAGATGGAGCCCAATGCAGCTATATGATCTCATATTTTCTTAGATTTGGAAAATATATCATCCACATAATCTTCCACAATTTTTTGGATCTGTCATGAAATATTAGTTTCATGGCCCTCTAATAGGTGGCCCCTACATTCTTCAACCCGAGTGGCATCATATTCCAGCAATATGTCCCCCATGGGCAAGTGAAAGCCATTTTATGTTGGTCTTCTTTAGCTATCATGATCTAGTTGTAGTCTGAGAACCCGACCATCAATGATAGCATCTCATGTCCCACTATCATATCTACGATCATATTATTTTTGGTAGTGGAAAGTCATCCTTGTGAGATGCCTTGTTTAGATCTCTGAAGTCTGTGTTGAATACCCCCAGTAGGCTTTGAAACAAGTACAAGGTTTGAGACCCATTCTAGATAATCTATCAGTCGTATGAACGTTGCCTCTAGAATCTTTTGCAATTCCATTTTGACCAACATTGCAAACTGGGGATCCATCTTTTTGATATTTTTTCTAATGGGTTGTACTTTAGGATACATAGCTAGGTGATGAACCACAACCTCTAGGTCAAGCCTAGGCATGTCAGCATAGGTCCATGCAAATTTTTTCTTTCTTTCTTCAAGAATGCAACCAAAAGTTCCTATTCTTTTGTGAGAAGTGACTTTCCATAGAATGTTATGTGTGGTAGTTCTTTTGTCCCCAAGTTGACTAGGTTGCACTTCTCAACTAATACTATTGACTTCTCTTAATGAATTGCACTGAGAGGAAGATTGAATCCTTCATCCTCTAGCACCTCAGAGAGGTTTTCTCTATTCAATATGTCCTTTATTTTTACTATTTATGGGCCAGAGAGCTTCATAGTGTGGTTTTCACTCAAAGACCTATAGATTGTTCTCATATTTTCACTTTTGCAACTAAAGGATTCAATTGTTTCCCCGTAATAGGCCTATGTGTCTAGTATGATGTCAAACCTGGCCTTGTGATCTCCATATGGTACCATATCCTATAATCCCTTGAATTTCGATAGTGCCCCATCCTTGTTGAAAGTATCCAAAATTGGTGGTCCTTGTTGGTCGTAATTGATGAGCTGGGGATAGACTAGGTTTATTTCATGGGTTTGATGGTCTGACTCAAAAGACAAGGTACTAATCATGAGCAAGGAGGAATCTTCAAAAAGCATAGGAAAGTTAGTTATGGGATCCTCATCACTACTACAAACATTAGTTATGTCAAAGGTAAGGTTTTCTAAGGGTAGACCTATGGATACCGGTAATTGAAGGGCGGTTGCTAATTGTTGAGAGGGAGTTTTGACCTTTCTAACTGAGGCACCTTTGCCAAGTATGGCCACCCTTAGAGGGGTACATCCAAGACAAAGGTTTCTTAGTCACTTCTCTAGAATGAGGGGTTCAAATAGGTCATTGTCATTCTGCCTGAGTTTCTTGTTTTGGTCATAGCCCATATCGAGCATCATTTGTAGGTGCTTGTTGCTTTCATCCATTAGAAGATCAAGCATGACCCTTTCATCTTGATATATGAGGTTGGATATGTCTCTTTCATCTACTATTTCCTGACTTAGATCTCCCTAAGACCTAAATCTAGAGGGGTATTCTTTGAAAGTATGGGATGATGTTTTAGTCAGTTGGGGTTTCCTGTGAGTCCTAGGAGATTGAGGTAACTCCCCTATGATGAAAGCACTTTTCTTCATTCTATAATCCCCACACCCATTGTCTTGGATAATGACCTTGATTTCAGATATATTAGGGATGGTGAGTGTCTTTGTCTCAGAAATGAGGCTAATGTAGTTGGTTCTACATACAAAGTAGTAGGGTCTTCATCATTCTTTCGGACTTGGGGGATTTTATAGTATTTTTCTTCCAAAATTTTGTAGTAGGCAAAGGGCTCGATATCGTCATGAATTGTGACCTCTTGATTTTGGTATAGGGAACTTGACGCACTGATGGAAGGTGGAAGTGACTGCTTGCATCCCATGGATCCATGGATGCCCTAGAAGGATATTATAGGGTAAATCAAGGTCAAGGACCTAGCATGTGGTTTCATAATGGTTGTCCCTACTTGAATAGAGAGTTGAATAGTGCCTTGAGACACTCTTTCTTGATCATCATAAGCTTTGATGGTGATTCCCTTGCCTTTTTCAATGGCATCCTCTAAGAATCCTAGAATCTTTATTAATTTGAGGGAACAGATGTTGAGACCCGCACCCCCATCCACCAAGACCCTCTTGACTTTGTCTTTATGAGCCAGGACTTCAAGGTGTAGTGCACTATTGTGAGATGGTTGTGCAGGGAAGTCCTAATCGGAGAATGTTAGGAGGCTTGAGGTGGTGATATTTCCAATCATAGCTTGGAACTGGTCAGCATCAAGATCTGCAAAGAAGGTGGATGAAGCCAATCCTTCCTCTAGGATTTTCCTATGTGTTGGTGATATCTTCATCAACTCCATGATGGAGATCTAAGTTTGGGTTCTTTTGAGTTGGCCTAGGACATTATAGCCATTAGGAACAATTCTTGAATTTGAAGTGGATGCTCTAGGTGGTTGTAATGGTCTAGCAATGGTGACCTTGCTACCACGTGTGGTGACTCCACAATCATCTTTGGCTCCTTTGATGGTGACAACGGTGACCATTTCATCAATGGGTATGACAACATGATCATGCACATGGTTCACATTGGTATACTTTTTTTTTCCACGGTTGTTTCCTTGGTTATGATTCGGCATCAAGTTCGTGTATATTTTTAAGTTCTGATTCCCAGCTAGTTGCTCAACATTTATGATCTTGTCATCAATGAGGTATTGGATTAGATTTTTCAACCTCATGCAACTAGTTGTTGTGTGCCCCTTGATTTTTTGGAAATCACAAAGGTGATTCTCATCGTACCATGGTGGTTTCACTTGGGGTTCTTGATAGTTCTCATAAGTGGTAATTTTGATGAGATTTTTCTTTATTAGTTTCTTCATGATATATTCAATTAGTTCCCAAAGGGTAGTGTACTTCCACTTGGGGGGATTTCTATTTTGCGGAGGTGGTCCCCCTTGATTATTTAGATTGTTGACCTGATTGTTGGGTGATTATTGTGATACCACATTGGTTTGCATGTGCACTGATTATGACCTTCGTGTCCACCACACCATCATTAGTGACATTTTTTTTCTTTACCATGTGAGAGGTTTCTCATTATAGCTAGTGGATGGGAAATTCTCTTGATTTTCTTGATATGAAGGTGTTCCCCCTTGTGCAATAAGGGCTTGTTAAATGTTAAATTCCTTGGGGATTAGTTGGTCGTAAGTGGTGATACATTGTACCTTAAGGTGAAATGCCAAGGTTTTCTCAAGGTTGGTGATGATGGTGCAAACTTGTTGTTCTTCAGAAATGGCCCATTTGCTTCTATTGGCCTTGGATCACTATCTTTGTAAGAAGGATGTGAATGATTCCCCATTAGCTTGTTTAACCATAGATAGTTCCTCTAGACTAACATCCATACCAATATTGAAGGCTTATTTTTTTATGAATGTGTCTATGATCTCTAGGAACATTTTTATACTAAGAGGAAGGTGAGAGAACCACTCAATGGCAGGACTAGCAGAACTTTGAGGAAATAGTTGCATCAGATACGCATTGTCATATGTGACCTCCATGCAATGTACCTAGAATTTCCTAATATGATCTTCAGGATTACCAAGTCCATGATATTTGTTGAACTTAGGGATTTCAAACCCCTTTGGGAATGGTACCATTTCTAGACTCTTGTCAAATGGATAGGGACACAAGTTGCTTGGTATCTTTGTTGTCTTCCCTAATTGGAGAATGAGCACTTGTTGTTAGAGTAGTTTGATTTGTGTTGTTACATCATCTTGTGGATTAGGGGGTGGAGTGAATTTATTTTGAAGTGGTTGAGGTGTTTGAGTGATGGCTTGAGTGTTGGGTGTATTGGTGGGGTTTTGTTACAAGTTTTGTTGTGTGATCAAGGCTTGTTGATATGCCTGCATTTTTTGTTGTGCTAACAACACTTGTTGTTGGTCTTGATATTGTTATGTCAACAAAACTTGTTGTTGGTCATGATGTTGTTGTACCAACAACACTTGTTGTTGGTTGTGTTTTTCTTTGTGCCAACAATGCTTGTTTTTGGGCTAATAATGCTACTTCTTGTTGCACTTGATATTATTGCAGGAATTGCTAATATGCTTGTTGTTGGGCTGCTTAGAGTTGTGTTTGGCATTGACCCTATTCTTGCACTTGTTGAGCTTGGTATTGGGCTTGTGCCTGAGCTTGAGCTTGCACCTAATCTTGCACTTGTTGGGCAGCTTGTGCAGCTTGTGCAGCTTGAGCAACTTGAGTGGCTTGAGTGGCTTGAATAGCTTGAGTTGCTTGCGCAACTTGGGCAGATTGCTATTGTTGTAATAAGGCTTGGGCTTGAGCAGCCTGTTGTTCTTGTTGTACTTGTGTTTTTTGTGTGGCTTGGGCTGCTTGTGCTTACTGAGTAGCTTAGGCTTGTTGAGAAGCTAGTCGTGCAACTTGTTGATTCTAAATTTGTTGTTCATTGCCTTTTGATAGGCAACCTGTTGAGCGACTTGCAACATGATGTTATATGGGTTTGTTGTGTTTGAGTTTGGAGGTGGTGGTGGTGGATTTGGAATGGTGTTTTTTTCCCTGATGAGGGGTGTTGTTGTATTGATGGTGGGGATTTGTGTGGTGGATGGTGCAATTGATATGCTTGGACCTTGAGAGACCATGTTTATGGATGGTGTTGTGATTGCTTGGGTTTCTTGGAAAGTTTCCATCTATTGTTGTGATACAAATGGCAAGATTGGAGGATTCGACATGATGTTTTGATTGATGATTGGGGGGTTTTTTTTACTTTGATTGAGTGGTGGTAAAGGAGGTAACTTTGAACCAAGATGTGGTGTAGATGTTAATGGAAAAGTTGGAATTGGTGGAAAAATAGGTGGTATATTCCCTTGGGGAAATCATGAAGATGAAGGGTCAAAGATTCCCCCTAGTCCAAATAGCCCACCTCCTCCTTGAAAATTCATAGGGAGAGAAGTTTATGTGTTGAGAGGGTATGTCGGTGTCATGCAAAAAGATGATGATGGATCATTGGGGTCTTGAAAGGTGAGTGGAACATTTGGGTGTAACATATTTAATGGGATGGATTGACCCAAGATAGTTTTTGCATCCAAATCTTGGTTATTCATAAGGGGGTGTGTCTATAATGCATGGAGCAATGGATGATGTGATTTATGGGATGATTTGGGTGATGCTTTGAAATGGAGGTGTGGATGAGATTGGGGGCATGATCCCAAGAGGTTTCTCCACAATAGTTCTTACATCAAAATCAGAAGGGAGTTTAACCCCTTATTTAGCTAATTCAAGCATGTATTGGGAGGGATTTATTATCATCATGGTATTAAAAATTTTGTGAGTTTCGATATTTTAAACCATTTAGATGATCTCATCTTGTGTCATCCCTAAGACATTATTGGTGACATCTTCCACTTGACCTTCTTCTTGAGGATTTTTTGATGATAGAGAAATATTGGTTTGGGGATTGCTTGATCCAACAAGATTGATTTCAGAATTGTTTTGACTTAGCTCACTCGAAGTTGATTTTTCTTTATTTGTTTACATGTTCTTCTTATGTTGAGATCTAGTTTGCACCATAAAATAGGGATCAATTTTCAAGAATGTAAGAGATAATCCTCTAATTCTTTGGATTGATCTAATATTTAGGTAAAAAAAGGAAAGTCTAAGATAATGAGGATCAAAAGGATGATGATGGTGATAATGAGAGGTGGAGGATTGGTGGATGTTTTAACTCTTAGGAAACCTTGAGGGGGATACTAAACTTTAGGACTTTGGATTTGATATTTTGATTTTGGATTTTGGATTTTAATTTTGGATTTATTTTATTTTATTTTGATTTTGGTTTTGATTTGGGATAATGAACTCATAAACTCTAAGAGGTTAGATGTTGTCTTAGAGTGAGCTTGTCCACAAGATGATAATTTGACTAAGTGTGCAAAGAAGGAATCATATATACCCACATAGTCAAATGAGATGATTTGGATTTGTTTTTTATTTTTGACTTCAAGAGGATTTGCCCAAAGTTTAGCATAAAGAATTTTTTCAAGATTTCCGAGAGTTTTTTGTGAGGTGAATTTGGATTTTGATGTTTGATGGGTGGATGAAAGTTTTATTTTGATCCTAAGAGACTTAGAAAGCCTTTTTTTTACTAGACCAAGGTGTTCAAGAATATGCTAATACTTCCTATGTGAGGTATTCGAACCTTTGAAAGAGACATGGATTTTGACAATAGTAAAATGAATGAAAATTTGGATTGTTCCTTGATGCACGTTTGTAAAAGTTGAAGTTCAATATTTCTCTAAACTCGTAAAGCATAGACAACATTTTCTTGTGAGATTTTTGACTAAGACCTTTGGTCTTCAATTTTTGGATCTTGATCTTTCAGGAAATCATTTGAAAGAGCACATGTGTGAGGTTCAATTTTTTTTACCTTTTCTTAATGACTTCTTTTTACCACAAACAATTCTTTATTAGCTTTTCAAACTGAATGTCCAATATCCCAATTTCTTCTCATCCCACAAGGTCCATTATGTGGAAATCAAGGAAATTAAGGAAAACGTTCCCTATTATTGACTTTTGTGAGAAAATTAAGATGTAAATTTAAATGCTTAGAAACCTCTAAGGATAGGATCCCTAGGGAAAGCAATAACACTTGAATTTTATCAAAGGTATTTTCTTCTTAAAGGGTTTGAAACTTGATGATCATGTTGAATGTTTGTTTTTCGATGTTTGAGATCCAAACAAAGTGTTTTTATTCCAAGAACATGCACAACCCTATGGATATTGAGATAATATTTGTTGAATCCCCACTTGGATAAATCTAGCTACACCTACTTTTAGCAGATGATTAGATGCTTAACCACATAGGCTCTCCCTTATAGTGCACTCACTTCTTAGGTCAGCTAAGCATCATTACCCATGAAACTCACATGACATACTTCTCATCTCTACTAAAGCCATAAAAATGTGGGGTGGCTTCAAAATGACCATTCTTGCACCAACAAATAGTTTAAGGATTTTGGTCTTCTAGACAAAGGGTTTTAATACAGGCATTTTGTTCATGGGGGATCATCAATGTGGCAAGAGACCATTGTTTCCCTTCTTGTCAGAACAATCCTCATGATACTTTAAATTTCCTCCAATACCCTCACTTATATATTGGTTGGAATTCGCTTAGCTTTAGCGTGTTCCCAGTTGTATCATTCCCTTAGGTGATTACTTTTTCCCACAAGGTAGGCCCTCTAAAGATAGAAAAAAGTGAGCAAGTACATCCATAGTTCTATCAATCTTTGTTTAGAAACAAAGAGAGAACACACGCAATATACCTAACTCACACTCACAAGATTTGTTCAATTTTAAAATAAAAATTGAAGTGTGGAGGAAATCACTTATACAACTTAATATCACAAAAAACCTTTTGATTCTCAAGATCGTTGTGAGGAATGAGAGAAGTGCATATGTATTTTATATGATATTATTTTGGATAAAGATTACAAAACATAGAACACATGTTCATTTTAATTCCTCAAAGAAATAATTAGATTATTTTTAAGAACCAAAAGGAAAAGTGAAAGTTGCTTGTTCAATGTTAAACCTTAAAAAAAATATAGGAAGTTGCCTACGATTCTTTTTAATCCTTTTGTATTGTTCTTTTTAAACCCAAATTGAAATCTATTGAGTCCTACAAGCATGAAAGATATAAAATTATTAGAGGAGGGATTATAATTTCTCCCTAAAGTGTTTAAAAACACTTGATTCAATGAGATGATGATGTCATAGAAGTCTTTGTCCTCTTTTCCCTCCTTCACCTTCGATCAATCCAACCTACAAAAAACTTGTTAAACTATAGAAATAGAGGTAAAAATCCAATTTGAAAACCTAATCATAGACTGTACCACTGGAGTTGGGTAAAAGGCATTTTTCATTTGATCAATATGCAAGTTTAAATCCACATTCCCCATAGAATTCATTTACAATGCACAAAATAGGAAATAAATGAAGAACACAACAAAGAAATCTATTAAATCCTATTAGAGCATGCAAACTCTCAATCCCAGGGGGGAATTGGTGCCATTTTGATGTGAAAAATGGCCCTTTCCCAATCCCTTGTAAGCTTTGTGATGCCTTGATGATGATTTCATGATTCTTTGGAGAAAATCCTACATAACCTAGCTATAAAACTTGAAAATGGATGAATGATGAATGAGAAAAAATCAAAATCTAAGGATTATGAATTTGCATCAAGTTTTGGATCTAAAATACAAAGGAAAGCCTCCTATTTATACATGAGAATATTGGAGAACTAGGAAAAAAGGATGAATGTGGGATTAAAGATGGAACAATGGCATTGTGCCACTTGTCAAGATACTAATGGAAGGAGGTTGAGCATATTTTGATCAATGTGCATGCTTTTGAAATTTGAATTTGAAGAAGTGACATGTGTAAGAAGAGTTAAATGCCACTTGGGTCAAGGAAAAGGACATGTAAGAGGATTTTAATGCCTTGTTGGAGAGGACAAGTCCTTTTCGAGGGACTTTTTGAATTTGAAGAATATTCCATCCTTTGATACCTTTTTGAATGAAAAAGGGGATTTAATAAATCAAATAAATTGATTTATTGTGCAAGTTACAAAATCTAGAGGATTTGATGGATTAAGATTAGGATTAATCAGGATTTGATTAATTTAAAAGGAGATTAGTTGATTTGACAATTTGATTTAGTTTTTAGGATTTAAATAAATCAAAATGAGAGGAATAATGGACATTAGTAATTTAATTAAATACATTTGATTTATTCAATTAAAGAAGATGATGTTAAATGAAATCAAATAAAGATTAATTTATTTAATTTAATAGAATGATTTTAGAGATTTAATTAAATAAAATGATTTATTTAATTAATAAAAGATAATAATTTAATAAGATAAAAATGATTTATTTAATTAAAAGATGGAATATGATGAATTTAATCAAATAAAGATTATTCAATTAAATGGTTAGTAGAGAGATGATTGAGGAAGAATCAGTGTTAGTAAATCAAAGTCAAATACATGATGTTGACCAGGATATTTTATGTGTCTACAAGGATAGTGGAATTGCTTCCACCCACTTAGTGAAGTATTGAGTGGTGGTGATGATGAAGGTGTGACCATAAGATGAGGGAGGGTAAATCTTGCCGATTAAGTCAAAACACCATTGTGAGAAGGGCCATGGTGTAATGATGGGTTGCAAATCTTGTGCAGAAGAATGGATTAGATCTACATACTATTGAAATGGTACACATCTCTTCATGAACTCACAAGTGTCATACTCCATAGTGGGCCAGTAATATCCTGCCTTGAGAATTTTCTTTCCTAAGGCCATCCCATCAGAATGAGACCTATAGACACCACTATGAACTTCATCTAACGCAACATGGGATTCTAATTCACTTAGACACCGAAGTAGAGTACCATCATACCCTCTACGATAGATTGTATCTCCCATGATTGTGTATCGGGAAGTGTGTTGGATGAATGATGTGTGTTGGTTATGGGTGAGGTCAAACAATCGAATATTGTCATGTAAATAGGAATAAATGCCATGCCATGATACCGAGGTGATTGGGGATCCATGATATCACACACCATTTCATTGTTAGGAATATCATACGTTGGTATTAATAGTTTCTCAACAAGGAATTTGTAGATAGGGAGATAATCCAAAGAGTTTAAATGCATTGAAGACAATAAATAAATTAAATCCTATCAAGCACCATGAAGTACAAACTAGAATGAAAAATAATAATAGTAAACAAATAACATGCAAACCGATTTTCAAACTAGTGTTGATTCATCTCCAAATTAAATATATAAAACATAGACCCCCATTATAATTTCATGAGCTTTCCAAAAATGTAAAAATTTCTGAAAAAGTCGTCGATTTACGTCCAGAAAATCATATTTATGAAAATAATTAAAATCAAAATAACTTCCACAAAAATGATCATAAACCCTTGATTTTTTTACTATAGCCTCTTGAAATAATGTGCAAGGTTTTGTAAAAATCTTGTAAAAAAATTCGTAGTTGTGTAGAAGATATGAAGAACTTTGTAAAACTTGCGGTTTTGTCCAAAAATTGGCAGATCTGCAAAACAAAGTCAATTAAACCTGCAAAAAAAACACCATTAAAAGCCTTGCATGCACTACATAAACCCTTATATGCACTACAGAAACCCTTAGATGTGCTAAAATGAAATTTTTTCCAAAATTTTGAATTCCAGAACGTGAATCCTGACATAAAACCTACAAATAAATGTTAAAAACGGGGCAAGGCCCCATAGTGGGCGCCAAAATGTAGATAGAGATATAATCCAAAGAGTTTAAATGCATTGAAGACAATAAACAACTTAAATCCTATCAAGCACCATGAAGTACAAACTAGAATGAAAAATAAGAATAGTAAACAAATAACATGCAAACCGATTTTCAAACTAGTGTTGATTGATCTCCATGGCTCTTCTCCACCTGCACAAGGATGCAAGATTTCAAAGGTTGATTGTTGGAGGAATGTTGGTTGCTTAATTCTACAGCATAACGATGTGATAAAGGTTTGAAGGAGAATGATGGATGAAAGATAGAATATTTGAAGAATAATTTTGACAGAGTGAGGATACTTAAGAATCAACCGCCTAAATGAATTGTGAGAGGTTGTATTTATAGAGTTTTGAAAAGCTTCTGATTGGTTGATATGATCAATGGCTATGATAATTCTTGACAGATCAAATGGCTGAAGATAGATGAGAATGAAGAGAAAATAGAAGAAAACCTGAAAACAAGATTTTTCTATTTTTACGAAAGAGAAGAAGATAAGAAGATAAAAAATCATATTTCTTTAAAAGAATAAAAGAAATATTTAAAAGCTGATAAATAATGAATTAAAAATTCAATTATTTATTTGTGGATGAAATTCAGCTTTTTCTTAATTAAATGAAATATTTTAATTAAGCTTTTAAAGTAGAAGAAAGTTTTTGATAAGAAGAAAGCTTTAATTAGGGTTTTTGAAGAAAGCAGAAGATCTCATATTTAAATAAAATATTTAATTATGATATGAGAAGAAAATAGAAGATAATAAAATATCTAGTTGTGATTTAGAAAGAAAGCATAAGATATTTAATTAAATAAGGTTTATTTAATTAAACCACTTTTATGAAATTAATTAAATGAAATATTTAATTAATTAGAAGAAGAAATTAAAATAGAAGAAAAGGGCAATATTTAAACTTAATTAAATCAAAAGATTTAATTTAAATTCAAACAATGATAATTAATTTAAATAAATAAAATGTATTTATTTAATTAATTAAGTGGATGTATGAAAATAATTAAATAAAATAAATTTATTTAATTATGAAGGAAGAATAAGATGAATGAACAATATAATTAAATTAATTAAATTTAATCATATGTAGAGGATTTTAGAAAACTAATTAAATAATAAACATTTAATTAATTGCCAGGATTATAGACATGACCATTTTTATATGTATACAAAATTCATAGTTTATTTGGTCTTTAGGCATGTCAATAAGAGATCCAATTACAGCCATAGCATCAGCTACCTTGTTTTGCACTCTAGGAATCTACTCAAACTAGATATGGGTGAAATATTTCTTGAAGTCATCCATCATGCATTTTTAAGGTAAAATCATATCATCCTTAGTTTGAAACTTGTCATTGACCTACTTGATTGTCAATTAAGAATTTCCAAAGACACGAAGATGACTGCTATTCCATTGGAATATGCTTCTTAGGCCAGTGATTAGAGCTTCATATTCAACAATGTTATTTGTGCATGGAAATGCTAACTTGAATGACTTTAGAATGTAATCACGTTGAGGGGTGACAAAGAGAATTCCTACACTAGATCCATTGTGAGTATATGACCCATCAAAATATAGTGTCCATGTATTTGATTCTAAAACTATAAGGACCCCTTCATCATGAAGCTCAACTACTGATGGATATGCATCAACCAAAGCAACATTGGCCAATTGATCTACTATCACTTGCCCTTTGATTGCTTGACGGTCCACATATTCATTGTCAAACTCATTGAGTAGCATAATCCACTTGGCCATGCTGCTAGTTAATGACATTCTTGATAATAGATATTTGAGTGCATCAACTTTTGATATTAGCTTGATAGGATGATTGAGCATATAGTGGTGCAACTTCTATGAACTGAAAATAACTGCAAAGAAAGTTTTTTCCATTGGGGAATAATTAAGCTCATAGCCCACAAGTGTATGGTTGACATAGTAGATGGAACATTCTTTATGAAACTCATCATATTGTGCTAGCAATCCCCCCAGTACAATAGTGGCTTACCCAAAATGTGAGGCATTAAAATTGGTGGATTGGATACATATTCTTTGATCTTATCGAAACCTCGCTAACACTTTGGATCCCATTTCAAGGTTATGTCTTTATGCAAGAGGTGTGTAAATGACTAGCATTTATCAGCAAGTTGGGATATGAAGCACCTAATAGACTATAATTTTCCTTGCAGAATTCTTAATTGTTTTAGATTGCGAGGCGAGGGAATTTCCATTATAGCTTTGAATTTTGTTGGATCCACTTTGATGCCCTTTCTAGATACAATGAAACCTAATAATTTACCAAATGTGACACCAAAAAAACACTTCTTTGGATTCAAGCACAACTTATATTATTCCAACCACTCAAAGATTTTCCTCAAGATCTTGGGACAATCTTCTCTCATTTTGGATTTCCCTAGTAGATCATCAACATAATCTTCCATTATATTATGGATGAGGTCATGGAAGATGTTTGGCATTGCATGTTGATAAGTTTCCCACATGTTCTTGAGACCAAAGGGCATGAAATTGTAGCAGAAAGTTCCCCAGGGGGTGGTGAAAGCAGTCTTGTGATGATCTCTAGGTGTAACTCTAATATGATTATAGCCAGAAAATCCATCCATGAGGGATAGCATAGCATGCCTTGTTGTGAGATCTACCAACATGTCAATGTTAGGAAGCGAGAAATAATCTTTTGAGAAAGCTTTATTGAGATCTTGAAAGTTTGTACAATTCCTATTGTTCCCATTAGGTTTAGCCATAGGTACTATGTTATATATCCAATCAAAATAGTCAATAGGTCTAATGAAGCTAGCCTCTAATAGTTTTTCTAGTTCTTTCTTGGCAAGTAGGGCCACTTGGGGATTCATTTTTCTGATCTTCTATTTAACTAGTTTTGCATCTGGATGAACATCAAGATGATGTATAACCAACACAGGATCCAATCCTAGCATATATGAATAGGACCATGCAAAGTTGATGATCCCTTCCTTTAGTAGATTGACACTGATGGGATACTCTTCCTCTGACAATAACTTGGACACATAGGTGATTTTGGGCTCATCTTATGTTCCCATATTAACTTCTTGCATCTCTTTGATCAAAATTGAAGACCATTTAGATAAATGAGTTCAAACAAGGGGAAGATGAACATCCCCATCCTCTACCATTCCATCGAGGTTTTCACTATCAAATACACCCTTTATTTTTACTTTTGATGAGTCAAGAAGTGTCTTGGGGAGGTTTTCACTAGATGACTCTTTTTTGTGTTGTTTCTTTTTTCTTTTGTGGTTAGGGTGTTCATCTTCCCCCAATCGCATAAGATGTACAAAAGTGTCCTCTAAAGGAAAATTGTCTATAGGTGTGATCCATCGTAGGTCCCAATCAATAAGGTCGAGGTGAGAGAGGGAAAGGCTAATGGAAAATATTGATGTGGAATTGAAGAGGGAAGGGAGATCAACATCATCATATGAGAGGATGATGGCTTCTTCTTTAGGTATGTCTTCAAGGAAACTGTTATCTGAATCGACATTATTTGAGGTTCTAGTAGATGGTACAAGACCCTTTTTGTTTTGGTCATAGTCTAAGCCCACATATTTAGGTCACACAGGCATCTCAATGGGCTGCAATATTTCATGTTCCTCTACACCAAGTCCTCCCCCTTGGTTGTAATTTTTTGCTAGCTTTGAAGCATAAGGATAAACCTCTTGGAAGTATTCAATGAGAGGAGGTGATGGCTTAGCTTCTTCTTTGTAGACCCATTGATTGATGTCTTCATCTACCTAATCTTATAGTGTTCCTAAGGACTATAAAGTGGTAGAACCCACATTCTTAGAGATGATAGTTTTTGTCTTCACTTCTTCCTTTGGTTCAGACTGAGAAGGTTGGCCATAGGTGCGAGGAGATGGAGGCATGGTTGCCACATTTAGAGTTGCACGCATCTCAATTATCCACAACCTTTATCAATGATCTAGACCTTGGTGATGGTGGATTCAGACATAGTTGATGGAGTGGATAATGAATTGGAGGATGGATTGGAAGGATATTTCTAAGGCTCCCCCACCTCTACTCCTAGACAATATCAAGATTGGGGGAAAGAAGCTTCTAGAGCACAGCAATACTCAAAAGGGTAAGGATCTGCATAGATGGTTACTTCAACCCCATCGTATGGGAACTTCAGGTACTGGTGATAGGTGGATGCAATGGCCTTCATGGTTTAGATCCATGGTCATCCAAGAAGGAGGTTGTATGGAAAATCTATATCAAGGACGTGGCATGTAGTGTAGTGGAAAATGGGGCCAACCTAGATAGGAAGATAAATAATACCTTATGAGTCCCTTTCTGCATTGTCGTAGGACTTGATTGTAATGATTTGACTATCCAAGTCAGCATGAGTACACCCTACCTATTTTATGAGCTTTAATGTACATAGATTGAGGGCAGATCCCTTATCTACCAAGACCCATTTTTCCTTATGTCGGGTGACCAGGAACTCAATGTGTAAAGCATGATTATGGGATGGATTGATCGGTGGCATATCATTTTGGTTGAATCCCAGCTCATAGGTGGCCAAAAAATGTCCTACTAAAGCTTGTAACTGGGAAGGATCAATGTCATTGGGCACATGTATATCTTACAAAGCTTTTGTAAGGATTTCTTGGTGGATTGGGGAAGACCTAAGAAAATCCAAAATGGATATTTGGGTTGGGGTCTTACCAAGATAGTCAAGGATATTGTATTGTGAGCTCACAGGAGTTGGCTAAGATTAAGTGGAAGGCCCAGGAATAGATATGTGGGTACGACATCTGGTAACAACACATTGAGGGTCTTTACCTTTGACATGAATCATAGATACGCATGGCTCTCCTTGAGTGGTGTATGTAATAAGGGTCTCATAATTATATGGCACATTTTTATATCTAATATTATTTTTTCTATTATTCTGTCTATTATTGCTAGACCCAGGGTTTGGATTTGAGGTACTGGGACCCTGATTGTGCTTAGGGAAGGAATTTTGATATATTTATAATTGAGCATTTGACGATGTGTCCTAATTTTCATCCACTACGATATCACCTCAATCTATGAGATATTGCATATAACCTTTAATTCCTTGACATTTATTAGTGGAGTTACCTTTTATCTTGTGATAATCACAATACTCATTCTCTCTATACGAAGTGGGTTTGGGCTTCGATTCATCAAAAGGATTTTTCATAGGATAGTTGACCACATAATTCTCTTGAAGCAACCTCTTGAAAACAGCATATAAAGGTTCTCCCAAAGGAGTGAATGCACATTTATTATTCCCTTGATTGTATTGATTGGACAGTGGAGGAGGACAGGGTGCACCATGTGGTACAAATATGACATTTGAAACAGATTGTGGATTGGGGACATATTGTGATCTTTGTGAAGTGTTGGCTACTTGGATGTGTTTGGTGTCAGTGACACCATCATTGATAGCATTTTTATTTATGTTCTAGTAGCGAGATTTGTCTCCAGATGATTTATCTTTATCTTGGTTAAGGATTTTTCTTTTTCCTTGAGAAATAAGGGCCCTCTCAATGGTAGTGCCCTTCTCAATGACCTCTACAAAGGTGGTAATGCAATGGAGGTGTAGGTTATTGGCCAATTCAGGGTGGGAATTTGCAACAAAGATGGTTACCAAGTCCTTCTCATTGAGATTCAATTCTATCTGACTAGCCAAGGCTCACCACTTTCGTAGGTAGCTTGAAAATGCTTCTCCCTCACGTTGTTTATCTTTCAAGAGATCTAAAGTATCTATATCCTTCTCCAGATTGAAGGAGAAGTTTGAAAAATAAAATTCTGAGAAATCTGTAAAGGAAAAAATTGAAACCTTCTAAAGACCCATGAACCAATCTAGAGCTTGCCCCATTAGGCTCCTAGGGAACAATCACAAAAGATAGTTTTCATTATGTAGAACTTCTTGGAAATGCATATAAAATTCTTGTAAGTGATTTCTTGGATCACCTCTTCCTTTGTATTTATTGAATTTCATCATTTCTAAATGCTTAAGGAAGGGGACAAGTGAGATGGAGGGATCAAATAGATAAGGACAAATCACCTCAAATTTGAAGGAATTCTTAGATGTCCCCGCTTGCAATTCTTTTAGGGCAGCTTTCATCTCTTCCCACTCCTTATTAATTGGTATTGAGTAGGAAGGACCTTATAGTTTTGACTAATCATAGGGGATATATTGTTGATGTGATGGAGGTGGAGACAGAATGGACTGATCATATGATGGAAAAGGTGGATATGAAGGGGTGTGTTGGTATTGATTGGGATACATGGATTGCGGATTGGTATAAGTTCATTGATATGATGAAGAGGAACCCTGTTGATATGATGGTGACTATTGGGAGTAAAATGGATTGGATTGGTAGTTGTATACTAAATTTTTGTTGGGAAGCATATAAAGGTTCTTATTGATTGGACTACTGGTAATAGGTGTTTTGTTGTGATTGTGGGGGACTAGTATAAGATGGTTGTTGTTGGGATTGTGGTGGATTGTAGTAATAGTAATTGGGATTGGATGTAGTAGCTTATGGATGGTAGGTTCTTTAGGGATGGTATAAGTATTGGGAAGTAGGGTTTCTTGGGATTTGTTGAAAGGACTGATGTGATTGTGATAGGATTTGGGAATGATGAGGTGGTTATTGATAAGATGGTGGTTGTTGTTGAGGAGGTTGTTGATAGGATGGTGGTTGTTGTTGAGGGGTGCTTTGCAACTGATGAGGACGTTGTGATGGATTTCCTTGATATTGGTGTAGTGGTTGGTGGGATTATGATGGTATTTGAGTTTGAAGGCGAGGTTGTTGATGGAGTGTTTGTGATGGTGTTTGTTGTGGATTACCTTGAGATTGATGTGGGGGTTGTGATGGATTACCATGTGCTTAATGCAAGGTTGGTTGTTGAGGTTGTGACCAGATTTAAATCTGATGTATAGGTTGTGACATGATCTATTGTGGTGGTTGTTGATAAGGTGGTTGGGATAGCACTTGCTATGTTAGTAGATTTCCTTGAGGTGGATGTTGAGATGTAAATGGAGGTGGTGATAATTTTGATGTGTGTGTAACTAGGAGGTATATGAGGGGGTGGCACAGGGAAGGGATTATATGGATTGACCCTTGTATTTCCTAATATCTAAACCAATTAATTCGATGGGAGAGATGGTGAAGATGGTATAGGGGTTGGACCTTGCGAGATGTTCATACCCTACAGGCTGGGAGGACCTTGCGAGATGTTCATACCTTGCAGATTGTGAGGACCTTGTGAATTACCAAGACTAGGAGGATTGTTAGGATCGGGTCCTTAGGGATTATTAGGATCAGATGTTGCACCCATTACTAAAATTGGGACGTGGGTAGGTGGAACCTGATAACACACATCATTGCCAAATCTCGATTGATATCGTGTGTCATGTGAAGTAACCTGGGGGACTTGTGAAACTGATGAACTAGGATTGACTTGTGAATTCTATAGATCATAAGGTAGAAAAGGGGGTGTAATATTGAAATATTATGATACATCAAACCCTGGGAGTGGATTGGTACCCTTCACGAGTAATGTGGTGAGAATTTTATCCCTATGCTCATTGAGAAGATGGTCTATCATTTGCACATTAGTGGGGTTGTTAAGATATTCATCGATGGTGAGCTCAAGTTGGTTAACCATTCTTTCTTTGGGGGTGGATTGTGTATGAATCTTTGTGTTGGACTATGAAGAGCCACCATTAGTGTGTGGATTTAGAGGATGTTGAGGCTGACCACCTTGAGACCATTGTTGTTCCATGAATTTATTTTTTTGTGATCGGGTATGGGGCATGAAAATGCAAAATGACACTACCCTAAGATGCCCTAAAGGGTTAATAATCTAGATGATGACTAAAAGGATTGCTAAGATGATAGATCGATTGATTGGATGGTTGCTAGGATAATGATGGATTGAAGATTGGATTGGATTGAGTTGGATTGATTGATTGGATAGGATGATTGATTGGATTGGATCAATAGGGCTAAATCTAAATTAGATTTAGAAGTTCAACTACATGATATAAGATGATGGTGATTGGATCAAATGATAAAAATGATGATTACAACACAAAATATACCTCTAGATGGAAATAGATTGATTAGGCCATGAAGGATTACTAACTCAAGATGAATGAAAATCCTAAGTAAGCATGAATGATAATGACTAGGGTTAGCTTCCTAACCCGATTACATAAAAGAACCCCTAAAACAGTGTCTAAGGGACTCATATTGATAAATTGATGATGGATATGCAGTCTAGAGATGTCCTAGGATGCACCTATGTGATTTAATTATAGATTTGATGACTTTCAAAAAATGAAAACATACTAAAATGATGATCACAAGAAACTAGATGGAGATTAAAAAAAATGATCACAAGAATAGAGTCGGGAAATGATAGCCTTTCAGTGGTTAAGAGGATTCAACCTCATGTTTTTGTATGAGACACGGATATGCCCCTATGAGTAATGGATTAATCATTCCAAGTAATGGGTTCACCTATCTAAAAAGGTATGGAATCATCTCTATGTGTCACAGGATAGCCTCTCTAATTCACAGGATCACCTATATCTTGGATTGTATAGGTGAGATTTATAGGATTGCCAAACTAGGAAATGGGCTCGCCCATCTAGGTTTCCATATCACCCTTTTCTTTAGATCTACAGAAGGGGATGGGAACACTTATCAAGGTAATGACTTCACCTATTTCCTTAGATGTACAGACTGGATATGGTATCAACCATACATGGGATCACCTATCTAGTTAATAGGACCACCTATGTCTTTAGGTGTATGGACAGAGGTAGTATGGACTAGATATGGGATCACCCCTACAGATAATAGTTCACCTATTCGAGGGTATGCACAAAAAAAAATGGTATGAACTAGATGTGAACTTGCAAATGAGGATGATAGGATTTCCTATTAAGGGAACAAGTGAATGCGGGGTCGCCTATCGAAGAGACCCACAAGAAATTTTTCCCTTGACAATAGTGAGTTCACCTAAAGGATGACTAGACTAGACTAAGACATGGAATCACCCCTTCGATAATAGGATCACCTATCCACAATGCAAGTTCACCCCTATGAGAATAAATCTCACCACCGAGTGTAGGGATAGACTATGGCAAAGGACTAAAAACATGGCAATCAAAAAGAATTGGGCTAGAACTAACTCATACTGATAACAAGCACTAGAATATCACAAGAAGACACTCCAAATAGCACAAGCCTAAAATTAGTAATAAAGGTTTTCTAACTCAATGTAGGCCCACCACCTTGAGGGGACACCCCAAGGTTAATACTCCATGATACCAGGGTGGTTCTCTAGATCACCCTTTCTTGTGAAGGTGGATAGGTAGGGATCCAATGGTGAAGGGTCACCAATAGACACCATGGGCTCACCTTCTCTCTCTCGTCAAGAACTATCATAGTTCACCATGAGGATTTCTACCTCAACATAAGGGAATACGTGGTGAGTAACTTTGAGGTATGGTCTGCATCCCCTGAACTACACCAAGTTGTGGTTGAAGATGAGTCTTAATCTAGGCTAGATATGCTACCTTGTGAGTCCTCAATGCACCAGGAGGGTGTGTGAGGCACAACCATAAACACCAGCCTATCACAAGAGTGGATCAAGAGCCCTAACAAGGTATTAGAAACTCATACTAACCCTACACATCTTATCTAGGTATCACCCTAGCTTCGACACTTCACTAAATGTAACGTGACTAAATTGGGGTACATCTTTGGCTCTCCCCCATTTATTTACCCTAGTAGTAACACGTGGTCGATATAGTCCCCCAGGTGATGGAATGCCAAGTCTCAATAAAGGGAAGGAAATACTAGATGTTTCTATTGGTCCCCAAGCTCACACATAGCACAAGGGGAGATCATACATGTACTAGTACTCCCTAGGTGGACTCAACTAGAATGGAATGAGTTGCAATTTCTGGTCATGCAAGATCTCTGTATGATTCAAGGGGAGAGCATAAGTCAACAACACGCTCCCAAACATAGAAAACAAGTTAATTGACCCTTTAATTTAGTCTACGTGTGCCTAGCCAGTATGAAAAAGACAACAAATAGAGCTAACTAAAGGCTTCAACTACTCATCCTGCAACACACGTGTTACTAGTTTTAACCTCCAATCTTGGGCATACAATTAGCTACACAAGCATTAGTAAAATCTCACAAGTACAAAAAAATGAGTCAGCTGATTAGTATCCAAAACTAAAACCAAATGAAAGCTCAAATTGAAAATTTCAACATTCTAGATTACATCAAGTTTGCCTCTACGAGATGTGAATTCGCCCTTCACCTAGATGTAAGATCACCCATTCAAGAAATAGGAAATATCATAATTTCCTATTGAATGGAGGGGCGGGAATGTATTTTCCTCTACGGTTATACACCTGAGCACATACACTTCTGAAAGCTCTGGTCTAGGTTATGAGTAGCAAGTTCACCTTTCTAAGGGAAAGGTGTATACATGTTCACCTGTGTCTAATGTAGGTTCACCCTACATCAAATGGATTCACCCGTTGAGAGTGGATTCACCCCTATGCATGAAACTTGAACCTGCAAAACTTCAAACAACAAGCAACATAAAAGTAGAACAATGACATCCCACCAGGTGTGCTAGAAATTTGTGCAAGTGAAATTCCCTATTCTAAGAATGCAAAACATAATGAAATGAAAAAAAATGAATCACCACAACTTTTCAAGATTGGCCTAAGTTAAATTCAAAAAAAAATAAGAAAATAATACATTTTACCTTGCTTTAATTATTGAGTTGTTTGGCCCTTTGATTAACGATATGTGTGCTCCTTTCTAGGAAAAATGGCTCAAATTCTAGTGCAAAATGAAGCTAAGATGATGGCTATTGCAATGGTGGATGTGGGTATTGGATTGGATGCAAGATGGTGGCTCTAAAGTGCTGCAATAATGGAGGTATGCTAAGTTGTGTGTGAGTGCATGAAATTGGCTAAGTGTTGGCTTGGTTGAATGCTTACCCCAAAATGAGGGAAAAATACACTACTTTTAGGGGAAGTGCCTCTAAGCCAATAGAGAGCTAAGATGCATCCAAGTTGGAGGAGATCAATGGCCCATATGCATTTGAACTTCACAAGCCATCTCATGATGACATGTGTCAAATACGGTGGACAAGGAAGGATAAAGTGGAGATGATGCGGAGGTACTGTGAAGTACCTTGGAAATGGACAAGATATCCTCATAAAGGAGTTCTTTTTCCACATGTACCTTGAGAGGACAAGTGAAGAATTAAAAATTCCTCACAAATCCTCATCGGGATGAGAGAAGAAATTAAAAATTCCTTAAAATGCATGGGGGGAATCAATGTGAGTTTTAAATTCACATGGGGAAGAGGATAGCTTCTCCAAAAGGAGAAAGCATTTTATAATATTTGACTAAGAACACATGCCATAAATGGCATGAGGATTAGGTTAGCCTAAAGCAATGATTAAGGTTGTGCAAATGTAGGATTAGATGGGCTAATGCAAGATTAGGGGAAAGTGGAAAATTATGGAGGATGTGACCCTAATGATGATTAGGGATGTGCACACCCTACTTATAGATTAATTAGATTTATCTGGATTAAAAGGGGATTATGGAAGATGTTGGCATGCGGAGAGAGAAGAAGGTGAATTAAAAATTGACTTAATTCATTTGGACAAAATGACTAAATTAAATAAATTGAACTATTTATTTAAATTAGAGAGGAATAAAGTAAGGTATTTGATTGATTAATTGAATACCTTAGGGGACATAAGGCTGAGATGAAATATTAACCAAACAATAAAATATTTGATTAATATGGCTTAAGGATGTAGGATAGAGGAATGTGAGGGTGAATTTTACCATATGGGAGTGGTCAAATTCAAATGTCTAGAGATAGAAATCAAACCATCAAACCAACTCAATATCAACACTCTAACAAAAGATTCCTCTAAACTAGCTTTAACATTAGTGCATCCTGAATTGATAGACATTAGTGGTCTTGATTGTTATCCTTTGAATGAAATAGATAATTCCTCACTTAACATTAATTTCATCACACAAAACGCTTGTGTTTTGAATTTGTTAGATTTCACACCCTCTAGTAAAGGAGAGAACAAAATCTTGCAATCTAAAGAGTCTTGTGTAAGTATGACATATTTTACTAAGCAAGAGATATCTATGTCACAAAAAAATAGCAACATCTCCTACTTTTGATCAAAAAAGTATCTTTTTGAGACTCCTCCAAGATTGTTTGATATCCCTCCCTCAAAAAACATGAAATAAATTCTACTACAAACATTCATTATGTGTATATCATAGAGTTCATGGTCATTCTACTAATGAATGTAAGGCTTTGAGTAGTAAAATACAAAATCTTAAGGATTTTGGTGCTCTTTCTTATGTGGGAGCACCAAATTCCTCTAATTGATACTAATTTCACTCTAGCATTCATTTCATCAATTATTTCAGCTCGTCCTTGTCTTGCACTAAGTGGGGGAAAGGGGTTAGGAATCCTTGTCCACATATGTCACTAGTTGACTCTTTTGGCTAGTAGATCACCTTTCATTTATATGTAAGAGCAAGCTTGGGTTGTGGATGACATGTCTTAAGTTGGCTCCCATGTGATGTACTAAGTTATACATCATGGAGGCAACCCCTTCCCTTTTCATGATGTAGCTTATCAAAAACATATGACTTGGCATAGGGCTTTTCGAGTAATCTCTCATGTCTTCTTCTACTTTAAAGAAATTTCTCACAGTAATGGTGTTGGAAACCACTTTAAAGTGGGGGAATACATTGACACTCATGTTTCATTGTGTGATTTTATTTCTTCCTACAATTCATTTCTTTCTTGTTGGCGTCATTAGGTTTGAATTCCTCTAAGAGCATGATATTTCTTTAACGTGTCCTCTCTTGGAGACGTTAAGCATAATTTTCCATAAGATGAGACCTTGCATGAAACAAGAAAAATCCCTTCGAACATCCCTTTTTCTTGTTGCATTTTATTTTTGTACCTTATTAGATTCATGGAGGTGTTCCTTTTGTAGAAGTTGAAAAAACAACTTCACAGTCCCCAAGAATCATCTGCAAGCAATCACCTATCACATGCAACAAATATTCAAAACAAAAATGAGAGATGTTTTGTAAACCCTCTGAGCAAATTTCTACAAGCAAAAATCAGCATAATGATTATTGAAAGTAATTTTTTTACAAATAATACAAAAGCCTTCAAAAAGGAAATAATGCAAAACCCTAACCTTATCTTGAGAAAAAAGACAACTCAATAAAATAAGGATAATAATTAACCTAGGAAATAAATAATTCCTAAGTAAACTTATGCTAAAGTGTAATTAAATAATTAATTACACCAACACCTTTGATATGGTCCCTTGGGGCTTACCTAGTGAACAACTAGCTTCACTAGCCCTTGTGAGCCTACATTTTCTTTGTGTACCTTATTAAAGTCATGGAGGTATGGCTTTAATATGGTCCCTTGGGACTCACCTAGTGAACAACTAGCTTCACTAGCCCTTGTGAGCATTTATTTTTTCATTTTTTCCTTATCATAGTCATGGGGGTATGACTTTGATATGGACCTCTTCGGGCTCACCTAGTGAACAACTAGTTTCACCATCCCTTGTGAGCATGCATTTTGTTTGCATAGTGGACAATGCTTTCCACTTGTAAGCCTTTTTGGACAAACATCCTAGACCGGTCCACAACCTGTTGGATGGCCAATCAAAGCTTGATCTGTTGCATTCTTCTTTTTCTTTTTCCTTTTTCCTTCTTCTATCTTTGATGGTGTATGCTTACGATCTAGTTATGGATTCATATATCATTTGCAAGTGTGTTCCTTTATGCCTATGTTGGCCTTTCATAGGATCATGATCCTAGGGGTTTGATCATCCCTCTTGGTTATTGTTATCCTATCTTACTAGAATATGTACATTGGAACCCCTCTTGATTGTGTGGTTAACTACTTTAGCATGATTTTGAAGGAAGTTCATCCTCTCACTAAAGTGGGGACTAAATGTAGTGTAGAAAAATGCATACTCTTGCATTTTCACACTTTTTTGGACCCGCCTTGCTTTGTTTACCCCTATTTATGTCTTAATTGGTACAATTTTGCATCCACAAGCCTAATAAACTATATCTTTTCCTAGCTAATCCCAACAAACATCAAAGGATAAATGATAATTTCATGATTTTGTCTGTCCCTAATTTTTAGATTGGGACTAAGATGCCACCTAGGGCGTCTTTGTCCTCCATAGGTCTTGGGATCTTGATTTTGAAAGCACCTAAAAAGGTCCCTTTTTGGAGTTTGTGCCTCGAGTTTCATGCCTTGGGACTAAGACACCACCTAGGGTGTCTTAGTCCTCCATGAGGTACTTTTGGGATTTGATTTCAAATTCTAGTGGGATTTAGCCTCCTCAAATTAATAATTTCATATGTTGGCTTCTTGTGGTGTAATTTCAGGATATTAAGCATGGATAAGTATAAATACAATGTTCCTTCTCTCATTTTCTCATAGCAAGATAACAAGCATTCAAGTATTCATTCCTAAGGAACGTTTATGATATCAAGAGCAATTCATCAAGCATTTGAATCCATCATCAAGATTCAAGCATCATATCAAGGATATTATTGCATCATGTTTGTTATTGTGCTAACATTTGTGATGTAGGGTTTATGATTCAAGCAAGTGTTTCATCTAAGATCAACATCATTCAAGAAAGAGTCAAGAACCACATGTATCCATTGCAGCCATTTCAAGCATATTTGCAACACCTTATTACAAGGGTTTGGTGAGTTGTAACATTGCTTGTTGTCCATTCACCATTTCCTTAAATTATTCTATTTCATTTCAAGGTTTAATTACCAACAATGGGTTTGGCCAAGGAAAACCCCCATTTACTAACAATCAACAAGTTTTTCCCCTCTTGTGTGTTTGTGATTGCAGATTTAGATTGAAGACTTGAATATCATTTGAAGTGAAAAGTTGCAAAGTTGCATTGAAAATTTATCATCTTCATGGAAACTCACCTACAAGCCAAATCTGGAAGTTTTAGAACCTAAGATCAGAGAAGAAGGAAGTGCAGACATCAAGCCTCAAGACCACATTCAGAGATTCTAGAAATTCAAATTAGAACTAAGATGGTAGTAAGGGATTCTTAGTCCTCCTAGTGGAATTTTACAAAGATTATTTTAGATCCTATTATGAAATATGAAGATTTTGCATGTTTTGATAGCTTCTTTGCATTTTTGGAATCTCAACACATTTCTATAGTTTGTAGGTATATACATCATAACTTCTTGTTGCTTAATTTCATCATTTGCATCCTTCTTTTATCTTGCATTACTAGGCTTTGTGAGTTGAATGTTAAGTTGTCTTTTCCAAGCTTTTTCTTGGTGGTGAACCTATAAAAGCTTAAAGAACCCCCTCCTAGGTCTTCCTCATTGAGAATTGACTCACCTTTGAGGTTTATAGTCAATCCAATTTGGATTCCTAGGACATTATTGAATGATGATAGGAGAATATTGGTATTATATTACCTTTGTTATAAAGTACCCATTCCCCTACTATTCATGGGCTAAATGTAGTGTCAAAAAAAGTGGTCCTTTTTGACACTTAATTTTAGAATAATTGAAATATAACTAACCTAATTGTTTCTTGGAATAGTGTTGTAATGTGTTGTAAACATTCACACCATTCTAGGCCCCTCATTTGAGTAAAACATACTTTAATTTATCCTTTACAAAAATGTTGTAAAGTGTTGTAACACACTTTCACACTTTTTTATGGTTTATTTAATGAATGAGGACTCATGGGGCCCTTTTTATTGAATTGTACTTAATGTGTAACTTATTTAAGTGTTGTAAAGTGTTGTAACATATGTTCACATTTATCTAGGGTCCTCTTAATTAATTGTGGTTAATTGGAGTTAATTAGCCCCTTTAATTCAAATTTAAGCCTTATTCAAACCCATGATTCAAACTGCATAACATTTAATTGGGAAAATTCAAGGTCTTGGAAAATGGTGCCAGAACCCATTTGACCTAGGTGGTGAATGGGTCCTCCCTTAATGACGACCTCCTTTTGGAATTTCATTCTAGTGGAATTTTAATTGTATTCATTTCCAGATCTAGTGTCGACTTTAGTTGTTTGAATTTTGGGGTTAATTCTCAAATTATGTATAAATACAAGGTTATTTTACATAACTTCACCTAGAATGAGATTTCAAGAAAGTTGTAAGACAAAAATTTCATGAGATCAAGCATTCATAGTCAAGAAGCAAGCAAAATTGAAGTTTGGAGCAACATTGCAAGGTCTTCAAGCTCATTTTGTATCCAATATCAAGAATTAGAGAAGGTTGGTGATAGATGCCTACGGAGAATCATGAGGGATTCTAGGTGTTGGGAGATGCACAAGTCATACAACCAAGCCTAAGGACTTATTTTCTAATTGATCCCATCTTCTATAATCATCCTATTTGAAACCTACAAGAGGTGTTTTTAGATTTATGACTTATTAAATGGATTAGACATCTTCTTTAGTGAGTAATTTTGCATTGTTCATATTAAAATCAATGGTTTTATCCTAGCAAAATTAGAGAGAATTTCCTTTGCATTCTCATAGATCTTAGTCTTAGACGCACTTAAGATTAAAATTACACACACATTCAAATATTTCAATTTTTTATTCAACATCAAAGGTTTAATTACCAACAAGGGGTTTGGCTAAGGCAAACCCTTATTCATAAACAAGCTATCAATTCTTTCTTGCAGGTTATTGGTAGATCCAAATCCGAAAGTAAGAATTTCAAGGTGCAAAGGAGAAGAGAAGATCTAGAAGTTGAAGACCAAATTAAGAGATTTTCAGAAGGACAAAGTAGGACCCATTCACATTTAGTGGTGAATGGTTCCCTATTAGGGTTTGAAGGGTAGAAAATTCTATAGTATACAAGCTTTTGTTTCAGGTTCATAGCTCCCTAAAAAAGGCTACCAAGACTCATTCTCCTTTGGTTGTGAATAAGTCATTGTTAACAATTCAAGAAAGTCAAATTTCACCAGGTGCACAATTTCATCTCCTCCTTCTGCCAGAAAAGTTACAGATTCATACTATTTTATATTAGATTTATGCATTTCAAGTGTTATACCTAGAATTAGGGTTCACATATTAGTTGAATTCATTCTCCACAAGTTATGATTTATCTCACCACTTCGTCCTTGCATAAAGTAAAGATTGCAAGATCCCTCAATCTTGACTTAATCCACCTCTTGGGTTGATGGTTATTTCAATGTTCTTGGATCTCATATTTTGAATGAAACCCTAACTAGACTAAAGGGGGTTAGACTTCAAATCCTTCTCCCTTTTCTCTATGTTTCACATTGAGAATTTTTTCTTTGTGTAGCATTTCTCTTTTATCTTCTTTGTTTCTTTTTGTGGCAATGAGCTCTGGCTGTGAGACTTTTTGGATAGTGTGTCTTATTCTAGCAGTGATCCCTTGTACTGGTTTTGTAGTTACTTATACTGTGAGCTAATCCTCAATGTTGGTTTTCCCTCATTGGTCTTTCCATGTAAATTTAGTATTCTCTTGTATATGGCATTGTTATTTTAGTTTATGTTATCTGCATTTCATGATTAATCGCTTTAACAGAATAATGGTTTATTGAATGCTTGTGGATCTGATTATTGTTGAAGGCTTTGATGTTTTAATTTGCTACAACTAATTCACCCCCCCTCTCAATCATCTTGTTCATTCAACAGAGTTGATATGTTTCATATGTTATAAGATCTAGGAAAACCCGATTTTCCTATTAGGTTGCAGTTTACTCTTGTTTTTGGCTATGATTCATAGATTTGTTCTTATTACATTATTTAGATGACATGTTTGATTTGAATGTATAGATGTTTTAATGGATTTCAGATTTAGAGTGATAGTTTTTTAGGTTTACATATTAAGAAAAATATATGAAATGTATATATGTGACACAAGTTTGCATGGTTGCTTAAAGTGTTCTTATTGATCTATGGTTACTCCTCTGTCGATTTATTTGGAAAATAAAATCTAACATTGGTCATGGTGTTTGAGTCTTAGAGATTGACATGTTGTACCTAGGTATCTTTATTTTACATGACACTACAATGGGGTTGAAACTACTTTTCAATTATTTGAGATTGGAGAAGTTATTATATATTTATCTTTTGAGATGTTACATATGAGTAGATTTTAAAAAATTATATGATGTGGATTTTGTTTGGTAGGCCATATTCTTGGTCACCATTATTACATTGGTATTGTTATTGTAGTGAGAGATGGTTATTGAGAGTACCAGATATATTTATTCATTTAAATATTTAGTAGTATTGTATGGTGCATGAGAATCTTTGTTCACTTTCAGTAGAGTATTGGAAATGGTATTAGTCATGATGTGATGTATAACTCGGTATTACTTTTAGTGGGAGATTTATGTTGTTACATAATTTTTTTTATCTTCTTTGTTTTAATAATTTGGTTCTAAGTTGTTATAGTATGTACTGAGCCATGAATAATCTTTCATTAGAAGATGGATTGTTTTTAATTGTTGTTGATGTCATAAGGAGCTCTTCTATTCTACCTTTAGGTAGCAATGAGAGTTTAATGACATGTTTGGTTTTATTGAAAATGGATGTATGGAAATTTTATTTTCTTGGTTTTGATATTGTGGTTACACTACCTTTTAGAGTGTCATGGTATTGAGTTCTTTGATTGTGTCGAGGACATGAAGGATATTCATTTTGGAGATGGTTATCATGATGCCTAGAGAGCTTGATTACATAGTTCAATGGGAGCTTTGGTAGTGATTTGTATCCATCATTTGATTATGGATGGTTCTTTTCATGTGATATCTTAGGAGGGGATGTTAAATCATGATGTCTTGATATGTTCCTAATTCTATAGTTAGAACTTTGACAATGCTCTTGTTTATTTTCTTTAGTTTTAAGTATTAATCATTTTCTCAGAGCTTCATGATTTTGTAGGATTACATTTGAAGTTGACATGGATTGATTAGTGGATGCTCATGGAGGCTACAAAGAACTGGGTGAGGCTAATAGATCTCTTATTTATGGGATCATATGTTGAGATGGTTACTCTTTGATGAGGACTTTAGTAGAAAGATTGAGGAGACCACGCCTGGTTATAGATGTAAATTCATTATGAACCTAATAAGAAGATTTTCATTTATTGATGGTGTGTGCATAGGACAATCTTGTATCCCAATCTTGGTCTACTCATAAGGTGAATGATCTGAGAGGTATTTCCCACCTGGATATCAGATGTATTTTTTGTATTTGTATCTTGTCTTCTCATATGAGTTAGTCTTGAATATAAACATTATGAAAACTTGTTAAGAAGAAGATGATAGGTTTATGGATTTCCATTGCTCTTGTTTTGGTCTTAAGCTATGGATTTATTTTTGAGGACTTATTTGGAGAGGTATAGGAAATAGTGTGTGGCTTTAGGAATACTCCCTTTGTTGTAGGAATTATTGGTTGGTTTGATCTACCTTTGGTATAAAAGGTCTACATCTAGTATTGTCATGTTTTCATTTGATTTGAATGTTGAGATGTTTTTTATAAGATAAGTTGCATTTACAAGGTGCAGTACCCTTTACATAACAAGTGCAAAGGGACAAAAAGAGATGAATTATATAGTTAAATCAAAAGACCAGAAATAGTAGAAAATGAAAGAAATGAGAACAACAGATTGATAGTAGAGGAAGAACCAACAACCCAAAATATGGACCCACATATTACATAGTAATCCCATCCCACTTCTCAAAAAGAAGATTTAGTTTATCATCACCCACCCAATTAGGTCCATCTCTCACATTTTCCTTCTCCACCTCTTCCTTGAGAACCTCCAAGAGAGTGGTAGCAGACCTTTGAATGATCTTAATGGTGAATCATGTCAACCAAGTGAACTTATGTTCCAATTTTTCCACCTGTGCTTGTAGCTTGTTGAAATCCTCTATCATTCACTTTGTCCCCTTAATAGTCTCTTCCTCACTAGCCATCAAGTCTGAAGATTGGGTGGTGGAGTCCATATTGATCATTTTTTCCATATCTGATAAGTGGCTAGGTCCTTCAACAAATTCCTCCCTCTCCTCGCTAGTGTCCTTATTGCAATCCTCTTTTTCACTAGTCCACCCCTCTTTGCCACCAGTCTCCTCTGAGTTGCTAGATATCTCATCCACCAGAACCTCCATCTTGTTTTTAGCCAGCCTATCGAACCTCCTAACACTAGTTTGCTCCATCCACGCATCCACAGTAGCTGCCACAATGGTATCCCCTTTAGACTCGTGATCCTCAGTGCTCTTTCCATCACTATCTGAAGTCAACATCTCCACCTGGCATGGAGTCTCCTTCTTACATTTATTCTTTGTTGACAGTTTTTTGTTGTTCTGGGTAGGGGAATTTTTTAACTCACATAGCTCGCCAACAACCTTAGACTGGGCCAAAGCAACTCCACCTTTCTACTTTTTTGTAGGGGGTTTTGGTCAAGGAGCATTTTTGGGTTGGCATTCCACAGGGAGTTTTCCTCTTGGGGCCAATAGAAGTACTAGGGGAGGGTTTTACAAGGGAGTGGTTGGGCGGTTCCAACTCTTCAACATGAATAGAAAAAATGGGTTTAGGAGGATAGAGGGCCAAATGGAAATGGTAGAGTCGAAGAATTAGGCCCTGGTGTAAAGCTAGTGGAGGTGTCATATTCAGGTTTTGGGTACCAACTTCAAGGGTTTCTTTTACCAAGATTTCCAAGGAACTTAGCAAGAAAATGAAAAAATTAAAAGACCTTAAGTCTTCCCTCAAGAGTAACATACTTCATGAGAGCAATAAAAACCTAATCCCATAGTTTAGGAAGTGTCTCCCTTTCGAAACCAACTTGCTTCTTGATTGGCTTATCATTCTATTTGAAGAAGGAATTAAGGCTCTCTAAGTCCTAGACTTTGGTGTGCTTAAATTTCTTACCAACGCAGGAAGACCCATCACCTTTCCAATAGCATCTTCACTAACTTTACACAAAATTTCTCCCACCATACTCCTATCATTCCAAGAGGCAGCAAATTGAGCTGAAAATTTCTCATCATGACCCACCAGACACTCCATAAGAGGCTCAATTCCACTATCAATGCATATATGCAAGACAATAGGGTTCCTTCAGAATTCATCATAGGATTCAAACTCAATCTAAACTCTATCACCTCCCATCTCTTCACACTGAATCTAGAAGCTTCCCCAAACCAATAGAGTTTGCAAATTTTTGAAATGGCAACCAGTGAACTGATCCACCCCTATATCATCATTCCCAAACCAAGAATGAACATGCCTAATTAAGGAATTTAGAAGATCACATGAGCCAATGGTCATTTTCAAGAAATTGATCATCATAGGGCCATAATGAGGCATTCCTAAGTACAACATACATAAGCCAAAATCCATGATAAAATTGATCATGAAATTTGATCTATGATAAATGAGATTGGATAATAATTAGCTAGCAATTTGGAGATAAATATTTCCAAATACACATTCTTCAAAATGTGAAAAATGTAACAGTACATTTTGTAACAATTAGGAAAATGCAAAAGGTTAAAAGCAATTAACAGAGACATTAAGCTCTAATATAATCAAAAGTTAAACAACAAAGTACAAAGAAAGCATAAAACATAAACATAGAATGATCTCGCCTAGTATCTACATCCTTCCATGAATGACCTTGATTGTCCTTCTCCATTTTGTTGTGATGGTATTCTTGCCCTCATATTTTTAGTATGCATGCAAGTATAACCTTGATGTATGTGATTATAGAAAAATATCGAAGATGTGCTGCCAAAATTTATAAGATCTTGGGAGAGGTAAAATGATGAAAGACAAATCAATTTATAGAAAATTGACCATTCGAATGACAGGACAAGATTAAAAGATCATCGGATGATTCAGATTAAAGAATTTGACATGCATTTTGATAACTGTTCGTACTAACATGAGTGATAAAAACTAAGAATAGAGATAAATATTAAATAATGATTTAATCTTCAAGTTTGGTATTCAAAAACAGAAGAATTATCTTTGCATGACAAAGATAAAGATGGATTAAAAATAACGTTTTGTTTGAATGCATGCATAGGATTTAATTAATTAAATAAAGATATTTAATTAATAAGCATGTACATGCATACGAGTTAGAACTAGATGACTGACTGGTATGACAAAGAGTTTATTCACGAAAGACACTCAGACATTAAATCAAGAGATAACTAACCGATTCAAATAGATCTCGAGTCAAGTGAAAATGAATACTTAGATAGCTTAAACATTTATCCAAATATAGAATAATGCATTTGAAATAGACTTTTTATGAATTAAATGATTTATTTAATTCAGGATTAGACATTTAAGGATTAATTAAATAAATAAGATTTAATTAATTAAGAGGTGAAAAGGTTAAATGAATAATTAAAGTATTAAAGTATTTATTTAATTATAGTTGGAAATATGATAAAGATAAATTAAATAAGAATTTATTTAATTCAAGGAGGATAAATTTAATTAGTGATGTAATTAAATAAAGAACGTTTATTTAATTAATCATGATAGAATAAAGATAAAGTGAATTAATTAAATAATTAAGATTATGTAATTAATAGTTGAATAAATGTTAAAGTGAATAAACTAAATAATTAAGTTTATTTAATTAATAGAATAATTAAGGACTTTAGAGAATAATTAAATAATTAACATTATTTAATCATGACCATGAATATACGAATTATGAAGAAATTGAAGTCGCGGGCTTAGACCAAATTTCAGTGTCTACATTTTTCCCCTCTTTGATACAATGTTGTTTTATCACATTGGGTCAAAGAATAATAAATAAAATGCCCCAGTCATGCCCTAGTGAAAGTAGAATGAGGAATAATGATGAGGAAGTAATGGTATGCCCCCTTGATAGGACAAGCGGGTTCGAAGAAAACGAGTGTGCTCTTGAAATGAATAAGATGTGAAGGACAAAAGGATAGAGGAAATTAGATAAGGATGATGAAGATGCAGAAAAGAAGAAATGTTAGTGCGGAAAAGATGAAAAGTAAAAGACATGGTTGTTAGTATTAGCAATCTTTAATAGTTTTTTGAATCACAAAAGGCTTTGCACTTTATCATCATTGAGTGTTAACTAATACAAATGGAGATAAACACCATGATATGAGATAGATCAAGGTGTGCAAGGTCATCCACCTACTAACAACAAATAGTTGCATACAAGGATTATCTTAACTCATACTAAGGGAAAAGTTTCCCCAGTCTTTTTGTCAAGACAAACCACAGACAACAAACAAAATAAAAGACAGCTCATGAGAAGTCATCACTCCTCTAAATCCTTCATGGGACATCCTTGAGGAAACTAGTAACATGACTCGAAATCAAATTGAAAAGATAGTCGATAGATAATAGTCAAAGAAAATAGAATTTTGATACATCGTTGCTTCTCTAAATCCCTCATGGGACATCCTTGAGAAAGCTAGTAAGAGGATTCCAACCATAAAATGAAAAGACAGTCAACAGACAACAGTCAAAGAAAATAGAATTCTGAGACATCATTGCTTCTCTAAATCCTTCATGGGACATCCTTGAGAAAGCAAGTAACATAATTCCCATCATACAGTCAAATGAAATGATAAGATAAATAAGCCATAAAGTCAAAAAGCCAATAAAATATTTTCCAAAACTTGATCTGTTTGTTTGATTGTTTTGTCTGATAAGATGATTAATTGATAAGACCTGATTTCAAGAGAGACACATACTGGATAAGATGTTGAGTCTGGTTTCGATGTTATATGAATATTTGTATAAGGCATGACAAAAGCCTAGTTTTAGAAAGACACGTATCATATAAGATGTTGAGTCTGATTTCGTTTATGTGATAACCTATGTAAGGTCATGTTGATTTGTTTGACAATTTTTGTATCCAGGAAGGACTCATCTTGTATAAGACATAAGTTGATTGTTTTGATGATGTCTATTTTCAGGAAGGATACATCCTATAGTAGACAAAATTTGAATTGTTTTGGTTGTTTCTTTGGAAATTTGTTTGATTTGACTTAGAGACATTGTTGACTTGTTCACCAAATTGATGCATGACTTGATATGATGTGCTGACAATTGATTGTGTGTGACGATGAACCCTAAAGGATTGATCTAGTGCGGCCTTAGGGGCTCATCGATTGATGGCCTTGCCTACATTATACACGCAAAGACCTCATAGTTCAAACAGACTTTGACTAACAAGACTGACTATAATAATCTTGATTTTTATGAAGATAATAGATGTGTGTTGTAGTGCATGTGACTAACCCTAATAAACTGACCTAGTGCGACCTTGGGGGCTCATCGATTGATAGCCTTGCCTATGTTATACATGCAGAGACCTCGTAGTTCAACACGACCAAAGAACTTGTCATATAGATAATGGATTGAATCATGATTATATATAGACAAACCTAAAAGGACTGACCTAATGCCTCGAGGGCACATCGACAGATGGCCTTGCCTACGTCGAGTCATAGAGGCAGTGTAGTTCAACAAATGACAAAGACTAACAAGTGCAACTGACTCAAACTATGTTTTTTTGGATTTTTGACATGTTTTGATTTTTATTTTTTTATTTTTTTATTTTTTTTCTTTCTGAAGTTTTCTAATGTTTTTGGAATTTTCTTAGGAAATTTTGTGATTTTTTTAATTTTTTGATGGTTTTACATCTTCAGAACAGCCAATGTTAGAACTAATATGGAACACATCAAGTGTTTCCCCCCAGTCGAGTATAAGACCAATTGATTATGAATAGGATAGGATGGGGGAATGAAATGCACTCGATATCAATCATTTCAAGTTATGGATAGGAAAAGAATTTATTGTGAATGATATGTATAGAGTATGGACGGGTGATAGGTGATATGTACCTAGTAAATGATGACAAAAATAAAAATGATGAGTCTCTAGGTGAAAACCAAAAGGCACCTTTAGACAATGAAAAAGCAAAACATAAGGACTCATCTGAAGTTGAAAACCTCTTTGAGGCACCTAAGGATGGGGGTTTCAACATTCTCCATGTTGCACAAGAAAATTCACCCATGCAAGTTGAAGAATCAGTGGAAGTCAACATAGGTACAGAAGAAAATCCCCAACTGGTATATTTTGTAGCATCATTAACAAAGGAAGAGCAGCCAAAATTTTGTAACTTCTTTACACAGACAAATTAATTTTTCCTGGTCCTATGTAGACATGCCTAGGTTGGATCCTGAACTTGTTCTACATCACTTTCCCTTACAACCAGGTGTAAAACTAGTGAAATATAAATTGAAGAAAATGCACCCATAGATTGCTTTACTAGTCAAGGCAGAACTCAAGAAACTATTGGGCGTTGGTTTCATTAGATCGATTGACTATTCAGGTTGGATTTCCAATCTAGTACCAGTCATAAAACTAACTGGGGGCATCCGCATCTACACAGATTTCAGAGATATCAACAAGTCTTTCCCTAAGGATGACTTTCCTCTGCCCAACATTGACATGATAGTAGACATGATAGTAGGATATGAGATGTTATCCTTTATGGATGGATTTTCAAGGTATAATTAGATCATAATCACAATTGAAGACCAACCTAAAATAGCTTTCACATGTCCATGGGGAACCTATTGCTACAATGTCATGTCCTTCAGACTCAAAAATGCTAGAACAACCTATTAGTGAGCTATGACTACAATTTTTCATGACCTTGTACACATTCTTATGGAGGATTATTTTGATGACCTTATTGCTAAATCACTGACAAGGGTAGATCATTTAAAGGTTTTAGTCAAGATATTTCAAAGACTAGAAGAGTATAAAGTGAGACTAAATCCCAATAAATGTGTGTTTGGAGTGAAATCAGCAAAGCTTTTAGGTTATATCATTTCCAGACGAGGCATTGAAGTTGATTCGGCTAAGTTAAAATCAATCATAGACATGCCTCCGCCATCTACTTCAATCAACTAAGGACATTACAAGGGAGATTGTAATCCATCAAAAGATTTATAATGCAGTTAGTAGATAAGACACATCCCTTTCAACATTTACTTAGAAAAGGAATACCCTTTGTATGGACAGGTAAGTGTCAGGAAGCCTTTCAACTGATTAAGGATTATCTACTCACACCACTAGTCTTAATGCCACCTTTTGAGAGATGACCATTAATTCTCTATATTTCAGCAACCCATTCATCACTAGGAGCATTGCTTTCACAAAATGATGATGAAGGTCATGAAAGGGAAATATACTATATCAGTTGAACTATGGTTGATTATGAGATCAACTACAATACCATTGAATGTGCTTGTCTTGCAGTAGTATTTTCTACTCAAAAACTAAGGCACTATGTGCTAAACCATCAAACAATGTTGGTTGCTAAGATAGATCCTCTAAAATATCATCTAAGCAAAACAGCATTAACGGGGTGACTAGCCAAATGGGTAATGATACTAAGTGAGTATGACATCTTGTACGTAGAAAGAAAATTTATCAAAGGAAAAGTCATTTTTGATCAATTGGACGATGCACCAATACAAGTAGATCACCCTTTAGTTGCATATTTTCCTAACGAGTTTATATTCACCACTGACACAAACACATGGAAACTATACTTTGATGGTTCTCATACAAATCATGGTTTAGGGGATGGTATCCATTTTATCACACCACATGGTGATTCTATCCCTAAGTCATTCAAGATTGCATTTCCATGTACTAACAACATAGCAGAATATGAGGCTCTTGTGACAGGATTATGTATGGCAGTCAAATGAAAAATCAAGAACCTATAGGTTTATGGTGATTCTCAACTAGTAATATGATAGGTAAATGATGACTATGAAACTAAGGATGAAAAGCTTGCTCCATACAAACACATGGAAAATAGTTTTAAGGAGTACTTTGACAAGGTTGGCTTTCATCAAATACCTCATGTTCTAAACAGGGCAGCAGATGCCATGGCTACTATTGCTTCACTCCTTGACATACCAAGCAACATGCCTAAGTTTGAGTTTTTGGTAGAACAAATTTTGGTCCCTGCCTATGACATCCTAGATTCAGAGATAGTGTGTGAGATTGTTGGTATTGATTCCCCATAGTATAAAGATATCTATGACTAACTCCATGTCGAGATCATACCCACTAACTAAAGAATATGGAGTGGTGCCAGAGGTAGTATGGATACTTGTGTGATAAGCCCATAAGGTGGGATTAATTTGTAAATGCCAATCACGGCTAGCATCATTGGTAGTCTTTTTGAGGATTATAATGATAGTTTTGTTAGATTCCTCTGCTTGGTCATTACCTTGTGGGTAATATGGGTTGGAAAAATGATGTTGGATATGGAACTCTTCACAAAGATGATGGAATTCTTGGTTCTTGAATGGATAGTCATTATCTATGACAATGGATTGAGGAACACCATACTGACAAATGATATAGTTCAGGATAAACTTAGAGATTTGTGTGTCAGTGATGTAGGTCATGGTAATAGCTTCAATCCACTTGGTGAAGTACTTGCTCACAGTGATAATGAACTTATGGAATTTGGATGATGTGGGATGTATCTTACCTATAAGGTCGAGTCCCCATTGGGCAAAGGGCCATGGTGATGTTATGGGATGGAGCCCCTACGCTAGTGCATGTATCAAATCTTTGTGTACTTGACATTGGTGACATTTCTTCACAAAGACATATGAGTCATTTTCCATGGTAGTCCAATAGTAACCCAGTCTCATAATCTTTTTAGCTAAGGTAGGACCGCAAGAATGGGATCCACATATACCCTCATGTATCCTATGCAAGGTTGATTTTTCTTCATTGGTATTGAGACATCTCATTAGGGTATTATCTAAGGCACATCTATAAAGGGTGTCTCTGATGATGGTGTACTTGGCTGACTTGCGGAGGAATGTCCTACGTTGGTTATTAGAAAGGTCAGGGGGTATGATCTCGGCATGGAGGTAGTCATAGATATCTTTATACCATGGGGAATCAGGACCAACAATCTCACACACCATCTTCGAATCTGAGATGTCATAGGCAGGGACCAAAATTTGTTCTACCAAAAACTCAAACTTAGGCACATTGCTGGTATGTCAAGGAGTGAAGCAATAGTAGCCACGACATCTGCTGCCCTATTTAGAAATAAGGTATTTGATGAAAGTCAACCTTTTCAAAGTACTCCTTAAAACTATCTGCCATGCATTTGTATGGAGCAAGCTTTTCATCCTTAGTTTCATAGTCATCATTTACCTGTCAGATTACTAGTTGAGAATCACCATAAACCTGTAGGTTCTTGATTTTCCATTTGACTGCCATACGTAATCCTATCACAAGAGCCTCATATTTTGCTATGTTGTTGGTACATGGAAATGCAATCCTGAATGACTTAGGGATAGAATCACCATGTGGTGTGATAAACAATATACCAGCCCCTAAACCTGATTTGTATGAGAACCATCAAAGTATATTTTCCATGTTGTGTTTGCGTCAATGGTGAATATAAACTCCTCAGTAAAATATACAACTGAAGGCTGATATGCTTGTATTGGTGCATCAGCCAATTGATCAATAATGACTTGTCCTTTGATAGCTTTTCTTTCTACGTACAAGATGTCATATGCACTTAGTATCATTACCCATTTGGCTAGTCGCCCAGTTAATGTTGCTTTGCTTAGAAGATATTTTAGAGGATCTATCTTAGCAACTAGCATTTTTTTATGGTTTAGCATATAGTGCCTTAGTTTTTGAGTAGAAAATACTAATGCAAGACAAGCACGTTCAATGGTACTATAGTTGAGCTCATAACCGACCAAAGTTTGACTAATATAGTATACTGCCCTTTCATGACCTTCATTGTCATTTTTTGCAAGCAATGCTCCTAGTGATGAATGGGTTGCTGAAATTAGAGAATCAATGGGTGTCCCTCAATAGGTGGCATTAAGATTGGTGGTGTGAGTAGATAATCCTTAATCAATTGAAAGGCTTCCTAGCACTTACCTATTCATACAAAGGGTATTCCTTTTCTAAGTAAATTTTGAAAGGGATGTTTCTTATCTACTAACTGCACTATAAATCTTCTGATGGATTGCAGTCTCCCTTGTAATGTCCTTAGCTCACTAAGATTAGATGGTGGAGGCATTTCTACGATTGCTTTTACCTTAGCTGAATCCACTTCATTGCCTCATCTAGAAATGATATAACATAAAAGCTTTGTTGATTTCACTCCAAACACACATTTCTTGGGATTTAGTCTCACTTTATACTCTTCTAGGCTTTGAAATATCTTGTCTAAAACCTTTAAATGATCTACCCTTGTCAGTGATTTAGCAATAAGGTCACTGAAATAATCCTCCATAAGAGTGTGTACAAGGTTGTGAAAAATAGTAGTCATAGCTCGCTGATAGGTTGCTCCAGCATGTTTTAGTCTAAAGGGCATGTCATTCTAGCAATAGGTTCCCCATGGAATGTGAAATTTGTTTTAGGTTGGTCTTTAGTTGCAATTTTTATCTGATTATACCCTGAAAATCCATCCATAAGGGATAACATCTCATATCCTACTATCATGTCTACTACCATGTCAATGTTGGGCAAAGGAAAGTCATCCTTAGCGAAAGCCTGGTTGATATCTCTGAAATATGTGTAGATGTGGATGCCCCCAGTTGTTTTTGTGACTAGTACCAAATTGGAAATCCAATCTGCATAGTCGATCGGTCTAATGAAGCCAACGTCCAACAATTTCTTGGGTTCTGGCTTGACTAGAAGCAATCTGTGGGTGCATTTTCCTCAATTTTTGTTTCACTGGTTTTACACCTAGTTGTAAGGGAAAGTGATGTAGAACAAGTTCAGGATCCAACCTAGGCATGTTTTTATAGGACTAGGAAAAATTAATATTTCTTTATGTAAAGAAGTTACGAAATTCTAGCTGCTCTTCCTTTGTCAATGATGTTGCAAAATATACCAGTCAGGGATTCTCTTCTATACCTATATTGACTTCCATTGTCAACTTGCATGGATGACTTTTCTTATGCAATAGGGAGAATGTTCAAACCCCCATCCTTAGGTGCCTTAGAGAGGTTTTCTCCTTTGGATGTGTCCTTATGTTTTTCTTTTTCATTCTCTAAAGGTGTCTTTCAGTTTTCACCTAGAGACTCATCATTTTTATTTTTCTCATTCTTTTTCTTATTTTTGCAAATGGAGGGTTGAACAGATTCCCCAAAATATGCTTTATTTTCTAATTCAATGGTAAAACCATCCTTGTGATCACCACTAGGTATGCCTTCTCTTAGTCACAGGAACTCAGCAATCACTTCATCCTTCTAAAAAAATGTCTAAGACAAATGTGTCTTGTTGGTCCCAATCAATGATTTGGGGATAAACTAAAGGAATGTCATCATCGGAGTTGTCAAAGTTCAAAGGATTCAAGGTAAGGACTGAGTTTTTCATATAGTCACAAAGGTTTTGTACCAAGTCCTCTTTGCTCTTTTGCTTGGATCTAGGTATATTCTGAGGTGGTCCTAATGCCAAGGTTTGGTTATCTAAAACATATTTATCAGATTTCCAAGAGGTAGGATCAAGATATTCCCATTAATAATTTTTAAACCATTCCTCTTTTGCCATAGTTTTTGGTGGACAAGAATTCAATGGATTTGGTGAGTATTTCAACATTAAGTCAAGTTCTCCAAAAAAAATTTCAAGGTCCATGGAAGAGGTGGAGGATAGGGAATCCCACTCATATTTTTTTGAGTCTAGGGAATCACAATAGTGTGGGTTAAATGGCTCATGATATGTCTTGATAATTTTAGAAGCACTTCCTCGAGTAAAGGTGATATGGTACTAGGAACACCAATCTGAATTGGTTGAAACCCAGTCCCTAAGCCTTTCAACCACTTAGAAACAATGATTGGTTCAATCCTCCCATCTTGATGTAAGCCTAAACCACTATTTCCAATATATCCCTTGCTCTGCATGATTGTAAAAAAATTTCCAAATTGATTTGTAGGAATGTGAGCAAGTGAGGGAGGTTCTTCAGGGTCTTCTTTATACAACCAGGAGGTGACATCTTCTATATGTATGGATTCTTTTCTTAATTCTCCCCATTTTGAAATTTTTTTTGAGGGAGGGATGTGTATAGTGACCACTTACTGTCTCCTATATGTTGTAGGTAAACTGTATGATTTAGGAGGAATCAAATGGCTAATGCAATAAGATGTCTTCATGTGACATTCTCCACAACCCTTATCTTGGATCTCAACCCTAGGAGTGGAAGCTAATAATGATGGAGTAGATATTTTAGTGAGATTGGATGGATTGACATAATGAGATGAATTTGATGATGAGGCTTCCTAATTTACAGGCACTTGACATTGAGGTATCTCTCATAGACTAGTGCAATATTGGAATGGATCTAGGTCACCATCTATTGTAATATCAGTGCCATTGTAAGGGAATTTTAGACATTGATGATATGTAGAAGGGACTTCCTTCATGGCATGAATCCATGGTCTACCTAGTAGAAGGTTGTATGGAAGGGTGAGATCCAAGACTTAGAATTTTGTCTCCATAACTACAGGACCAATTCTGATAGGAAGTGTGACCACCCCCTTTTATTTTTGTTCCTCATGATCATAAGCCTTAATGAAAATTATGTTGGTTGTGTCCACACATGCTTCCAAGAAACCTAATTCCTTAACCAATTTTAAAGTGCAAATATTTAACCCTACTCCATCTACCAAAACTCATCTAACTTTGGTTTTGTGAACAAGGACTTCAAGATGTAAAGGTTCATTATGATTTTCCTTCTCAATTGCATAGTCTATTCAGAGAATGTGGCATTTTGATTATTGGTCAAGTAGCCTATCATTTCCTCAAAAATATTGACATCGAGATCATTAGGGACAGTGGTGCTTTGTAAATATTTGTCTAAAATAGATTGATGTTCAGGGGAGATATGCAACAGTTCCAAGATGGAAATTTGGGTTGAGGTCTTCCCCAACTGATCAAGTAAGTTATATTAATGCTTGGAATTCTATGTTGGTTTTTGTGATGGAGGTCCTTGGATGGTGATTTTTGTTCTTTGAGTGTTGAAAATGCACTCAGGAGTTTTCTTTATGGTAATAGTCTTAACATTCTCATCAGTAGCTTGAAGGTGATGTATGATTGGGCCACTATAATCATGCTTGATATTAGCATAGTTGGCCGAAGTATTGGTCTTGGTACTCGAACTGGGGGCGTTTCCTTTCCCATGGTCAAGTAATGGATCCAAAAAGACCTTGTGATCAGTGTTCTTAGATGTAAGTTTATGTCCACTAACTTCAATAGTTCTATTGTCGACAAAGTCTTGTATGATGTTTTTCAGTTGACGATAATTTTGTAGGGTATGTCCTTTGTTCCAATGGAAATCACAAAAGGAATTATCATCCCACCAAGATGGTTTGAATTGCCTTGGACCGTATTGTCTTGGCTCTTGAAGCTGTATAAGATTGTATTGCAACAGTTGCTTGAAGACTGACTTAATGGGTTCCCCAAGGATAGTGAACTCACATTTTGCAAATTTTCTCTGTTTTTGTGGTCATTGAGTGTTTTGAGTAGTGTTGGGGTTTGGTTGATGGCATTAAGTGTGTTGGTAGAGGGGAAATTTCCTCTAAGTTTGATGATCGGTCATTCTTGTAAAGTCTTAGCATCAATCACCCCATCATTGGTAACATTTTTGTTCTGATACAAAAATTTGTTTCTATCATTGGGGGTGTTCTACACAGTTGGATTTATGTTGGGTTTTAGTGTCTTAAGTTATCCTTTGTCAATGAGATGTTTTTCTAGTATGACCCTTTTTTCCACTAATTTTGTAAAGGATGTGCAACAATGTACCCTTATGTTAATTCTCAATTTTGGATTGAGGTTTTCTTGGAACATAGTGACCTTCTATTTCTCAGGTATCTCAACAAGACATCAACTGGCTATAGTTCTCCATCTCTGGAAGAAAGCGATAAAATTTTCCCTTCATCTTGTGTAGTATGACACAAGGTTTCTATGTTTATTTCATGGTTGATTTTAAAGGAGAAGTTTTCAATGAATTTCTCAACCAGTTTGCCCCATGATTTTATGCCATAGTCAAGACCTGGAAACCACTCTACTGAAATTCCAACAAGACTTCTCAGAAAGAGTCTCATAAGATAGGTGGGGTCGTAGGCGACATCTATGCACATTGTGCAAAAATTCCTTATATGTTCTATTGGATTTCACTTTCCATTGTACTTGGGAAAATTTGGTATGACATACCCATGAGGGAAAGGTGTCATGTACAATGATTTATCAAAGGGAAATGGGCATAAATCCTTTGTTGAAAAGGTTTTCTTGGTTGACACTGCCATGTTATCCATCTGTGTTTGAAGTGCATGCATTTGTGTCTGCAAGACGTCAACTTGAGTTAATGATGTGTTGGCTAGATTTTTTGGATCTATGTACATGTTTTGGAATCTAGCATTGTTTGATGGGTTTTGATTAAATGTGGGTATGTAAGCTGGATTTTGATTTGGAATGTTAGTGAATGGGTTTATATTTGGAAACTGTGAAAATTGATTTTGATGTGGGGTTTGTGTAAATGGATTTTGATTCAGAATCTATGAAGTGATGGGTCGGTTTCTGTATTGGAAGGAGGGTATGTTTCCTATTTGTGAGACCCCAATCTGTGGAATAGTACTAGTGACATTGACACTTGGTATAGTTGTTGTTTGTGGTATGGTACCAGTGACAGTGACACTTGGTGTAGGAGTTGATGTTTTAGGTCTTTTTTTCCCAACAAGAGGACCGAAGGGAGTGGACGATGATGCTCCTATAGTGAAATTAAAACCTTGTGTCATGCCAAATGTACCAAATGGAGACGTATGGACTATCGTACTCTGTGTAGGTATGCCAAATGGTATGGCCATATTTACCTGAGGTATATAGGTACTAGCAATCGTTGTGCTTGTCCCTTGGGTAGGTTGAGTTTGTAAGGTACTGATATCAAATCCTGGAGGTAAGCTGGAACCTTCAGCTAGCAATTTGGCTAAGTATCGTTGATGATCATTTGCTAGGTATCCATCTACAAAAGAGGAAAACTAAGGGTCATGTGAGGAAGCCTCTATGTCTTCCATTGAAATGTTTCCTTGTGGGTCTCTGGTGGTGAATTTTTCTAACAATGTTTTGTGAGGTTGGGATGAGGATGTCTATTGGAAGGGGTTTGAGAATGGATTGATGAAGTCATTTGGGTCTGAAATATTTTCTCTCTATTTTCTCTTAGACCTAGTTTCAACCATGTAAGATAAGCTCGATATGCAAGGAATGCAAAACTACGTCTATGGATAGTATGACTCTAGTCTATATTTTTGGGATTTTCTGGATGCAACTATTTTTTTGGTATTTTCTCTACAAATAAGGTATGTCTAAAATGATGCTATTATAGGATGATAGTTTCTAAGTATGCAAAATCTAAGCAAGATTCTAAGGTAATCGATTATGTGAACCTAAGACGAGGTTTCCAACCACCTAAATTCTAACCAAGGAATTAGTTTAGTTATTTCAGGGAACCTATGTAGGACTAGGACCAAAGATAAGGTGAGTTCCCTAGATAGACTGATGAACTAGGAGGACTCACTACAAGACAAAAGATATGATGACGTGACTAGGTTCAATGATAGTTTTCACTGAAGCCATGGTTTTTCCAAAGTGTGGAAACTGGACCTATTCTAAAGTTTGCAAAAGTGACCTCCTAAGAGTTTGATCTAAAGGTAATATGTATGCTAAGATGAAACTAAAACTAGGAACTAAGATGTCTATACCTACGACTGAATGATACCTAAAGGATGCAAAATTGAGCAAATAATTTTAGGTTTCTGTTAAAGGACTACTATGAAAAGACAGATCAAAGACTGGTATGACTATGTAGACTGGACTGTGATAGTGAATTCTAGTTTCCTAGTAATCAGACAGATGCATTGTAGGATTACAAATGCATCACAAAATTTAACAGTTGCGGTTTGTATTGTCAGTTGTGGTCTAGTAAAAAAAAAAATTGTTATCAGACACATGTGGTTCTATATCAAGCAGATGTGACTTATAATATCAATTGTGACTCAGAACTGATCAGATGCAGGTTTCTAGGTAGAGACTATATACTTGTAAAAATAGGTTCTATGACAGGAGCATATGCCTTGTTCCAAACTATAGATGTGGCTCACCTATTCAGATGCATCACAGAAGGTATCAATTGTGGTTTTAGCAGTAACAGACATGACTGGGATATCAGATATAGTTTTAATCTAAGCAGATGCGAGCTAATTTTCCATATACGATTTGAGATTAAATAGACGTGACTCAGATTCTGGGACATGCAAATTGGGCTTAGTTTCTGACAAATGTGACACTCAGTAATAGTTGTGACTTGGGATAAAACAAATGTGACTCAGATGCAAATTAGACTTGTTTTTTGACAGATGTGATTCTAGTTTAAATGGATGTGACTCTAGATAATAGTTGTGACTTTCTGGTGAACAATTGCAGTTTTCTGGTGAATGGTGATGTAAACTGACTTTGTTTCATGAACAAGTTTTTGCAAACAAAGACAATCAAAAGACAATTTATTTTTAGTTTGATCTAGACTCAAAGAAAGTTTAATCCAATAACAAACAAGCACATCCTAGGCTATGTAGGACAGTATTTATTGAGTTCTCACTTGGGTTTCCCTAGCTATGCTTATTCAAGGTGGATGTTTAGTAGCTTGACCCCACTAGCTCCACTCCACGGCTCAACATTTCATTCAGGGTAGCCAAGCTATAGTACCCATGAAACTCCCATGGCATACTTCTCATCTCTACACATGAAACATAAAAACGTGAGACGGCTTCACAAGTCTAACCTATTGCACCAGTAAATAGAGGGATTTTGGACACTACAAACAAGGGTGTTTAATTTGGGAATTTCGTTCGTAGGGAATGATCCATACGATGAGAGTCCATTGTTGTCCATCCCATCAAAACCATAAGTGTGATTCGTTGGGGTTTCCCCAAGAATCCACTTTTATATACCGGCTGAAAGTCCCTCGGGTTCAAGGTGATACTAGTCTGAGTCGTCCTAGGGTGAGTACTTTTTCCCACTAGGACAGGCCCAATTTCTAGAGTCAATAATTGTTTCTCTTACACCCAAGATCGCAGGAGTGCACAATGGGAGAGGATACTTCGATATACCGAATCATGAGGGTAATAACAGAGTGTGCTTTCACAACAAACATAGTAGATAATGGTAAATTTTAAATCCAAATGACAATTTGCTAATCTACCAAACAATTTGTTTCAAAATAATCTTTGACACACATCCTGCAAAACAATTCATCAGTAGTTTTAAGATTGATCTTCGTCAATTGTCCTACAGAAAAGGTTTTGAAAACTTGTCTTCTACACTTATGTCCTGCAAACACTATGTTAACTCCAAAAAACACACTACAAACCAAACATTATCTAAAATAAAAATAGAAAAGAAAGCTATAAATAAGAAAGTAAACTCAGAAATTTCACCAGTCAGACGCGTCGTTTAAAGTGATAGATGTGTCACAGATATTCACCAGTCAATTGTGTCGTGAAAATTCATGAATGTGTCAGAGTTTGTCAGATGTGTCATTGTTTTCATCAAATGCGGTTCATAATTTCAATTGCATCGTTTTGTTTGTTAGATGCATCATTTCGTACGATACCTACAAAAATTGAATAAAATTCTACGGATTCGCAAAGATGGTGTCTTCACGTCAGGTTCACCAATGTAACTATGAGGAAAACAACAAAGGTTAAAAGCAATTAAACTCTAATGTAATCTAAAGTTAACCAACAAAGCACAAAGAAAGCATAAAACATAAACATAGAATAATTTCACCCAGTATCTACATCCTTCCATGACTGACCTCAATTGTCCTTCTCCATTTCGTCGTGATGGTATTCTTGCCTTCAGATTTTTAGTATGCATGCAAGTATAGCCTTGATGTATGTGATTATAGAAAAATATTGAATATTTGCTTCCAAAAGTCATAAGATTTTAGGAGAGGTAAAATGATGAAAGACAAATCAATTTATAGAAAATTGATCATTCGAATGACTGGCCAACATTAAAAGATCAATGGACAATTCAGATTAAAGAATTTGACATGCATTATGATAGCTGTTAGTACTAATATGAGTGATAAAAATTAAGAATAGAGATAAATATTAAATAATGATTTAATCTTCAAGTTTGGTATTCAAAAACAAAAGAATTATCTTTGCATGACAAAGATAAAGATGGATTAAAAGTAACATTTTATTTGAACGCATGCACAAGATTTAATTAATTAAATAAATATATTTAATTAATAAGAATGTACATGCATATGAGTTAGAACTAGATGACTAACTGGTATGATAGAGAGTTTATTTGTGAAAGACACTCAGACATTAAATCACGAGATAACTGACCGATTCAAATAGATCTCGAGTCAAGTGGAAATGAATACTTAGATAAATTAAACATTTATCGAAATATAGAAGAATGTGTTAGAAATAGACTTTTTATGAATTAAGTGATTTATTTCATTCAGGATTTGACATTTAAGGATTAATTAAATAAATAAGATTTATTTAATTAAGTGGTGAAAAGGTTAAATGAATAATTAAATAATTAAATTATTTATTTAATTATAGTCGGAAATATGATAAAGATAAATTAAATAAGAATTTATTTAATTCAAGGAGGATAAAGTTAACTAGTGATGTAATTAAATAAAGAATGTTTATTTAATTAATCAGGATAGAATAAAGATAAAGTGAATTAATTAAATAATTAAGATTATTTAATTAATAGTTGAATAAATGTTAAAGTGAATAAACTAAATAATTAAGTTTATTTAATTAATAGAAGAATTAAGGACTTTACAGAATAATTAAATAATTAACATTATTTAATCATGACCATCAAGATACGAATTATGAAGAAATTGAAGTCGCATGCTTAGACCAAATTTTAGTGTCTACACATTTGACAAGACTGTTCGAACGAGTTTTAGAGAACCCAACTATACATCATAAATTCAAACCACCACCCAAATCCTCACGAAAACCTCTAAACGTCCTCATGTTTGTTCCACATCATCCAAGGCCAAAAGGTATAGTGCTACATGTACTTGCCCAAATCAACATAGTTGGCCCCTATCATTAATAGTTACATTTTTTTTAGCAAGGATAAATCATTTTATATTCGTTGGTAGAGTTTCAAGTATTTTCCAACAATTGGATAGACTCCACAAGGAGCCAAGGTTGGCCACAACATCCACCACCTAATTTCCCTCATGGAAGATGTGAGACAAAAACGTCCTTTCCAATTTAGAAATCAAAAAAGTTGTCCTGAAGGATATCTTTAATACTCCATCCTTGATTACGACAATGGTTAATAGAGTCAATCACTATCTTGGAGTCACCTTCTATATGCATACATTTTATACCCAAAGTGATAGCAATCTCAATGCCCTTGAGCAACACACATGCCTTCGTTGTCATAGAAGTCTATATACCAATACCGCCAGCATACTCGGCTACAAAGTTTCCCTTGTAGTCCATGATATTGCAACCAATACTCACCATACCTAGGTTCCCCATTGCAACTCCGTCAAAATTAAGCTTGCACTAGCCAGTATCTTGGGGTTTCCAAACCGTATTACGTCTAACTAGAGATTTAGAATTATCAAAGGAGTTGATCTCCAACTTTTTGTTCCATGATTTTTCCATCTGGATCTCCCACTCTATGGGGGCTTTGTCTTGGGGTCTCCATGAGTAAATGGAGACCCTCTCATAAATTTTTGAAACCAATGCCAAATACCTCCTTGGTACTTTTCTCTATATCTCTAAAGATCTAGTTGTTCCTCTCTTTCTAAAGACACCAAATGATGGGAGGATTTTGATGCCAAATCTCAATAGGGAGAGGATGTTTAAAGGGAACAAACCATCCCTATATAAAAAAATTTAAGTCCCCATCCATGGTCCAATGGATCCCCAATTTTCCAAAGGTCAAATCCCAAACTTCAATAGCAAATAGATAGTGCAATAATAGGTGGTCAACTAACTCCTCATTGTTCTTGCATAAAAAAACATCTCTTTGAGATCTGGAATCCCCTTTTTCTAAAGTTACCCTGAGTTAGAATCCTATTGTGGCATATCTTCTGCCAAAAGAAACTTATTTTTGGTGTCAAATGTCTATTCCAAACCTATTTCCAAACTCTGTTTTGAACTCCCAAGTTTGACAACAAACCGTAAGTTGACCTAACAGAGAGGTTTGCTTTGCATTCCTTAACCCAAAAAAATTCATCCTCCATGTTTGATATGGGAATTCTAGACAGGAAAAGGATGTCCTGTAAAGTCCTATCCAACAGTCTTAATCCCGAAGAGAGGGGGAGCATAATTCCAAGACTTTCCACTCCCTATAACCTTGAGGCCCATATGTGTAATCATAGAATTTAATATCAAAGAATTACCATGCAGGCTCCATCAAATTCTTGAAGTCAAATAGGGATAGGGGACATTCAAGTAGCCATGGGTCTTCCTAGAAGCTAATATTGTTGTCATTTCCAAGCTTCCATCTTAGCCCAAAGTTTAATTACCTTTTCATTATGCATATATTGTTCCAAGCCAAAGAGCCACTAGGGTGCTCCAACAAGAGACACCAGATTAGGGGGCAGTTATTTAGATACTTAGCATTCATAATCCTACACTAGTCCTTTTTGTCCCTTAACTAATCCCAACCAACCTTAGCAAGCAAGGATTTGTTGGTCAGTTGAACTTTCCATATACCAATTCCTCCACGAGATTTAGGAAAGCACACCTTGTCCTAGTTAATCAGAGCCAACTTCCCTTTTTCCTTTGTGTCGAACTAGAGGAAGTTCCTTTGGATTTTTAAAAATTTCTCCGCTATGTATCTAGGGATTTTGAAAATATAAAGGAAATAAATTAGAATGCCTTGAAGGGAAGCAATAAGGACTTGTAGCTTACTAGCATGACTAAGGATTGAGCCTTTCCACCCTGCCAGTTTCTTTTGAATCCTCTCAAGAATAGTATTCCAGAAGGTGGGAGAAACTTCATTGACAATAAGAGGGAGCCCCCAAGTACACCGAAGGCAAGGAGGCACCAACTCAACCCAGAACAACAATCACCTTATCTTGCAAAATAGGAGTGATGTTAAGGAAATAAAGCATACTCTTGATATAGTTGATGCACTGGCCAGAGCAAGCCACATAGTTGTTAAGAAAAAAATTAGATATTTCCTTGCTTCTACAACCAAAGCCTTCCTAAACAAGATGGTATCATCCAAAAACTGTTGTATGACAAAAGGTTCTAGAGTAGTGGTAGGTTTGACACCTTTGATATAACCCTCTGACAACATTCTGGAAAAATTCCTACACAGCACATTAGCGCCATTATGAAGAAGTAGAGGGATAGAGGATCCCCCTATCTTAGGCCCCTCTCAACATTAAAGAATCCATGAGGGACCCCATTGACCAAAACATAATATTTCATAGTAGTAACACACTCCATAATGAGATTAAGCACCCTTTGATTGAATCCCATCTTAGCCAAAACATTGGGGAGAAAGCTCCAAAGGAATTTTCCGTAGGCTTTTGAAATCTCAAGCTTAAAATCCATACTACTGTTGTGAACCGAATATTTTTAGGATGGGGGACTCTCTTACACTCCTAGGGTTTTGCACCTAAAAGGAGAGAGGAAATCCCAAAAACCTTGATGGCTCACTCAAGAATATGCCCTTGAGATTCCAATGCAAAGATGATTGAAACCTATCAAAGGGGAATGTCCTAGATGTAAAGAACTAATAAAAGTAATTAAATACTAATGCAAAACTAAGAAAATGCGCTTTGTTTGAAAACACACTATGATATGCAAAATGAACTAAAAGTACAAGTAAATTGTAACAAAAATTAATGAGATTGGAAAGGTGCACCTGGAAACTAGAAAGTGATGTAGAGGAGCTCTGAATCCTATAGAAATCATTGTTGAAGCCTACTAGGAAACTTACGCCAAGTTGGGTGACTTAGTCCTGTTTCAGGGAAATTCTACTAGAACAGGTTTTAGACAAAAGGGTACTCAAAACTGTAGAAACCACTTTGCAGGCCTAGCAGTGGGACTAACATGCCACTGATGACAACTTAGTCCACTTCCATATTTTGGGAAATTCAAAGGTGCAATATATAGCTCCCGGTCTACAATTCAACTCCTGATAGGTTTTTGGATCGAAAACTGCATAATTTGATTTGTAGGTGTTCTCCAAGCTTCTTTTAGGGATTTTATTTATTTGAATGACTTCAAAAAAAATTTGACAACTTTTCACACCTTGCTCTTTGAAAAATTTGCACGCAAGACCTGCAAAACACATGCAAAGAGGGGGAAAAAGTGTTAAGAGTTAGTGAATAGGGGTTTTCCTTAGTCAAACCCCAGTTTGGTAAATAAACCATTGAAAATGAAATGAAATGAAATGAAATGAAATGAAATGAAATGAAAAGAGAAAGATGGATGAACAATATTCAATGCTAAAACTAACTAAACCCTTGAAGTAGAAATCTAAAGATATGCAAGTAGAAGCTCCAATGGATGTATGCTTGAAAATGCTTAGAATGCTAAAGTGATTGATTGAATGCTTGAGTGAATGAATGAGTGAATTGGTGAATGAATGAATGAATGGGGGTGAAATGAGAGGGAAAACCCTATATTTATACATGATTATGCAAAATTTCCTGAAAATACCACATCACAAGCCGACCTCAATGCTTAGAGAATAATATCCCACCAGAATTTTTAAATAATTTTGATTTTTGAGCCAATTGGGACTAATTTTTCCTAGTGGCGAATTGGTCCCACTTAGGCATTTTAAGTGGGTGTTAGAAATGAAAGTGTATTAAATGATGTTTGACAGGATTATTCTCAAAAATACACTTAAGTAGGGCCTATAAGTGTATAATGAGGCCATTTAAACATAAGAAAGGGTCAAATTATTGATGACAAGCCTAAAAAGCATGAATGTTTGTTACAACACTTTACAACACTTTGAAATAAGGCTTGGTAAGTGATAAAAAGAGGTTATTTAGGTGAATTATATTAATAAGGTCCTAGAAAAGTGTGAAAATGTGTTACAACTCTTTTACAAGGCATCGTAAAATTCTTATATATTCACAAGGGTCCAAGACCTAATGTGAATGTGTTGACCACATTACAACATTAAATCTAGGCAAAGTTAGGCCAACATCCATAAGAAAAACCCAAATGGGTGTGAAAATGTCCAAAGATACATTTTTCTACACTACATGTTATTGCAACGGTCCATAGAATGCAAGATTTCATGAGTGGCAATGGCAGCATCCAAGATATGGTACCTTGGGACAAAGCCCTTTTGGCTTGAACTTATCATTTTTTCCAAAAGGTGTTTCAGGCAGTTAACCAAGACTTTGGAAAAAATATTATAGATGGTATTACAGAGACTAATAAGGCGAAAGTCGGTCATGTTCTGTGGGTCCTCAATTTTGGGGATAAGGGCAATGAAGGTGTGATTTAGCTATTTGAGTAGTTTTCCATAATTGAAGAAATCCTAAGCCACCAAAGCTAAGTCCTCACCAACTATGTCCCAAAAAACTTGGAAAAAAGAAAGAGGGCATTCATCAGGACCTAGAGCCTTGTAGGAACCCATACTGAACACAACAGCTCTGACTTCCTTAGGAGTGACAGCACCCAAAATATTATCCTTGTCCTCCCTAGATATAGAGATAGGAAGGGGGTCCAATAGCAAGTCATCCAAAGTAGAATTAGGAGCCATAAAAGGAGCCAATAGTGCCTGTTGGATGTAGCTAGAGGCCAATAGACCAATTTGAGTAGGGTTATTGACATCCTCACCCAACTCATTTTTCAATTTTTTTATCAGATTCCTTTTACATTGCTTGAGGGCCAAAACATGGAAGAAAGAGGTGTTTCGACCACCCTCCATTAACCATTGGACTCTAGATTTTTTCTTCTAGAATATATCCTCTTTTTTCAAGATTTTTTCCCATTCCATGCATTCATCTCTTTCTTGCTAACAAGTTCGTAGACTAATATCACCCTCCTCCATTCTCTTTTGTTTCAACCTAATATTATCAGCTAACACATTTTTCTGATGGAAGATATCACCAAAAACTATCTTGTTCCAACCATTAACCATGTCTTGATATACTTGAGTTTATGGAACACCCTAAACATGGGGGGGGCACATACAAGGATGTTCCACCAAGCAGCAATTTTATTCATGAAATCCAAGTGGGTATTCCACATGATCTCAAATTGAAAAGGAAAGGCACCCATAGCAAACTGTTCATTCATGACCAACAACAAAGGATTATGGTTTGAAACAGTCCTGGGTAAAGCCATTAAGATGGAATTAAGGCCAAACAATTGGGAGAAAAGAGGAATCTATCAAGTCAAAACTGGATAAGGCCATTCCCCAGCCACTTGTTGGTCGAGGTAAAAGGTTGTCCATGTAAGTCAATGTCTACCAAACTAGTATTACTTAAGAAATCAACAAGGTCAGTCATACTATTAGAATATTCATTCAGACCTCCACTCTTCTCCAAAGGGTAGAGTAGAGAGTTGAAATCTCTAGCTACCAACCAACAGGCCCCCCAATTATTCTAAATCCATCCAATGGGGTCCTGCTAAAGGGCTTTCCTTGCATTCCTTAGATTGGGGGCATCGAAGTTGATCAAGAACCAAGAACCACCAGAGTGAGAGAACTGGATTCCCACACTGTTCCTACTTTTAGAAATTTAAGATCTAGTTAACTTATTAGGGTTTCACATCATAGACAACCCACTTGAGGCCCCATCTGCATCACTATCATTTCAATCTAGGAATTGTGAAGGAGATCTTACTTTACACAGCTTGTTACATGTTAGTGTGGAATAAAGATATTGTTTGATTTTTAAGTTCTTTCTTTGGTCTTGGTATTTTTCTTGGATGTTTGGTTTCACATGGTTGAGTGTGAAAAACTTGGGAGAGCTATGGATATGAGTGGTGAGAGGTATTGCAGCATATTTATTTATTGAATTTGCATATCATTCCATGTTTCCTTAATACTATGTAATAAAGGAGTTAACCATATCCTTTATGTGAAGTACTATAGGTAGTGTTTGTAAGCCTTGATCTATTTTCATATTTGACATCACTGATGTAGTGCGAGTATCTGTATATATATCTAGTTATCATCTTTGATACCTTGGTTAGGATCTATGAGTTATCCAGGTTGTAGATTATCTACCCACTTTCTTGCAGTGGGATGACTCAGATCTGGACTTTCTATATCCATGTGATTGTTTCAATGTTAATGCAACTTTTTTTGGTTGTCCTTATCTATGATCATTTGTATATTGGTATGTTTCATTGAGATAGGAGGATGGATATACTGATACTTGATTGCATATTTTGGGTTGGTATATTTATGGCACAAAGCTCTATCTATGATTTGTATACCCTAGTTTGAGGTATGGTCAGATTGGATGAGTTGAAATTTGTTGTGGTTGTTATTTGAGTTGATATGAGTAAGGCAACTACTAAAATCCTTTTTTATCAATTGAATTTGATGCTTGTGTTCATTTAAAGATTGGTGCAGGTTTCAATAATAGTTGATATGCTTCACCTTGGAATGTTCCTTTTCATTCCGTAGGTGGCATGTTGGAGGTGTTAGCACTTAGAAATTTCTTTCATTTCTAGTGCTTGATAACCTTTCAATTGGCAACAAAACCTTGATTTTAGGCCCCATGGCCACTAGTTGGCCTAAAAATTCTGACATTAAAAGTTTTCAATCTATAAATCATCATGAAAATTTGATTGGTATAATTTTTTGATAAATCATAAGGATTGTGCATGCTCAATTTTTTGGCATTCAGGTGAGCTTTGAGGCAAACTTTAATGTGTCACCATTTTGAAGCGGGTTCGAGGGGTCTCGTAAAAAGGTTTAGATAGCTCATTTTTTGTGATGACCCTAGTGTTATTTTATCTTCAGATGCCTACATCTACATTTTTGTGGTTGTCGGAGGTGTTTTGAGGCTCGAATTGAAAAAAAAAAAATATTCTTGCTAGAAGGCCCAATTTACAAAGGATGTGCAAAAATTTAGTTTGTTGTGCAATTTTTAGGATTGCACAATGGTCTAAACAATTAATAATGGCATATTGCAAATTTTCACAACGTCTAGGTCGTTTGCACCCTTGGGATTAGTTCGGTCATTTAGCTTGTTGGGTAATTAAAAGGTTGCCAAGTTGCAATTTTTTAATTTTGCAAATATTTAAGACATTTTAAATTTTTTAAATATATAGAACGTAAAAATAATATTAAATTTAGCCGAGAGGTGAGAGCTTGTGATTGGGTTTTTAGGGGCAAGTTAAAGTATTATTTTGTATGGTTTAGCTAAAAAATTAAATGTCAAAACTTATTGACCATACACTCAACGCATATGTTTTGCCCACTGCATTTTGGCTTGACAAAAGGTAAATAAAAATGTGTTGCCTTATAAGTTATGTGTTTCCTTTTACTCTTAACTCCCAATGCAATATATCAAGTGCAAAGCATTTTCTAAAAGGAAGGCCATTGTCAAAGCAGCACTACGCTTCTCCTATGCGCTGAGCATTTTATTTGCTGCCTTGTCAAACTTGTTTACTGCTCACATGGGATGAAGGTTTTATTTTATACTTTGTTCCCAGTGCATTATATCAAGTGCAGCGCACATTTTGAAGGAGAGACCATTTGGTTGTGCATTAGGAACTGTTAATAATAGTTTTTGGCATTATAACATCTGCATTCATGTATTTGAGCTGGGATTTAAGACAATTAAAATTCATGATTTTTATTGTTTTCACCTCCAAAAAGTTGTCTGAAACCTTTCCAAACCTCATGCTACTTTTTCAATTGAGTTTTGAACATTTTCTGAGTGCTATCAAACTTTAAAACAACCTTGAAACCTCTTGTACAACCTGCAACTTCTTGGGCACCCTTATTGGGGCAGTTTGACCTTATTTTTGACCTATGTGAAATCGAAGGGTGCTCACGTGTAGAAGGTTTGGGGAATATTTTGGGGTTGTCTGCAAGCTATTTTAAGTTGTTTCCTTTTCTAGAATGTTGTTGGAAGGATTTCCCACGACTTGGCAATGTTTTTAGGGGATTTTTGAGTGTTTTTAAGTTCAAGACAAGCCTGAAAAAACCCAACAATCGTTTCTTATGACCTGTGCATGATTCTAATGTAATGGAAGCCATTAAAGTGCCTTCTCTATTACTAAGTGTATGAAAGAGGTTTTACAATGCTCGGGCATTAGTTTCGTCAGTATTGTGAATGGTTTCTTAGTACTAGCAAGCCAAAAAATGTTCATGAACTGTTACAAATGTCTACGTGGGTTTTAATGTGACTCATGGGTGTTATGGTGATGTTTTTTTATGTTTCAAAGGGTGCATAAGGTGACCTAGAGGTGGGGTTTTCATGGTTGAAATGCAAATAAAAGTGGACAAGATCATTGCAAACAGAATGCACAGGAAAGTTGGGTATGGGCAAAGTGTTTGACAAAATGCCAAATATTTGCATAGGTTGAAATGAATGTTTTGAAGATTAAAATGTATGGTAAGTGGCATGTTTTAATTGCCATTAAGATAAGTTTCTACTCAGAAGTGAAATTTTTTCACTTACAAGTGAAATTTTTTCACTTACAAGTGAAAATGGAGCTGGTAAATGAGTTTTACAAGCAGGTAAAAATTCTGCACGTGGGAATGCAAATTGATTAGGGAAAATAAATTTTCAAAAGGCAAAGCAAGGCACATTCTATAAGCCATTTTTAACTACAAAATCAAAAGTGTATGGTTGTGCTAGGTATCACTTGGGAGTTCAATCTAGGTTATCTTCATTCTTTATAATGCAATCTCTTGTTCATTTTTTAGGGTTCAGGATTTTGGGAAAGTTGTAAGGGTTAGGCTATTAATTTGGTTTGTGCAAAGAAATAGAGACCCGTGCTTTGTAAATATTCCTATAACTGCATTATATATTTGATTTCAGCATATATGAATGCATTCTATTGCATGCTCCCAGTGTGTTATGTCTCCAATTTGTAATGAGATATTTCTTTCAGTAATATAATCAATTATTGTAAAGCTTTCCATACACATTTGCTACATTTGGGTTATTTTCATGGTTAGTTTTTGCTCGAGGAGCAATGTAAATTCTTTCAATGAGAATAATGATAATATTATTGTTGTAGATTGGATTGTTAAGTAGAGTTACATTGTTATTCATTAGTTGATCTTATTAATATCAGGTGTTAATGAATGAAAGATCATCTAAATATGTTTGGAATATGGTGAAGGATGTGTACAAGCTATTGACTCTATAACCCTGGATAGGCACCAATCTATTTTGAATGGTTCATCATCAACCTCAGAAACACATTTAATATCTAAAATAAAAATTATTTTTTGTAATATTTATTCTTAATTATCTTTATACTTCATACCTAGGTTTAAAGAAGATAAGGAATGAGACAACCAAGTTTATATTATGAATCTCCTTGTCCATTTGCATGAAGTCATCTATCTATTAGGTGTTGCAATAAAAATTTATTTTGCATCAACCATCAGTACCATGTAGGGAAACCCACCTAGGTTTTGTAAAGCCTAAATTCTAGGGGAGAAAAGTGTGAGATTTCTCTCGCAGTCATTGGAAAAATCTCTCTTTGAATCTAAGCATTAGATATGGCACACCTTTAGGGTTTAATGATATGCAGATTTGGGAACCAATAGGAGCATGTGAAGGAATTTTTTGTTTGATAGTGGTTATCATGGTTGCTTTTCTATGTATCACGTTGGACCATAAGAAAATGGTGAAGATTCAAATGGTACATGATTAGCTAAGTTATTTTTTCCCCTTTTTTGTGATTCCTATGGATGTATTTACAATGTATGATGTCAAGCAGGAAAATCTTAGGATTAAGGTGGCATCTTCCTTGTAAATTCTATGTCATATTACATAGTTCCAACATCCTTGGAAAGTGTCTCTAGGCACTTAAGATGTATTGGGAAAATATTTTGTAATATTAATTCTCATCATTATTTGTAACACATTCATAAGGTGTGATGGGTCCATTAGCAGTGATAAATGTGACTTGTAGATATAAATATTTAATATATGTGGACACCTAGAATAGGATAATAAAAGATAAGGATAAATGAGTGACTATTGGTATTTCTCCGAATCAGAACTTAGAATGAGGCAACAAGTGTCTTTTGTTATTCCATCATTTATTACATTTAATATAATGTTTATCTCTCAAGTTTGGGTGCCCAAGTTAGAGAGAAAGTATTGGAGCTAAAGTTGATGTCCTTTTATATTTATGGGAGGCAATCCAAGAGTTGAAGACATTTGAATTGAAGGGTCATCTTTGGCAGCCATGTTTGGAGCTTAAGATGTATTCACAAGTCTATAAATCCAACCCCTTGGATGTAGAAAGCATGACTAATAGTTCAATGTAGAGTTTCATTTTAGGTACAACAATAGGTTGATGCATGAGGAGGTTGTTCACAGGTGTACAAGTGCTTCCATAGTGCATGTAAAGAGGAGAATGAAAGTGGTTGTATTGTAATCTCATTTGTTTTAAGATAATGTAACCTTAGCCTCTCTTCTTGGTGGATTTTTTTTCATAAGATTTCTTCCATGTAAATCTTGTGTTATGTGATGTTCTTATGTTGTTGATTTGTCTCTCATTTCTACTATCTTATGGTGGCGTTATTATTTATATAGTGTTGTTATAAGTTCACATAAGATGGTGTTAATAATCATGTTATGTTGGTTGATTTTTGGCATCATAAAGATGGGTCCAATCATGGTATTTCTATATTAAGGCAACTTAAATTTCAGATTTGCATATAAGTTTTCAAATTTTCATATTATTATAGTCCAAACCTTGTATCTCATCCATTGAAGTCATATTTGGATAGTGATTTCAAATTTTATAATAATTGTTATTAGAACCTATTTATTTATCATCATTTGGATAGAGATTGAATTTCCTAAGAATTGATATAAGAACCTATTTATTTCTCATCACTCACTTGGGGAGGTTCTTCCTTATGCCATTTCTATCCTTAACATGTGCATTCTTGTTTTAAAGTCACATACAATGCCTTTCCACATACCTTGTTTTGTATTCCCTACTTTTAGTTGTTCATGTACATGTTACATGTTATTTTTGGTTGTTCTCTTATTTTTTGTTTATATTTTATTATAATCTTATGTTGCCTTATATAGGCCATGAATACTATTCTTTTTTATGTTATCTTTATCGTGACCCATGTTTACTAATCTTATTCTATGCCTACCCACTTATGACTTCCTATTTATCACCATATTCCCATTTCTAAAGGAAGAAAAAATACTCATGATGTGTGCAATATCACATATTACAGTTAATCTAACCAACTAAAGGAATTTTTGACATAGGGAAAATTGAATCACATCTAATAGTGTACATATCTAATGTGTTTTATATTTAATATTTTTCCTATCTCTTTTACATGTTTATCCTTTCAATTATGTCATTTTTTCTCTTCTTAGTTATTTCATCCTCTCTATTATGATTGATTATATTTTCCCTTTCTTATTTCACCTTTAATTTAATGGTTTATAGTTATTTTTCTTCTCATTGCACCTTTTATATTGTGATTCCTATTTTGTTTCCTCACTTGCGGAGATTCTTCCTCATGCAATTTTCATGTGTAGAACCTATGCTCTCATTTTTCTATCACATACAATGTCTTTCAACATACCTTATTTTAATTCCCTACTTTTCGTTGTTCGTTTATTTATTGTTACATATTCCTTTTGGTTGTTCACTTAATTAGTGTTTACATTTTACCATAAGCTTATGTTTCCTTATAAAGGCCATGAACATTATGCTTTCTTATGTTATTTTTATCATGACCTATGTTTACTTATTTTATTCTCACCATTCATACCCACTTATGACTTCCTATGTATCACTTTATGTCTATTTCAAAGGGAAAAAAAAAATTCACTCATTATTTGTTCAATAACACTCATTTTTATTACTCTAACCAACTAAAGGAGGTTGGTATGTGTACCAAAAGAATCACATGTACTATAAGTACATCTACATGTTTTTGTATTATGTGTTAAATATTGTTTTTGATAGAGGATAAAACAGGTTTTGAAAGGACCCGAAACCCTTTACAACCAAGAACAAGGTTGCGGAAAGGACAACCTACAACTAGTCAAAAACTAACTCCCAAACAAGATCCTTCAAGATTTACATTTAGAACTACTCTTGTGGGAACGGAGAGTCATGTCAAAAGAAGGCCTAGAGAATTTTGTTTTCTTGCCCTGAACAGTAATCTAGCCTTCTTCCATTTGCATTGCCTTATCATGCCAAGCCAACACACTATTTTCCTGAAGATGAATGCCTGCAGCCATAGTCTTAGAGATTTCATCATTGTTTCTTCGTGCAAGCAAAGACTTATCTGAAGAGCTGCCAAAAATGGAAGCCATAGCACTATCACCAGTAATGGCAGCCTGAGACCTAGTCATTTGCTCAATAGGGGTAGCCTTAGCTGCCCCACCATTTGAGGCATCTAGAGGAGATACCCCAAGACCTTGTGATTTAGAAACAACCACCTCAGAAAAACTCCTATGTTGTTCAGCTTTCTTCTCAATAGTATAATGTTGTTGAGAAGCGCCTTTCCACCAAGTAGTCATCTTTGCTTTTTTCTCAAATTTGCATTGTGCGACAACATGTCCTATTTTAAAACATCTTCTACAATGAAAGGGAATCCCTTCATAATCGAAAGATTGGACCCAAGAAACCTTACAATATTTTAGTAAAACCTCAACAAGCAGCCCTTTTGAAACATCAATTTCAATGAGTATGCGAGCAAAGGTGGAATGAAAGATGTCAAAATATTCATCATCCACCAACAAAAAATCACCAAGGGCTTCACCAACATCTTTCGAAAGAGAATCACTCCAAAGGTGGAGGGAAAGATTAGGCAAATGAACCTAGATCAGGATCTTGTTAAAAGTTTCAGAAGTAGGGTTAAAATTTGAATGCCAGGGCTTAATCATCAGCAAATATTTGTCCTCCCAGCTAAAAAAATGATCACATAAAATTTTATTTATATCCTGAGTATTTTCAAACTTAGTTATAAAAAACCCCTTTGCCATGGGGAAAATATGAACTTTACCAGAAATAAGAGGCTCCCATTCATTGGTGATCTAGGAGTGCAACTAAGGGAGGCTAGGCCAAAAACTCCTAAACCGACAAATCACCCCATGAGTGGAAATATCAATAGCATTATAACCTATTTCTTCTATTGTCTCGTCCTTCAGCTTCACTATGATGGCATTTTTCACTAGGATAAACCTGCCAAATGACATCCTACCTGCTTGAAATCCAAATTCGACCCCTTAGCTTTAGCTACAGAGCCAGTACCCTTCGTCCTCCCACCAATCCCTGTGTGAGCATCACCTCCTATGCCATCGCCAACGCCCTTCGTCGCAACAGAAGGGATAATTTCCTGAATTGACTTGTTAAATATTGTTATTAGCATTGACTTGTCTAATTAACAAAGTATAATATAGGAAAACCAATCAACTATTGAGTTAATAATGTCCTGAATTGTATCCTTAGTCTTACCACCTTAACAATTTAAGTTAGTTAAAAGATAAAGCCAAGCATTTTTTTAGGCACACAACATTTCAAATACATTCCAAACAAGATAGATCAATCAAATCAATGTGACTGGCACCATACAAACAACTTGAGATCAAACCCATATCATTCATGAATGAACTACAAAGTTCTCAAACAATACAAAACTAAAAGAAATCACCATGCAACAATTAATGAGGCAATACAAAATCTAAGTTTTAATCATCACACAAATCAATTTATGATACACTATAAAATAATAAAATCTAAGACAATTATCATTCAAAATTTTGCAAACACTAATTTTACAAAATCTATTTTAAAACTAGATACTCTTTACCCCTTTCATTTAATTTGTATCTCTTCCCACAAATATCTATCCCAACTTTAATTAATTTAAAATGTGTTATACAATGATTTTATTCACATTAAAACAAAACTTTCTGATGAGAAGGAAAATGGATACCTAAAGATATCACTTTTTCTCCACCAATCATTCACTAATGTCCTAGGAGTCCTAATTGGATTTGTGCCATATAAAAATGGCTCCTTGTCATTTTCATGGCCTTTTAGGTCTTGTTTCACAGTGCTGGAACTATGTTGCTCTAATTTTATGTTTTAACATGGCTTGAACATACTTATTTAGGTACTAAGACTCAAAGAACGACGTCTTGTGAAGGTGTTGTGAAGTAGTGTAAGACATTTCTACATTCTTCTAGACTCTATTTAATGCAATTCACCTAAAAATTACCTTTTTACTCATCAACAAGTCCTATTTTGAAGTGTTGTAAAGTCTTGTAACAAGCTTTCACATTCTTCTAGGCATATTTTCACAATTTACACCCTTCTCATGCTTTATTTGGTCTCTTTACGCCCTCATAAGTTGCAATTAAGTGTATTTTTTAATGTTATCCTGACAAATAACATTAAATACAACATTTTTCCTGACACATTTTTTTACCTATCCTAGGTGGGACCCATTCGACATGGGTGGCGAATGAGTCCCCCTTGGCCCCAAATTCAAAATATTTTAAATTTCCTTTCGGGATTTTATTCAAAATCACTTGATGTCGGCCTATGATGAGGTATGAATGGATACTAAGGCACAAGAATTGTATAAATAAGTGTTTTTCGTCTCATTTTACATCCTCCAACATTCACATATCATATTCAAGTAATCTCAATCATTCAAGCATTTTACATCAACAATTCAAGCACTTTGAAGCAGCCATTGACATTACTTCAAACTTGCATTATCAAGGGTTAGGTAAGTTGATAGCACTTTCATGTTATTAGTTTATCTTTCTCTTTCATTTCATTATCTTTTCAAGGGTTTAATTACCAAAAGTGGGGTTTGACCAAGGCAAACCCCTATTCACTAACCCTCAATCATTTTTCCCCTATTGCATGTTTGTTTGTAGTTCTTTGTATGCAGATTTGACAGGTTATGAGGTGTTGAAGATTGATTTCTAAGTCAAATAGGTGCTTCAAGTCAACTTGAGTCAAATTCAAGCTTGGAGAGAGTTATTTGTCTATTTTCTGCAGAACTGACTTCGGCAACCCAACAAGCAGACTTTTCTAGATCTGGTGTCACATAGTTGTCTCCTTATTTTTTAGAAATTTGGAAGAGGACTGATTTTCCATCTGTGGAAAATGAGTCCCACCTTAGGACTGAAAATATGAATTTTGTTAGATTCTAGATCCCAACAGACAAAAACTAGCGCTCAACACTTTTTCACTAGGAGGAGGACTAATTTGCCCATCTAGGCAAATGAGTCCCACTATGAAAATTCAATAATTTCCATGAGCATTCAAAACACTCCAGAATCATCACAATTCATCCAGGTGCACTCAAATTCATCCCTGTGCTTTCTGTTTTGCATTATTTCTTCATTTACATAGTTGTTTGCATATCACAATGTGTTTTCAAACATAGTTGTAATTACACTTTTGCATTCATTTTTGGTCATTCAGATTAGTCAATTTCATTTATTTAAGTTCATTTACATTAAACAACATTGCATACATCCTAATTTGAGTGATACATTAGCATTTTTTGCCCTATCTCTCTCCTTTTAGGTGAAAAACCCTAGAAGTGCAAGAGTAGTCCATAGGATCCCAAAAATATATGTTTTAGGATTGACTAACAACCTCACAAGGTGATTCAATTCACAATGAGGACCTAGGAGGGGGTTCTTTGAGTTCTAAGGGGTTCACCACCAAGAAAATGCTTAGAAAAGAGAATGTTGGAAAACATAATGTGATATGCAAAATGAGCCAAAATTAGAAATGCAAGCTAAATGAAAGATGTAAATAATGAAATTACGCAACAAGGATATATGATATGTGCACCTAGGAAGTCTAGAGATGTGTGGATTCTGAAAATGTAAAGATGATGCCAAAAAGTGTTGTAGAGGACTAAGACGATTAGGATGGTGTATTAGTGATGTTTTTCGGGGCAAATACGAAGTCTTTGGATGTCGAAACCGAATCTGAAGGAACCTCTAAAAAATATTCCTAGGGGGACTAAGATGCCCAAGGTGTCGTATTAGTCTCGTTTTGAATTTTTGCAAACTCTAAATGTGATCCTGAGCTCCAAGGTCTGCACTTGCTTCCTTTTCGTTCTTAGGTTCTGCAACTTATGAATGCAACCTGTAGGTGAGTTTCCATGAAGATGACAACTTTGTAATGTAACTTTGCAACTTTTACAACTTTGCACTCCAAGTGATCTTCAAGACTTCAACCTAGATCTACAATCACAAATATGCAAGAGGGAAAAACTTTTTGTTTGTTAGTGAATGGGTGTTTTCCCTTGTCAAACCCCTTGTTGGTAATTAAACCTTGAAATGAAATAAAGTAATGAAGGGAAATAGTGAATGAACAACATGCAATGCTACAACTCACCAAACCCTTATAAAGTCTACAAACTTGTGTGCAATGGCTACAATGGATATGGATTTTGAACTAAAAGAATGATCTTGAATTGCTTGCTTGAATCAAAACCCTATATCACAAATGTTAGCACAACAACACACATGATGCAAGAAACTCTTTGATATGATGCTTGAATTTTGGAATGGCTCCAAATGTTTGATAAATCTACTCTTGAATCCTCTCAAAAAATACTTGGATGCCTAGATTGCTTGATAGATTGCTTAGGATGAAAATGAGAGAAGGAACCTTGTATTTATACTTATCTATGCTTAGTGCCCCAAAATTACATCACACCAAGCTGACATATGAATTCATTAAATAAAGGAGGCTAAATCCCACCATAATTTGAAATTATATCCCAAAAAATGGCTCAAGGAGGACTAAGACACCCTAAGTGGTGTTGTAGTCCCAAGTCCTAAAAACTTGGGGCATATACACCAAAAAAGTGCCCAATATAGATATGCCAAAATTAGGGTCCCAAGAGCCTTAGGGGACAAAGACGCCCTGGGTGGCATTTTAGTCCCAAACCAAAAAATTAGGGACACACTAATGGAATCATTAAATTATCATTTATGCATTGGAGAATGTCGAGATTAACCAAAAAAATATGTAATTCATAAGACTTGTGGACACAAAATAGGACCAATTAAGCCATAAAGAAGCATAAATAAAGCAAAGTAGGCCCAAACAAGTGTGAAAATGCAAAGGTATGCATTTTCCTACACTACACTTTCGTGTCTCACAATAAATTGATTAACTATTTTTACATCTATTTCAACACTATATATTTGTTATCCTTTTATTATGCCGAAGGCATCTCCTTATTTGAGCTTTTAGGGCTCAATTCATCCTTCGACGACTTAAAAGCAGTTACAGAGCTTGGTTGATAGTGTGGTCATTAGCAACCATCAATGGTTTAAAGCACCAAGATTGTATTTGATATATTTTCAACCACCATATATTTGCTTTAATTGCATTAAATGTAGTCGGTAAATGCATTTATGTATTATACTGTAGATCACCACCCTGTTTGCATACAAATAAAATGAATAGAGTGTAGAAAAATACATAACTTTCTAAAGACTACTCAAAGGCCATACAGATGGAAGGAATTTGAAGTATTTACGGTACTTTCTTACAATTTTTTCCCATTTTTAATACATATTGATAAGAAATTTAGGGAAAAAAATCATTCTGTATACAAGTTTTTTATCATTTGGTATGCTATAATGAATTCAATGAGGAACCATGTTGGTAGCCCAATTCGCAAGCATCTTGACTTTTTGGGTGAATTGTTGTTCCAAGACTTGGGCTTTCTCCATATTGTCAGCCTCTCAAGAATCTTGACTGCAACATCCTCCCCATTGTAGGTGCCCCCATAGAGCTTCCCAAATGCTCCTTGTGAAAAACCTAACTGTATGTAAAACTTTTCTCAAACCCATATTAAAAAGTTTATTTTTTTAAATCAAAAGAGAAAACTTCAACCACCCAGAAAAATTGAAATGTATTTCAAATCATCAACTCCCTAGATTACTATTATAAGGTGTCTCAACCAAAACAACCCTATTTTTTTTGTTAAAAACTCAAACCCTGAAGTCCTGCTCTAATTTGTCCAAAAGTCTTCTCTTTTATCCTAGATAACATCAAAAAGAGTAGAAAACATTGAAAATCATATGATATGGGAAAAAATTTCCTTAGACATATAAGGAAGAGTAGAAAATTCAAAGAGAAACTACATACAATATCTATCCTTCAAATCGAATTTACAAATTGTTCGTACTCCACTCATTGAACTTGATTTGCTCTGAATATCACATAGTAGGGGGAGATTTGGAATTACACACCCTACAAAATACTTAATGATGGTGATAATAGACTTGTCAATTAGATGAAGGGAGATGAACCTTGTCGATATATTCTCAATCTGAATCATGGAAACATTCATAACTATCCCAATAGAGAAAAAATGTAATTACACTGGTAGGGATTCCACATGTGAGAGGGGTTTAAAGTTGTTGACACATTGGGACAAAAAATATTAATTCTCAAAAAAAATCAATATTATGGAAGTACGCAAAATATTATAAATTTTGTCATCGTTTTCTTAAGTTCCATTTACTTTTCAATGTATTATGTGGTCAGGCCATGAAAACTACCTAAACTGATATCATGGGAGATGATGATAAATTATTAGAGTAATGGCAAGTGTCGTTACAAGTCCAGATAATCATCTTTTTTTCTCTTTCCTCGACATCCAAATTCTTTAGAAAATCACCACCACTTCTCATTGAACGCCAATAGAACTTTGTTTGGATGTTATCACAAATTACACTAAACTATAATATTTATTAAAATTCCCAAAACAAAATAGAATTGTGCATTCCAGTTGTGTCTTTACTTCATTCAGTTTCTCCTTTCCCCACTCTTCCTCACCCCACACCCTGTGGGGCTAACCTTCAAATTTGTGATTTTTTAAAATTTAAAGGTTTTAGTAATAGATCAATTTACATGTATAATATTATTATCTTAGTTAATATAATAATATAAGAATTATTCTCTAGATTCGTTGAGACTTAACCTTCTCCATTTAAAGACATTGTCATTGTCATACAATTGCGCTTTCTACTTGAATCCTCATGAGGTTTTCTTGCTCTAGTACTAAAATGATGCATAATTTGCTACAAAATTGTGTTTTGTGAACTACAAATCACCAAAAGAAAATTATGCTATGTTTTAGAATTATTGTTAATCCTTTGAATGTTATGTGATTAAGAAAATTCGAACTTAGGAAACATTTCAAACACACATACACGTTGGAAAAACATAGTTTCATCGTGGAAAATCTCTACTAATATGGAAAATGTGGAAGCATAATCAAAGTAGTAAGCTATTTCACATAATCCTTCAAAGAAATGTGGTATCATGGAATACCATGACTATAAGATATGTACAAAATATTAATTCTAATTCTTGGGATCAAAAGCTTGGTCCAAAATTTCAACATAGTTATGAATCTCTAACTTCTCTCTAATTCTAAAAATGAGACTAGGGAAGCACACACAAATGACATGATGATCCTTAGACTTGTGTATCATGGACCAATTGTTTAATAATTATACTTAAATGATGAATGGCAATATCACAAGATTATGTTTACTAAGCATTGTGTTGGTGGTCACAAGCTGCATCTAATAGTTCTTCCTGTACAGGATACATTCAAGCTTCAATCGCTCAAGAGACCATGTCAAGTTTGGAAAATACTCCACCTGTTTTGTTGCCTGCTCCAAAACTGTTTGTCGTCATCAGCAGCTAAAACAGAGATGCCTTCACAAACGGACTCTATCATGTCCACCTCCCATATGGTCAAATTCAATGACAACTTGGGGAAAGTAGAAGATGTCTGAGACAATCTTCAGTCATTTACAGTCTCCACAATAATTTTTGAAGATACATATTGACATGAATTAGTTTTCAGAAGATTTGTCCAAACAAGGAACTAATTTCTCAGCTTAAGTTTGTAGAAATATAATATATATTTCTACAAACAATACTCTATGATAGGTGAACTAATGAGGGAAAACACCGGCATAAAACTTTATTCTCCTTCAATTTATATTTCCTTCTCTTTTCAAATTAAAACACTTCAGTGTACCCATTGCACACACAGGTGTTGCCTTTGTCCCTCCCTATCCCCTATCTATCTCTCTATCTCTCTCTCTAGCTTGGTTTCCCGTCTCGATCTCTCTGATGATCTGATCTATGTATTTTCTCCCTCTCCTGTATATCGATCTCGATCTCTAGACATGTCTCCCTCTATCGACGAGATCTCTATCAATCAATATATCTTCTTCCATCACTCCCTCTGCTCTCTCTCATTCTTCCTCCCTATATCTCTCTTTGTCCCGCCCTCCTTATTGCAAACATAACATGAGCCTATTGATAACGGAGCCTTATTATCTTCCCAATTCAAAGGCTTTATTTATTTCAATCATGTTTGGATCCTTGTAAGTGGATGCATAGTTGATTTGAATTTATAACTTCTCCACAAATACCTTTGTTGCATAAACAACATAATTTGTTCAATGGCCTAAATTGACCACAATTAGTAATTAATAAATGTATGCAAAAAATATACCAAAATTTATCCTTATTGACCTTCCACACTTCAGCATACCCATTGCACACTAAGATACAATTGCTAGTTTAATTTATACTCGTTTACCACAAATATCTACCCCAACTTTATTTGATTTAAAATATTTTAAACATTGACTATATTCATAAAGAGATTTTTTTTCCTATATAAAAACATTTCATTCTCCAACAATAAATTGATTTTACATAACTTCACCATTTTTACGCCATCTATTTTCAAACTAAATACTCTTTACCCCTTTGATTGGTAATATCTATCCCAGACTCTAATTAATTTAAAATGATTTATACAATAATTTTATTCACATAGAAGGAATTTTCCTCTATAAACGTTTCATTGAGTCGTCAACCTGGATATTAGCTGGAAACACCTGCAATTCTGACATACTTTCAATAGGCAAATAGCTGCCGTACGCTATGCTTTATTGAATGTATCTACACCTTCCATTGTCCGGTGTTTAACATTCCTTAGTTAACACCGTCTGAAGTAAATATGACGCTGACAGTATTTTGCAACCCCAATAAATACTGCTATTAATGCTGTATCAACAAAAGACTGCATTTATCGAAACAACAGCAGCAATTAAAGATTCATAAATGTAATATAGGCTAATGCTTTTGGTAAAAAACTGATTAGATTTCGGATGCGTACTAATAACACCTAAAATAACAAATTAAAAAAATAAAAAATAAAAAATGGGCAATACAGAAGAGATAGTAAACTGGATAAGGAAAACATTTTGATATAGATTATAGCTTAACATAAATCTAGATGCAACACTAAAACCTCCTAAATAATTGAAGATAAAACACAGTCAGCATATAAATCATACATGAAGTTGTTTGGTTTTGAATGTGCCACTCTACAAGATGAGGTTTCCATTGAGAAACTTCGATGAAATGAATCTCTCCTCTCTCTATTCTTAACCAAATAAATATAACATAAACTTGTCCCAAATAAAATTGAAAAAATATCTGTAACCCAAAACCTCTTGCAAAAACATTAAACACCATTCACTCCAAAATCAGATTGCTTTTGCAATCTGGAACATAAAACCCACGGATCAAGAAAAAATAAGCATCGAGACGAAGAGACGCCATTTATTTTCGGGAGCAGTTGCAGAATAATAGATAATCTAATAGTCCACACGGATATCTCTTCCCGGAACACAACCGCTTTTGGATGTTCTCTTTAGTCCGATTCCATACGGGTATATCCCCGATTGTAGTTCTCTTACTTGCTGTGTGGTGATGTTGAAGGCTGTTGCTACACTTCTCAATGGAAACTTCAATATCGCCTCGCTGGTTGTCTGCCACGTTCAGCAAAAAAGGAATTATCATTTTCCTGAAAATAGTTAAGGAATAGACTAATATGTAAACATATAGTGATCTTACCAGAACACCAGGTTCTTGACTGTTGAGAGCGGAGATATATTGAGCTTCTTTACAACCAACATTCATCTCAAAATGCATCATTCCCCTCGGAAACACGGTGACATCTCCAGGATATAGAATATCGATAAAAGCTTTACCTAATGTTGTACGGCATTTCTGTAATCAGTCATTCTGCAGTAACAATAAAAAAATCATGAATGAAGCAAAGCATGATTAAGTTTTAACCTTCAGTGTCAACAAAACCAACTTGAAGAGGCCCTCCTGAGAGAAGGTTGAGCATTTCTGTGGCTCGCGGATGCGTGTGCGGTAAATTTACCCCACAGGGAACCATCTTGAACCTCACGATTTCCAGGCCCTGTGAGCTGCAATACCATACTCTGTCACTGCAACCGCAAAACAAATAGAGAGTGGAATAATAGCATTAATAATGTTACAATCTTACTCAGCTGCAGGAAACTTGGCGACCGAAGTGGCAGCGCGTACTCCTCCTGAGTCGATAGTGACATGCCCATTAGTGAAAATGTCACGGAGGGTGTAGTTTTTGAGTCCTGGAGGGTGGTCTGTAAGAGGATCGGGGTCTGCTCCATGACAACCTGCATTCATAATACTAACAACAAATGCAATAAGGAGCAACTTCATTCTGAATATTATGACTCCGGTCGCTTCAAGCTTGTTTGCTTTTTCTTTTGAATGAGAAGTGCTGTTCGTATAATTTTATAGGTGAGAGATAAGAGCCCTCTCAGAATAGCGAGGGAAAAAAAATTGCATGAGGAATTTGGAAATGGCAAGAAGTTTAACGTTGCATTCAATGTGAAAGTATGTGTAGCTGTTTTCAGCTTGACAGGCAAGTAATTACACTATCTAACCCATCTGTAGAGGTGTACGTACAACTGCCTTGTGAGCAAATAAACTCAGTGAGACAGAAAATCAGCTCTACGGAATGATTTCCATGAAGTTTTGAAGATGGGTTGTTGGTGAGTTAATTGACATAAATATTGCTCATTAATTAATTAACGTACAACTACTAAAATGTACTTTTTAAATTGAACAAAACTGGTATTATTGTAATGATAAAAATTATACCCTTACATAAATTAAATAAATTAAAGTAATAAGTAATAATTGATTTAGATATGTTGTGTAGAGAATAATATCATTTTTAATTTAGAGAGGTACATAGATAAGTATAAAGTAATCTAAATTAAACAATGAGTATGCTGAGGGTTAATGTAATTTTGAATTAAATGTTTTTAAAGGTATTTAGTTCTATTATTCATGAATTGGCATGGTTTACTAAAGATTTTGGAATCTACAAATTTCTAGAGATCAAATAGATAAAAATTGTGTATAACTTGGCTCAAAATCATAATATTATGTTTGCATTACTAAGACAAGTTTTGAAAACTAAGGTGGAGTTCATTCTCACAAAAAAGTCTCGTACTTGTGAAAAAATCAAGAAATCTATATAATTGTGCTTTATGTTCTACATGATTTGCCCCTACTTCATCTACTCTTTCTAATAACTAAAGAGTGTTATTATTTAAAAATATATTTCAAGGGTTATTGTGTTACTAGGGAACATGTTCTCCTAAGTAAACACATGAAAATGTATATAAAAATCAAAGGTAACATATTTCAATTGTACAAATGCTTCTAGAATGAATGTATAGATATAGATTCATTTAAGAGCACTAAGTGGAAGTATTTTATTTCTTATATGCAAATGATATGTAAATAATACTTAGAAGATCAAGAGATATTTAAATGAATCCATTAAATTCCTATAAATATAAGGGTATAATAGTAAATCACTTAAATTTTTGTTCACTCAAGACTTGGCAAGAAATGAAAGGATGGGAGTCAACCAAAATTTTAAATTAAAATTTGAATTTGAGAGTGCCAAGTCCTCAACTACATGGTCAACCTCATGATCATGTAAATTACCAAAGGCCTAAAGGGGCTATATCATAGTGGATAATAAATATTTCTATAAATATGTACATACATGTAAGTGTAGTAAATGTATTGGTAAGAGACATATATTGATATGTGTGTATGTGTAGTTAAGGTGGGAATAAGTGTATTGGAATGTGTATAAGTAGATAGATAAAGGTTATGGGAAAGGGACCAAACTTTACACAAAATTATGTTTGTTTCTCAAAATGTGAGCACATTAAGGAACTCTCCTTGAAACAGACACAAAACTAAATGGGGAATGACATGGGTGTAAATTTTACTATTACATTCTCCCCCCATATTAAGGTACAACTATATTGTAGAATGTAGTTATGAAACTTAAAGTATGTAGCACTAATAAACATGGATGTACAATAAATATTTAGATATAAACCAACACTAAATGGGGTCAATATAAAGTAATAGGCCTTGGACGATTTCATTTTATAAGTTTGTCATTTTTAATCTACTCTCCTTTGGAGCCTACAAAATAGAGGAAAAATATGTCATGAGTATATTCTATAAATAAGTAGAAATTAATGAAAACTAAATCTCACTATCAACAATTAGAAGAGGTAGAAAAAATGCACATGTGTGGAAGGTGGTATCAATCCACCTCATTTGGTAGATGATGAGGGATAGGGCACATGAAGTGTAATGCATGTCATGTACTAGATATTAGTCTTTACATAAATACCTACAATAGTATGTAAAACTCAACATGAGGTGTTAGTGATATAATACATCCTACTAGTTGTATTCATAGTATACAAGGAATTGTAGGAGCCAAGAAAACAGTTCTTGAATATTAAACATATTATGAGCATGTAAGCATGCAAAGTATTACTTGTAAATTAATACAACGTATAATAAGCATTAGTTGAACTAAATGATAGGTGTGATTTAAATTCATGGGCTAGAGATGTGTAGACAATGATTTTGGATTACCCAAGGGTTCCTCTAACACTTCTAGGTTTTTCACCTAAAAGGAGAGGAATTGGGGTCAAAATGCTAATGTGTACACTCAAGATTAATGTAATGATGGATGTAATGTATCTAATTATGATGTACTAATGCAGCAAATTGAAAGAAAGATGATTTATTGATGCTAAACCTAAGAAATGCAAAGTGCTGGAAAATACACTGTGATATGCAGAATGATGAAATTTATGCAATAAAGAACAAAATAAAGATGCAAAACATAAACTATGCACTTGGAAATTGATGAAGAGCTGACTGGAGATTGCAGGGACCTCTAAAATCTAGGAAAATTTGATTTTTTAGCCAATTGGGACACTTACGCCAAGCTGGGCGACTTAGTCCCAAATTAGGGAAACTGCCCAAAAAGTTGTTTCTGCCAAATGGGTATCTAAAACTGTAAAAATTCCTAAGAAACCAATGCAATGGGACTAATTCGCAACTGTAGGTGACTTAGTCCACTTTGGATTTTCTGCAAATCCGAAAGTGGAAACGGAAGCCCACAGTCTAAACTCTATTTTCTGACGTAAATCCAGATCTGAATCTTCAAAAACACCTACAAAATAGAAGATAATTTATTTTCTAATGGAAGGTTTTCCTTGGTCAAACCCCTAGTTGGTATTTAAACTTTGGAAGAGATAAAATCTGCATAAAACCCTAGCCCTAAGTGTGTCTAAGACTACGAAAATCTAAAGTAAGATAAAACCCTATTCTAATGTGCTAGAATAAGATAAGTAAATGACACTTGAATGATGCAAGACTTCAATCCTAGAAATCCTACAACATTTCAAATGAATATAAATGACATGCAAACCTTAAATCTAAAGATAGAGAGAAAATGGAAGATGGACTCACTTTGAAAAGAAGTCTTTAGGTGTGATTTGATGGCTAGTTGCGTCTCCTCGACCTATATTTCTCCATGATTCACCATAGGAATCCATGATCAACCCTTTAAAATGTGAGATCTTGAACAAAAAGTGAGCTTGAAGACCTGCAAAAACCTTAGTTTGCTACCCTAAAGCTTCAACTTGGCTATAGAAAGGCTAATGAATCTTCTTGTGAAAGATACTTTGCGCTTGATTCTTGATTTTTCTTTGTAAAAATGACTAGAAGATGTGAAAAATGACCTAAAAACATGTATTTATAGGCATTAACACTGAACTACTCATTATTTTAACTTCATAGGCTGACATCCCTTAAGAATTTGAATTAGGTTGGTAATTTTCCTGCTCAAAAGTGGAAAATACCCCAAAAGGAACTAAGTCACCACCCTGGGTGACTTAGTCCCGCTAGGGATTTTTGAGGTGGGTTTCATGAAATTTGAGTGGTTTGAATGTTACTTGTCAGGATTTGAGTGATTTGTGAGTTAAATAAGCCTTAAAGTCCAAAATCATGAGCATTAGGGGCCTATAAATGCAGTTTTTAAGGGGTGATTGATGTAAGGGGGTCTAAAGTAGGACCTAATTAGGCCACAAATTGTACTATCTACAAAGGAGTACAATTTTCATGTCCAAAATATGATATAAAGGTATTATTATGTTACCCCAGTATGAGTAAAAAAATATGATGATGTGGTTCTTAATGGTCAAAAACATATATGTACTTCATGTGTACAAAACTAGAGTAGTGCATGCCACCAATGTAGCTCCAATATCACAAGCACATAATGGTATAGGTGGTAATAGGTCCCTAGTGGTGATAATGATATGCCATGACATGTAGATGATAATATGTTTAACATTCATAGTATTCCTAATGTAAGTCCCTTAAAAATGCTTAGGTTATGCAAGTACACAATATGGTAGGTAAGGCTTAAATATTGATGGCCCCCAATATGGTACAATAGTTTCTTACAACATGTCTAGGCCATGTGAGCACATGAGCACAACAATATAAGGTGTAAGAATGAAAGTTTGTGTATCAATGTAAATAGCCCCACATGTGTGAGATAATGTGATAAGGTGAATAGCTATTAAATTGGGGAAAGTAGATTCCCCCAACATAATATTTGGTAATATAAACATAGAGTGTATGGTGGAAGGCATGATGCTCCCAAATATAAAGGTGAATTATAAGATATAACAGTGTATGGTTATAATCTATGTGCAATCCTACCAATAGATAATCATGAAAGTATAAAGAAGTAAAATATCTAATCATGAAGGCACATGTAGAAATATAGGATGAATGAATAATATTCCCCATAAACAATGGTCAATAATAATATCATTTACAGTGCATGTTGTTGACTAGGCTATTCACTAATTTTTCATCAAGAATGAAAAGGTCATATGCACAAATTCTAAATTAGAAAGTAATGATAAATAGACCAATCCAATTGGGTTGAAATTTTCCTCAAAGTTCCTTTTTGTCATTTGAGTTGTTTGGATTTGCATGAAGGACTAGATATCCAATTTAAAATTCTTATTAGATGATTCCCTTGTTATATATTTTTTTCTTAGTTGTCTTTTGTATATGTGTAATTTATCTAATCTTCCTATCTATGATCTCAAGATCTTATAAATACTCCCGAAATACATAACAATGGGATCTCAAGCTCAAGAGGCACTATGACCTCCCAATCATAAAGTGGAAAAAAGGTCTAGATTGGATAGGAGTGTGTATGGTTGTATAGTATGCTTATAACATAGAAACATTTTTTGTATGTCAATTGGTGTCACGTTTAACAATCATTTTCTCTTAAGGTTTGTTCAATTTTTTTTAGTGGCCTCAACTTATCTAAGATTTTTTTTTGTCTTTGGTGGAATTATTCTAAGAATTTATTTGCCTCTTTGTGTTTAAATGATGTATCATTATCTTCCACAATGGTAGATTCCAAGCCAAATTTAGAAATAATATTATCCATTATACTATTATAGACATCAACAGTTATAATGCATTTTAATGTAATTTCTTTGAACCATTTTGTAAAATAGTCTATTGTAATAATAATATTTATATAGTTTAGAAAAGATCAATCCAATAGTACCCACTAAATGTAGCCTTCGTATAGAGATTATTCATGCTGATGTATATGGGTTGATCTTATGTGTAAACATGTGCATTTTTTATATTACTATGTTTTGGCACATAAGACATCTTTGGATAGAATTTAATGTGAACTATTTTCCTATTTTTTCTCTAAAAAAGACCATTTTATAAGACTATTACGGCAAAAATAAATGGCCCTAACATATTCCTCCATAGGCCTCTTAAAGGGTAATACCCTTTTTGGTATCATTAAGGCATTGTAGGAGTAAACTATTAAAACCTTGTCATCCTCATAATTAATTAATATTTGCTAGTATATATTCGAATGTGGATTTAGGTATCCTTATAACATTATGGTTAAAATTCCCTTGAATCTAGGTACACACATATATTATTAAACTAGTCCTAAAATGTGAGTGTATCAACAACAATGCAAGTTGTGTCATTAATAGCATATTTTTACAATCTATTTATATTGATAGATCTAACTTGAGGGACATGGTAGTCTAAAACCAAGAGATCAATGCCCCATGGTCAATGACACTATTAGTACATAGAAATCAAACCAAAATTAAGATCACCCTCATCTTAGAATTAGTCATGCATATATAACTAACAAAGAACATTTTATAACAAGAGGATTTATCCACATGTAAGACATTCTCATTGGAAAATGATATATTTAAAGAGGTATGGGTAGGACAAGGTGTTGTGTCTAATTGATAAATAATAGCTTATCCTTTAATAAATTTTTGGGACATGAATTTAAGGTCAAACTCAAAAATTAGCATCACCCATCATGCAACGAGACCCAAAATATTACCTTTAGACAATATGTAGATTTTGTGATGGCATGTGTGTTAATGTGGATTGTGTAATTTCTAAGTTTTTGGGATGAAAAAGATAATGTCAAGGCATATTTTTTCAATGGGAATATATTAAGTCTTATATTCCAATAAGGTACAACCAATATAATATATTATGTGTTATTTTCCATTTTCATCATTTTGAGCTAATAAAACTTCAATAATGGATTTTATTGCCAATACATATAAAAGTAAAGGTTTTTCATGGATAATAGAAATAAGGACTAGAGTTTTCAACAAGAATTATTTCATGTCCTTAAACTCCTTTTCACAATATTCATTATATTCAAATTTCACATATTCTTGTAATATTTTTTTGAATGGCAATGTCTTATGCACTAATTGAGCATTGAAGCATCTATTAGATTGAATTTTCCCTTCAATACTATGATGTTGTGATAGATTCTCTTAAAGTGGCATGTTAACAAGATAATCAGTTTTCTTAGCATGCCTCTCAATTCCTCTTTGGGATATATTTGTTAGAAACCAAGATCTGATTGCAAACAAAAAAAATCACCTTCTATAGAAGAGAAAAACAAAAAAGCAGAAGTTTGCATAAAGATGTGCAAATTAATATATTCGAAGTACAAAATATTACAAGAGAATTTTCTTTATAAAAGAAAAGATGCATAAACCTAATATTATCTTGAGCAACAAGATAGCTCAATAAGATAAAGATAAGAACCTATAACTTAGGAATTAAATATGCCTAAGTAAACTTATGCAAAGTGTAATTAAATATTAATTACACCAACACCCCCCCATAAGTGCAACTTAGGGAGAAGCAGATTATTATGCAAATATGAGTCCCAGCAACAAGGCCTGATCAAGTACTCATGTACAAATGCAAAGAGAGAGAAAACCCAGTGGGAAAACCCCCCCTCAGAGAGATGAACTTCTACGAAGAAGCACTGGAAGAACTTTGATGAAGCAACACTGGAACCCCAAATTCGGCAAGCAAGGAAAGATACTTCTATTTGTAAAATACCATATCAGAATCACAAATGCAACAGCAGACCTGATGCTAAGGAACACTGGAAACTCACATACTGGATCAATCTTGGAATCTATAAGCAACAGTAGATGAAAGGATGAATGAAGCCCATAATGATGACAAATTTGGAAGTTGTGTCTCGCGAAGCCATTGCCAAACTGAAACTAAAATTTCCCATAGGATGAGTACCATCAAGATTTTGGAACATTCACCATAAAAAAATGGCCTTCAAACTGAGAAAGATTTGAACCAATGAGGATCAAGAACCATAAAATCCCAATGTGAAGTGTGAATCAAAGCAAACCAACGATGTGTCTAGCTAAGCAAGAAAGAAGCTAAAAGGAAACAACAGGAAACCAAACAAACTCATGCGAGTTGTCACCAATACATATAATGGATGCAAGAACCCCCTTAATGGAACTTTATATCAGTTCGTTATTACAATACCCAATGATTGCAGAAGGATAGAATGCAAAACTACAAAAACATAAGTGAAAATGCAAACCTAGTGCACAAAACAAAAATGAATGCATGAAAAAAATAAGGTACACATATTTTGTAAATGACCTTAGATCTGCATAGAGGTCAAAACCAGCTTTCCAACGCTGTGAAAATCACAAAAAACGGATAAGCGAGTCAAAAGATATGCTTCTCGGAGTGAAAACGGAAACATCTGACTTCCAAGGCTGAAAAAGATATAAAAAATGAAAAACCAGAAAACTAGACCTACACCATTGCGTAGAGCTTGGAAACAACTTTTTGATGATATCTTGTTTGCAAAAAAATGACGCCGTATGTGAAAGATATGCCCATTTCCATGAAACTGCTCCAAAAAGGTCCAATTTGGCCCCCATAAGCCCTCAAGGGCTAAAAAAAATAAGGCCCCTGGTCGCATGGGCAGACCAGGGGCTGGCAGAAAGCTCCTGGGGCCGAGCCCCTGGTTGCCCATGTGACCGGGGTGAGGAGCTGAAAGCCCGGCGGGGGGCTGAGGGTTGAGCTCTCGGTCACTAAATGACCTTAGGCTACCAAATTTAAGCCCGTGAGGGCTGATTCGCAGCTGGTGGTGCTACATGGGGAAGCCACCAGTGGCGGTGGTGCACTGGCGGCTGCCTGGTGGCCACTCAGTGGTGGAACCCATTAGAATGGGTGGTGCCAGAAATTCCCAAAATTTTTTATATTTTTTTAATTTTTTTTGAATTTTTCTTGAAAGATGTGCCTCGGGTGCGAGCTGGGGAGGTTGTACGGCCTCCCTGGGAAATTTTTTTTGCCTCTCCAGACGACTTTTCCCAAATCAGACAAATTTTATATCAAAATAGGTGTTTTTGGGCGCTGCGAATCCAACGGCTTGGTCCGTTTGGGCCCAAAGTGCTTCGAAAATAAGGGGACCCCCAAATCTATGAGAAAAATCACCGAGCTTGAAACCCTCGCAGATCTGGCAAACGGTGACGAAAATGAAGGAAATAAAAGTCATTTATAACTTTTTCCAGCGCTCTGAATCCAACAGAAAACCCTGATCTAATCCAAGACGCTGCATAAAGATGCTCAAGGAATGAAACCCTCGAGGGACCTCGAACAAGCTCTGCAATGTGTTCCTCCAAAAAAGCTAAGAAGGGGCTGCAAATCGAGGCTCTGATACCATGTTAGAAACCAAGATCTGATTGCAAACTAGAAAAATCACCTTCCATAGAAGAGAAAACCAAAAAAGCAGAAGTTTGCATAAAGATGTGGAAATTGATATATTCAAAGTACAAAATATTACAAGAGATAATTTGCTTTATAAAAGCAAAGATGCATAAACCTAATCTTATCTTGAGCAACAAGATAGCTCAATAAGATAAAGATAAGAACCTATAACTTAGGAATTAAATATGCCTAAGTAAACTTATGCAAAGTGTAATTAAATATTAATTACACCAACAATATTGAATCCTAACAAATGGCCACTATGAATTTTGAAGGCATACTTCTTGGAATTTAGTCATACTGTCTATTGGTATAAGCATTCAAATATTATCCTTAATTCTTGAAGGTGATTTATCCATCATCTATATTTTCTGAGATATCATCCATATAGTCAATTAATAGCTTATGCATAAGATCATGGAATATCAACACTGTGGTCGTTGGTAGGTAGTTCATGCATTATTTTAATTAAGCTAACACATCATTCACATTAATTAAATAATTTTGAATTATTTAATTAATTAATCATTTTCCCATCATGCACATCTATTAAATAATTAGTTATTTCCACTCATCAAAAGTAATAATTAATCATCCAAGTCTTCTATTTAATTTTCAATATTAATTAAATCATTTTAATTATTTAATTAATGTATTATTTTCTTTCGAGACCACTTTAATTAAATAATCTTTAATTATTTAATTAATTTCTTTTTTTCTTCTATCCACATTAATTAAATAATCTCTTTTAATTATTTAGTTAATTTTTAAATTCTTCCATCTACTTTAACTAAATAATTTTAATTATTTATTTAGCCAACATTTCCACTAAAATTAAATAGATTAATTTAATTTTTTATTTGCATTTTTTCTATCCTTAATTCTTCTAAAAATAAATAAAATTAATATTTAATTTCTTTCCTAAATACATCTTTCTTTCATGCAAATGAATTAAATAAATGTATTTTTTTATTTCTATTAATATTCATCCATCTCTTGATTTAATGAGTTGACTCAAAAATCAACATTAGTTCATTATCACTCACTTTCACTTCACTCATCCATGCAACTAGTTAACTCATCAATCAAGCCCCTCATCTTGACACACGTTACTTGCACATTCATCATGATCTCATAATAAATCTCATCCATTGATCTTTCAAATCATCCTCCATCATTGATCTCAATATTAGGTGAAAGATATAAATCAACCATCATTCCAAGCTATCAACCCCTTCACAATTAGCTTTCATCTCCATAAATTTTAAGAAATGAAGACATCTTTGTATCCATTTTGCTATCAAGGTTATGCTTATGTTGAACAAAAATCCACACACCATTATTACAGAATTTTTATAAAGTATAATTGAGTAAGAAATAGGCACATTTGTGGAGGTATAATTGATTTTATTTGATTTACTTTGTTTTTGCACAATGCACATGCTTAATTGAGGTAGTTATTGAAATATTGACATGTTCGATGGACCCATGTCCCTGAATTTAACTATTTTCTTTGGGATTTTTTCTTTTAAAAGACACAAGTATAGAATGAAATATTTGAGAATGGATAAACATATATGATCTATAAGTATTTGGCGATTTAGGCATCTAAATGACATATTTGACCTTATAATGATACATTTGACCTTAGAAATTTAACGTAATTCATGTTTTAAGAGGTCTCAGTCCATAGAATAGCACTTTTTTTATATAATGGTGATTTTGATGCACATAATGGTACTTTTTATGCACATAATGGTTCTTTTGATGTACATAATGATGCTTTCGATGCACTAAATGACACTTTTGATCATTAAAATGATACTTTTCATTTTTAGGGTTTTCACCTTCTATTTATCAAATATCATCTTTTTTTTATTGGTAGTTTCAACTCAAGAATCAATCAATGCTTTTGATAGGTAGAATGACACTTTTTATAGGTATATTGGTTCTTTTTTAAGGTATTGTTGCATTTTTAATCTTAATGCATCTAATAATTCATTTAGTGCTCTTGATTATGTAAATTAATTTATTTTTAGCTAGCTTTTTATGATCTTGGGAACTAATCAAGTAATGCAACTTGGAAATCGTTGGGAGAAAGGATTGAAATTGCACACTATTGATGTAATTTTATGTAGGGAATTTATCAAAGTTACTTTTTTTTATCTTAGTTGCATATTTTCTTTTAAGCTTTAAAATGAACATGTTTTCTTTGTTCATGTAAGCTTTTAGGTGTGTATTCTCTCTCATTGTGCTATGTGTGATCCTAGAGATCAAAATAACCTTCTAGTTTACTTATTTGTTTTATGTACATACCTAAGGTTGTACTAGATTATATATTATCTCCCCTTGCACTTCATGTGAGCCTAGGGATATAAACACTTGTATCAATATTTCCTATTAGGGGGCCTTTTTTGAGGCTTCATCACCCCAATATTGACCTCAATCATGTTTTATGGCAAGGAATATAAATGGGGAGAGTGGATGTGTACCTGAAGAGTTATCCATCATCATGTCTAACTAAGCCATAAAACCCTTGGTATGTTGAGACTCATTTGGTGTAGAGGATAGGAGAGACCCTCCTAGACTCAAGAATTTGTAGGTGGGCCCTTAGTTCATAGATACCACTAAGAACCTTATTTAGCAAGCATAAGACCATCAATCATCAATCTATTGTGCTACAAGGTATACTATCATTCCTAAAGTTACTCACCACATACCTCTTTGAGTAAGGTGGAAACTCTTTGTTCAAAAGGTGGACCAAAACCTCCAAAGTAAGGAAAAAGGTGAGCCCTTAAGTCATTGGAGTCCTAGCTATTTGTACCATAGAAAAAATGCAACTTTCTTGATTTGGGGAATAATTGATGATAATTTGGAATTAATGTGGCCTTGATTTTGTGTTGTGAGGTGTTTTTCACATCCACGCTAGATCTTGGACCCTTTCAAATGCACTTAACAATGTCTTGTAAAGGTGTTGTAAAGTGTTGTAAAAGACTTTCACGCCTCTCTAGACTGAATGGACATAGATTTCCCCTAATTCAATGATATAAAATGTATTTAATTGAATTATCACATTAATATAGAAGGCTTGTAAAATAAACTTAATGTTAATCTAGTGTTGTAATGTGTCCTACACATTCACATTGGATGTTGTGCCTTTCTAGGCTAAGTGGACCTCATTTTAGTGTTGTAAAGTGTATTTAATCACACTTTCACATTGAATTCTATGTCCCAAGCCCTAATTGACCTTCACATCATCACTAATAGGCCCCTATTACCCCATTTTATGCATCCCATGAAATCAACATAAGAACAAAAATTCTTCATTCCCCAACAATCCAACTAGCAAATGGGCCCTTATGGGACCAATTCACCATATGTGGCAAATGAGTCCCTGCTAGGTGGGACTAATTCACCCAAGGTGGTGAATGAGTCCCATTTGGGCCATTTTTGACTTTTGAGTGGGAAATTTTGGGATTTAAGTTTATTATTATTTCATGTCGACCTCAGGGATCCAATTAATGAGAAAATAAGGTGTATTACCTATAAAATCAAGCCTGTAAACCCTAATTTATAACTTTTAACTCATACACAACTCATTCAACATTTATCATCTCTTTCAAGTCAAGCAAGTTAGGGTTTTATCACTCTAAGTCATCAAGTAAGCTTCCAAAAGACATTCAAGGGTAAAATATTCCTCCATTGCTACAAAAATTCAAGATGAAACATCATGGAAAGGTATTGACTTCATTGTTCAATGCTTCATTACATTCTTTCATCATTTTGGTTTAATTGCCTCCAAAGGGGTTTGACCAAGGCAAACCCCCATGCCTTAACATTCAACATTTCTCTCTCTTGTCTTGTGTGTTTGCATATTTAGACATCTTGGAGGCTTGGAAGTCATTGAAGATAAATTTTCAAAGTTTTTCAAGTCATATCTTCGTTGGATAAGGCAAAATATCAACAAAAAGTCACTTCTAGGCCCGAATTTGATAGTTTTAGAACTAGACACCTAGAGAAGCAAAAAGTGCAGATCGAAGGCTCCTGTTTCCACTTTTGAATCTTCAAAAATTTAGAAGTGGAATCATTCACCATTAGTGGTGAATGAGTCCCATTTCCAGGGCTGATTTTGGTTTTCTACATTTTTGGATACCCATTTGTCTAAAACGAACTTCAGAACAATTTCACAAAACTGGGATTGATTCACCCAAAATGGAAAATGAGTCCCACCAGGCCTAAAAATCAAGATCAATAGAATTCTAGAAGTCATTTCTAGTCTCCAACAAGATCTTAGGTGCACACTTTTAGTTTCATCCATTTTTGTTGCAATTTGCATTCATTTCTAGGTGTTTTTGCATTACACAATGTGTTTTCAAACAAGTTATATTTCTTTAGTTCCCATTCAATAATCAATAGATTTCATTAATTTTCTACATTTATATCATTATATTTAGGTATATTTACATCATACATACATTATATTGAGTGAACTACCTAGAATTTTGGGTGTGGGATCTATCTCTTTCCTTTAGGTGAAAGACCCTAATTGAGCAAAGAGACATAGCATTTCACACTCCTAAAATCTATGGTTCACTATTGAATCTTGAGAAGAGAAGTTTTTTAATGATAATATTGAGGCATTTTATCATGTGGGCCTACAATAGTGTGACACTCCTACTTGAGTAATTATAGGGTTATTAATGTGTTTGGTGTGTCTTCTTATTGAAACTAGTAAAATCCATTCAACCTTATTACCTTAAATTTATCAACCATTGTGTTTGTTATTTTATCTCTTGGTAAAGAAAATAAACTATCTAAAAATAATCATTCACTTGTAAAAACACATTTTTACATAGAGTTGCACTTATGTGTCATATATTGATGCTTCTAAGGCATAACTATGATTTTGAGTAATAAAATATAATGCTTTTATGATATTCTAGGACATTTGATTCATTTTCATGGTAAAATTATGTTTTTGAGCCCTAGATTAGCATTTTCATGCATAGACTTGCACTTTTTAGTCATAAAACTACACTTTTGACCTGAGAATAATATTTTACTAGTAGAATATCACTTTTGAGTCATATTCCCACTTTGGCACATCTGCTCAGTAGTGTGGCAGTTTTGATCAGTAGTGTAGTGTCTTAAATTGTTGATCGTAGTAATTTCACACTCCATGGACATCCTATTTTATTGATGAACCTAAATATATTAATAATTTATTCATTTTAGGGAAATTTTGAGAAAATAAATTAAAATCCTCAACATCCTAAGAAATTTGGGAAAAAAACACCTAGTTAATGGTGAGGGCTCCCTTTACCTTAAAGGTGACCTATTTCAAATTAAATACTTTGGTGGTGGTCCGTGGAGAATTAAAAATGATCCTAGGTCAGCCTACAATAAAAAATATCAATCCAAATGCATACATAAATAAGGTTTCTTCATTTGAACATTAGATAGAGAGAGTTTATTATGATCAATCATGTTATTATTATGAAGATGTATGAGTTATCCTCTATATGATAGCTACAACAATACATTGTGTTTTGTGAGTACTAACCTCTTGTAGGTATTTAAGAAATTCAAGCATAAATCAAACAATATTTGGTGAAAACTTATCATGTGAATATCACTTTAACAAGGCTTTCATACCTAAGGTAACATTATCCCTTTTCATTTTCCATTTTAGTCAGTTATTGTTATTTGACCTCTATCTATCCTAGGGTAAGTCCTCTTGATCATCATCATTCATTGTTTGTGGAGGTGGAAACACCAAAATGGGATTTAACTTAGGAAAACCCCTATACTACACAACCTTTTCCCCTCTTTTTATGCATGTTAGATACAAAAGTTTCATAAGCAACATGTCATAGGAAATATATAGCATATTGTAATACATCAACTAAGTGTTGAAGATCCTAAAAAGAATCATTTATGGTGAAGGGTGCCAAAGCCCCTAACCCTCAAATTCAGGCTCAACTTCTGTGTCCAGGTCCCTCTCTGTATCCATTTCCCAAATCAATGTTTTTTCCATCAATTTTCATTTTTGTATGCATAATAAATTAAATTTTTAGATATAGGGCTTATATAAAATAGGCTAATTAAAACACACATCAAATTTATCCTCTTTGCAACTCAAAATAATAAAACCCTAGTAGATTATCTCCCTTGAGGTAACTAGCCAACCATCAAACCTTAGTTGGTTTGTATTCTAATGTGGAGTCAAATAAAAGAGTTAATCATAGTTAATCTACTAGCTATACCTAGGATCACTTTTTCTACTTTACAAGTAGCATGGCATTTTTTTATCAATAGTGTGGCACTTTTGACTAGTTGTGTAGTAATTTTGAGTAGTTCTATGGCACTTTTGATTAAACCATAATAGTTCAATCCTTTGGAACTATTCACCAATATCTTAGTACTATTGACTAGTACATCTTATTACTATTGACCAATATCTTGGTGCTTTTGATTAATATCTTGATGCTTTTGATCAATACTTTGGTGCATCTAATTGGTATAAGTCCTATTTACCTTTTGAGATTCCAAACTAATTATCAAAATTTTCATCTTTCACCTAGTAAAACTTAGAATAGACCTAAGACACCTAATATGAGTACAATATCAAAATATTGGGTCAAAATTCCATAATATCTCATTACTACCCCAACTTGGAGAGGTCATAACACCTAGCTTGGTGGTCAAAATTTGGACTTATTTACATTGTTGGAAAGATCTCTAAGATCTCTAATTCTAGTACAATAAATGGGTTTGTGCAGGGTCATAGGGGGGCAAACAATGGCGATGCAACAAAAAAATGTGACATGAGGAAGTGAAAAGCATGGAAATCACATTTGAATTTTTGGTTAGGTTGGTAAAAAGTGCATTTTGCTTTAAGGTAAAGACCAAAGCAAAATGAATATCCATTATGTATATTGGATATCCACTAGTGGAAACTTACAAATTTTTGATATCGAGTACATGTATATAATATAATAATATAATACATTATTATATTATTGTATATAATAATATGTTATTATACATATTATATAATATTATATATTATATAATACTATATATACTATATTATTAATATTTAGTATATTAATATTAACTACCATGGCATCTATTAAAACATTAAATTGCTCTCCAAAATGGATATCCGTTTTTATAGCTATAAATTAAAAATATATATATCATTAATATATATTAATATATCATAATGTGTCATATATATATCAATATGTTAATATATATTGTATATATATGATTAATATATTATATATATTAATATATATTAATATATATGATATATAATATATAAATGCATGTCATATTTTAAAAAATTAAAGTGCTCTCTCAAATGGATATCTGTTTTTGAGAGCTATGGATAGCTCTAGAAAACATATATTCATTTTGTAAAAAAAAAAACCCATTTTTTATGTTATACATAAAATAAAAAGGGCCACAAATAGTCATTTTAACAGCGACTGTTCACGGCAAAGTAGTAAGAAACAAATATAAAAAATAATTGATATCTATTTTCAACCAATTTCAAGCAATTTTGACCATTTTCAACCAAATTCTCATCAATTTTTTTATCAACAAACATCAACAAGGTAAGTAAAAACACATTTTTTGGATTATTTTGATTGTTTTATATTTTTTTAATAAAATATTAGGGTTTTTTTGGTTCAAATTATAGGAATTAGTTGAAAACTATGTTAATTTATAATTTTGTAATTTACAACAGGGTTTAAATGACACAAGATTTAGCAAAATATCCTACACCAAACTTGCCTCCAATAAACCCTCCTTCAATTCAAGACCTAATTGAAATCAATATTACTTGATTGAGAAAAATTGTTGAGTGATACCATAACCATCACCATTTGTGATTAGTCACATCAAACAGAAAGGCCATAATCAATCATGTTAGGGACATCACTAGTCAAAATTCTTCATTTCAACAATGGTGAGATGGGAAAAGGTTGCAATATGCAAGTGGTTTGGTGTATGATGACATTAAAAGATTAGAAATATCTAAAGAAGATTTAGCATAGTATCTTGTGAACCCAGGAATAGGACAAAATGTTGGTCTACACAAACCAAAATTTTCCATAAAATGGTTCACCCGTCAAGGCATAGTTGTAAAATTTTAGGATTGTTTGTGGATGGTATTTGATAAACCACCCAACAACAATCTAGATGTCCCTCTATACTTTCTCTACAAATTATATGCAAAATTTGTTTTAGGAAGACATCTCAACTATTTTGATTTTAGGGATTTTTAGGGAGTGGGTATGGGCATGCCTCAACATAGACTTGGGTTAATGCATATCATGCAAGGTCCCTATGTCCCCCCTCCTCATCTTCCTCCCCCACCTCTAGCACCCCATCTAGACCTTGTTGCCAATGCGACCTAGTATAGTCTCTTGTCCATACACTCTTTGACTGGCCATTTAATTTTACAGTCATCATAGTTCACCCAACTACTAGAGGGTGACACTTCTCATGTGCTTCAGTTGATACTAGTGTAGCATCATTTCATCAAGGCATATTTGTGTGCCTCATTAGTGTAGTACATGTAGGCATACATTTCTAGGTTCTATGGGAGATACAGACGAGCCTCCCCTAGAAACATTTGAATATGAGGTGCATGAAATGTCACTTGGAGGAGATGAGGCATCAATGCATACTACAGGTGTAGCCGAGATGTGTGAGGGAGGAACAAGTGTAGTGACCTCCACTGATGCAAATGAGGAGCAACAACAATAATATTTTGTACATGTAAAACATAAATTTATTTCATAGTGCATTTCATTTAAAATTATTATAACAAATAGTGCATGTTACTAGTGTATATTTAAGTGGGATTGAATATTTAATGACAAAGGAATAGATTAGAGATGTGCAACATGGCACTCTTTCAACCATTGACTTTGGCCTACATACATCGGTATAATTTTTTCTACATGTAAAACTTTTTATTGTATGTATATCATTTAAATCATGATTAATTAAATACATACTAATTTATATCTTGATCTTATTTTTACTCTTGTAGTGTACTCGATATGTGACTGATGCCACACCTTTTACCATGATGAGTTCTCAATCGATTATCTTAGTTGCATCACCTATTCAGGTATATGGGAATTTTATATTTGGTAGATCTATATAAGTTTGTAGATATATGTTACTTTATTTTTTTTGTCAGCAATTATATATTAATTTTGTCATTTTTTATTTTTGTTCCTGTAGAGTATGACACCATCCACATTCGTGGATCTAGGATCAAGGAAATATGACCTAGGACTCCTAAGTGTCCTAAGGGACCATGATTTTCTGAACGTATGGTATCCAAAGAAAAAACCCTTGAGGTAATGAATAATTGCATTAGACTTTAATTTATACTTTAGTATAGTGATTAGATGTTATTTTGGAAGTTATAAACAATAGTACATAAATTTCTATTTAGTAGTTTAAGTTATTTACCATTGAGATCTAATTAATCTAATTTGTGGCTCGAATTGTTTTTGTGCAAACGTCTTTTCATCCACTAGGTAGTGGGAAGAGGCTACATTTTGGTGATCCGCTAGAATATTAGGACTTTCTTGACATGGCATATCCATTTTACATATAAATTGTATATATATAGGCCATGAGAGGGCATATGCTGCATTTTGTATAATATTGTTTTGATTTGGCATATATGCCAAATTTGTATATGTAGATACACAATTACTTTACACTTTTATATGCAAAAATTTGATATTCGACATATTTTTGTCATTTTCTGCATGTTTTCCTATTTTGAAACTTAAAATTTAAATGTATAATCAATTTTAAATGGTTGAGCTATGATAACTAACATGGTATATAGATATTGATTTCCTACAATCTTGCACTTTAATAGTTTATAAATTACATAGATCATTTTTACTCATGTTATAGTACTATTAAATATTGTTGCCTTGGAAAACTTCACCAAATTTGATATCTTTATTGTTAGTCTGTATAGTTGCAACATCCTTTTCCACACCATAATTGACAATGTCTTCATTTTAGCTCATAGGGGAGGTTTTTCATTAGATTGAAGGCCAAAATCCTTGTTTTCCTTATATATTTTCACAAGACTCTTGGAAATGAGAATTTTTTTATGATTATTCCATTTTCTATGATTTAATCAAATGTGTTAGTGCATTGGACTTGTAAGTGAAAGCTTAAATCCTAGTTTAGGTTTTGGATGAAGATGTACACAAGATATTTTTTAGGAGTAAGCCATGGCTATTTTTTTCCATATTCCTCCATCATTGTAAGAATATAGTGAATTATTCTCCATTTCATTGTTATGTGTTACATAAATCAACCATAAATATTTCATGTTTAATTTTTTAGGAGAAATGACTAATGAATTTTTTTGCTAGTTCATGAAAGGAATTGATGACATGTGGTATATAAGAGAACCATTCATTTGCTTGGCCTCCTAGACTTTAGGGAAATATTTTTATTAAGTATGTGCCATTATAAGAAGCCTCTAGGTAAGCTAGATAAAACTCTCATATATTCTCTCATGGATCTCCCCTTCCCTTATACTTGTAAAATTTAGGCACTTCAAATTTGTGAGGGAAGGGTATCATAGGTATTGATCAATTGAATGGGTAAGGAAATATATCTTCAATTGTGCAATTATTCCTTTTATATCCTTAAAACTAAGAAAAAGTGGAACCTTAGGTCTAATGTGTAAGCCTAGGATTCAAATTTTATGTGTTTTTGTTGGGATTTTTTTCTATTGTTTCATTAAGATGGAGATCACTAAGGGGTTTAGATTGAATTTCAACCATGGAGGTGAGATAATTATACTTGGATTTGAATCTTTTAGGAACTTGGAATGGATTGGAACTATTTTTCCTATATTAACGTTATTAGACTATGTGCCCTAATATGAATATTACAAGATTTAGATAACTAATTGAATGAAACAGAGATTTGCAATAAAATTTTGGAAGGGTAGAGTGATGTGTACCTATCCTAAAAGTTTTGTGTCAACTTGAATATGAGGACAAAGTCGCGTAAGGGCATCTAAGTCCTTGTATGCCTCTTCTACTTGATTTTTGTATTTCACTGATGGTAGATATGAGATCCCTATTTTCGCTTGTAGACTTGTCAAGTTACTATTGGATAATTTTGTAGGTCATGAGTTTTTGTGAGTTGACAAGGTGTAGGGCTTAAAATGTAATAATAAATAAATGATCTTCAAATGTCCTTCAATCCTCTCCAAAATTAAAATTTTTACATTCAAAAAGAGAGGAAATGTTGTGCCATTTAGGGGTTTGCCTTAGTCAAACCCCACATTAGCATTTTCACTTCTACAAAGGCAATGCTAATGATAAGTGGATAAATGATAGGAAGGAATGATGAATCAACAAAGTGTTGTAAATCACTAGCCTTCAATGACTTCCTTGAAGGACTAAATTCACGCAAATGACTTTAAGGTCTTAAATCTTTATTGCTTGCTTGATTGAATTTCTAATAATGGAAGCGAGTATTACAACAAATAATTTCAAAATTAGTGTTCATATAATGGAATTTCCATAGGAAGAAAATGGTTCCTAGAACCCCACAAGAAAATGGTGTGTCTGAGAGGATGAATAGGACCATTATGGAGTGTGCAAGGAGCCTGAGATTGCATGTTGGACTACCCTTACAATTCTGGGTAGATGTTGTACATACTGCTATTTATTTAATAAATAGGGGAGCTTCAAATCCTTTGGATGGTGGCATTGTAGAGGAGGAATGGATGGGTAAAAAGGTTAACTATTCATTTCTAAAAACTATTGATTGTGAAGCTTTTATCCATGTTTATATTGAGAATAGAACCAAGCTTGAGGCTAAGTCTAAAAAATGTACCTTCATTGGATATGGAGTAGATGAATTTGGTTATCAGTTATGGGATTATGAAAATCATAAAATCATTAGGAGCAAAGTTGTTATTTTCATTGAGAAGGTCATGCATAAGAATCAACTACAAGAAAAGAAGCATGAATAGGCCAAAAAGGAATATGTGGTGTTGAATGAGATTCTAGAAAATAAAATGCCACTGGAACTTGATGCTAAAAAAAACAAGTTATCCCACATACTCCTACAAGTGTTATGTGTTCTGCAAGGATAACTAGACCTCCAAAAATATTTTCTCCATCATTATATTCTATATTATTAACTAGTTCTAGTGAACCTGAAGATTATTAAGAAGCAATGCAAGTAGATACCAAAAAGCAATGGGAGCTAGGCATGAAAGACGAAATGGATTCTTTGCTATAGAATCAAACTTGGGACCCAATTACCTGTAGGTAAAAGAGCATTGCCAAATAAATGGGTTTATAGGTTGAAGGAAAAAAATGGAGGCAAGAAAAGATATAAGGCTAGACTTGTGGTAAAATGTTTTACACAGAAAAAAGTATACATTTTGATGAAATATTTTCTCCGATTGTAAAGATGACTTATATTAGAACTATTCTAAGTCTTGTGGCAATGAAAGACTTGCATCTTGTATAGCTAGATGTGAAAACATCATTTCTCCATGGGGATTTGGAAGAGGAAATATACATGTAGCAACTATAGGGATATGAGGTCAAGGGTAAGGAGGAATTTTTGTGTAGGTTAAAGAAGAGTTTGTATGGCCTGAAGCAAGCACCTTGACAATGGTATTTGAAATTTGATAGTTTCATGGTTGAATAAGGTTACAAAAGATGTCATTCTGATTATTGTGTTTATTTTAAGAAATTGTATAATGGCAACTATATTATCCTGTTGTTTTATGTTGATGACATTCTTGTTGTCGAGTCTAACATGCAACATATTGATGAACTTAACCATGAATTAGTAAATTGATTTACTATGAAGGATTTGGGTGTAGCAAAACAAATCCTTGGTATGAGGATCACATGGGACAGGACAAACAAAAAATTGTTTTTAACTCAAAGTGAGTATGTAGAGAAGGTGTTGAAAAGGTTTAACATGCAAACTGAAAAAGTAGTTAGTACACCTTTGCCTAGTCATTTTAAGTTGACTAAGGAGATGTGTTCGAGGGCACAAGAGGAGGAAGAAAAAATGTCTAAGATACCATATGCATCAACAGTTGGTAGCTTGATGTATGTAATGGTATGCACAAGGCTAGATATTGCACATGTAGTGGGAGTTGTGAGTAGGTATATGAGAAATCTGAGAATGGAACATTGGAATGCGATATAATGGATTCTATGATATTTGAGAGGTACTACTTCAAAGAAATTATGTTTTGGAGAAAAAAATTCTGCTCTAAAAGGATATGTTGAATCTGATCTGGTAGGTGATATTGATAGCAGGACAAGTACTATAGGGTATGTTTTTACTATAGGAGGTATTGTAGTTAGTTGTATTTCAAGGTTGCAAAAGGTTGGTGCGATTTCAACCACTAAAGTTGAGCATGTTGCTACTACGGAAGCTAGTAAGGAGATGGATTGGTCACAACATTTTTCAGAGGAATTAGGACAATGACAAGAAGATAGCCCTTTGTACACTGAAAGATAGAGCACCATTCATATTGCTAAGAATTCAGCTTTGCATTAAAAAACTAAGCACATATATGGGTCATCGCACAATACTGGTTTACAATTTTTGGCCAAACTAGACACTGAACTAATTTTTTCTAACTAAATATTTACTTTTCGGGCACTTATAGCAGCTAAACCGTGAGGAATTTGAAGATGATGCAAACTAGTGATTTGTAAAATTTTGTTTGTAGATTCTAAATATTTTTTTTTTCAAAAAATTTAAAATTAGATTGCACTTCTTTTTCCATGTCCTTTGAAAACTAGTTTTATTTAGTAAACACCATTTTTAAGGAGTGATTCTCACCATATACAACATAACTTTTTTCCCATGAGAGATAAAATTCTTTTTTTTTCGAATTCAGATTTGTAACTATGATATCTAGTGCTTTCATTTGGTTTCATAGTGTTTTATTGAATATTTTTTCCTTAAAAAATTTTCAAAGTCAAACCAGTTACAATTCAGAGATAGGAAGACTGTATACAACAAATAAAAATTTGTATGTATCAAAATTCATTTTTTTTGTTGGATCAAAGACTTCAATATCTAGTGCACTAATTTTATTTTATTTTTAAATGATAATCTGCTATTTTTCCACATGTGCAGAATAGAGATCTTGATTTTTAGTGAAAAACCTACATTCACAAGATATAAAAAATAAATATAATAATAAAATTAAATTTGTTTAAAATTATACTTTTTGGGAAGCTTATAATAAGGACTACATAGTTACAAAAAAAATGAATTCATTTGATTCCCCAAAAGGTAAATCAAAAGTGGTTTTTTATCAGCATTTTGATAGGTGTAAAGGAGACTCTGTTATAGGTATGGTTTAAAACTAGCGTGGTTCTATCCAAGGGGGTTTGATCAAATGTGGTTCAATAAAACCCTCTTCATTTGGAATCCTTTAAATGGAATTTAAGGTTTAAATCATTATGTTTTCTAAAAATATGTGATTTCAACAAAAATTAGGATCTCCCAAAAATTGTAAACTAGTATTGTGGGATCACCCATATCTCAGATACCACTTCATTTAGTTAGTGTTGGAGGATGGATAGTTGAAGCTAGAGAAAGTTCACACCAGTGAGAATCCTCCATATATGTTCATAGAGGCAGTTACACGAGAGAAATTGATTCCTCATCAGTTTTTGTTGGCCTTCACGATTGATAATGGTGGACATAAGAAACTAGCCAAACACGTAATCTAGTGGGAGTTGCAAGTGCAACAATGTCATCCAAGATTAGTCTCCAAGTGAGAGATTGTTTGGTGTGGAGCCTGATCAGTCTCTAAGTGGGAGATTGTTGGTATGTGGTGACTGATCATGCAAATATTGTATGCTTGTAATGTATCCTTGTTGGGGTTCCCGCTAACATGTCAAATGAAACAATTGACTTTGTAAAACCCTAATTCTAGAAGATTCAAAAAATCTTTTTATAAGCGGCTGGGATGTAACTTGCGATATGGTATTCACGAGATTGTAATTTGTTTTGCATTAGATAATAAAATCATTGGATGGCTAAGTTTCTGTCGATGTAGCCCATAGTAGGTGAACCACATTAAACTTCTATGTTGATCTCTTTTGTGTTATTCTTCATCGTTATTTCTAGGTTATTTAATGTACATATAATTGTTAATGTTTATTGCTTCATTCTTCCTGAACCCTAACAATAGCTAATATTTGAAATTTGAAGTTCAATTGTTAAAATTCTAACACCGACATATTCAAATTTGGTTCTCATCAAAATAGGGGGACTTAGACACCCAAGGACATCATAGTACTAGCCCTATTTCCCAAAAATAGGGTGTTAGGGGAAAAACATTAAATTAATGTATTAGTTAAATGCTTGTAATTTCTTGGAAATGGTAAAAATAATCCATAGAATGCATAATTTGTGAATCTAGGGACTTAATTAGTCTCAATATAATTTAGGGGGACAAAAACATAGTTTGAAATTATTAAGGGTGACAATTTATGATGCTACAGTCCTAATTCAATGTTGGTTATTTTCATGTGTAAACTTTGGATTCATTTTTCCAAGTCGTTTTTGAGTGTAGTGTTAGTATGAGGTTGAATGATGTATGGTTGATCTTCTTGATGAATGTTAGGCGAATCAAATGAATGATTTCAATTTTGGGGGATCTATGCATTTGTGGGTATGAATAATGTGGAATATTAAGAGTTTTATGGGTTACATGTGTTTGTAGGTATGTTGGATGTAGAAGATTGTGAAGCATATGGGATGTAGAGTGTAGAATATTAGGAACATTTTGGATGTAGAATATTTATGTTCATAGGTATGTTGGATGTAGAATATTGTGAAGAATATGGAATATTTACTTTTTTAGGTATGTTGGATGTAGAATATTGTGAAGCATATGGAATGTTTGTGATTGTAGGTATGTTGGATGTAGAATATTGTGAATCATATAGAATTTTTATGTTCATAGGTATGTTTTATGTAGAAGATTGTGAACCATATGAAATGTTTATTATCATAGGTATGCTAAATGTAGAAATTTTGAAGTATATGAGATGTGTGTGTTTGGAGATATATTGGATGTAGGAATTGGAGAGTTGCATATCATGGATAAAGAATTTTGATGATTAGGAATGAATGTTGTGATCTGATTAGATGGGATGGATTGTTGGTGATAAGATTATTAAAACCTATTATTGGGTGGGATATTGTGTTAATTAGGTGGAATATATGTGTTATCCTCTAAAGTAGGAATAACCCCTAATGAGGATGGTAGTGGGGTTCTATAAGTGTTTGAGGTGAAAAGAGGAGAAGGTATTCCAAACTCATGTTGAGTTTAATGGGCATGGTTGTGGTAATGTTTGACTCACTATTGATTAGAATCCATGAGATATCTATGTAGGGACCAAGTACCAAGACATTGTTGAATGATGTGTGACATGAAAAAGTTGGATGAGTGATGATCTTGTAGCAATTCAAAAGCACTTGCACAAGCAAAGATAAAAATATTTTTTTATAGTATTTTCTACATTTTAGTAAGTCACATTTTTGGAGGCCTTCAAAGAAAAATTTGGGGTCAAGACTATCATTAGTAGCTTAGATTGAATAGCCATATGTTTGGATTTGGGTCAAGATCATGGGGGGGCAAACTAGACCCCTAAGTGACAATGAAAAATTATAAAAACAAAGTTACACAACTTGACATAAAAATTGGAATAGGTTATTAACATAATTTGAAAAATATGTAAAAATAGAATTTGTAGAAAATTGAATCTAGTTTTTAAGCTATTGGTCCTTTTTTGAAAAAAAGTAAATCCATTTGGTGAAAATTTTAAATTCCAATGTAGTAGTACTAAATTTTCAGAAAAAAAAATAAAAAAGCAAGTGTTTGTCTAGCCACCCTAATGGGGAGAATTTTTTTTTCTCTTAATCTTTCAATATAAGTAGAGGACACATGCCCGGATGTGACACATATTTTTTTGTAATTTTTTGGCAAGTAAATATTTAGTTATGAATTTGCTAGTAATTTTTTTAAAAAAATATTAAAAACCATTTGTCTAGCCACCCTAACTTGGTCAAAAACTTATGTTTTCTCTTTAAACTATAATTTGTGAAGCATAGTTTGTGATGCATCCTTTAGATTCAAAAAATGTTTAACCATTTAAAATTTATTAATGTTTTTCAATCAGCCTATCAATCAGGACTTTACACATAGTGCATGTAGAAATCAATAATAGTTAACTATTAAATTCAAAATAAAGCATATCTTATATCAATATAATGTTGTCAATTTGTTAAATAAACCCTTTTTTTTAATCAAAATTGAATGAAAAAAGCCATCAACATGAAGGGTAAAGTTCAAAAAATTCTTGCAACCCTTGTAAACACATTGGGGATGTCTTTTTAAGTTAGTCACCCCCAAGCCAAATATTGAAGCAATACCCAAAAAAATAGATATTTGTTTATTAAAAGTAGAAATATTAATATATTAAAATCAATATATATTAACATTTAAGATGTTATAATATTAATATTAATATTAATTTATATATATTTATATATTTTATATTAGTATATATAATATATAATATAATATATGTAGACACTTAAAATCATCCTAATTGATATTGCACATCTGAACTTGATTACTAACACTATTTTCATCTTGATTCACCTATTTTTGACCATTTACTTAAATAATCTTAATTGTTTAATTAAATTCATAACTTTCATCTATTAATTGGATACTCAATTTGAAATGAAGAAAAATAGGTTGTGGTCAAATGGGATTATGATTGACCTATCTTCCTCAATTTCATTTGGAAACGATATCCCCACAAAGAATTGACTAACTACCCTTATGAGAATCAATTCTATGAAGGAATCTTCATATTTCCTTTTTGTGTCAGGACAGGGGTCCTGGTCAAATGAAAATTTGGGGAGAAAAAGAAAAAAATAGTAAATCAACACCAAATTGCAATTTAACACTTGGAACAACAAGATGAAGCTCAATACTAATAGAACCAAAAAATAGAATGCAGATTAGAGATGGGAAGAAGCATGTGTGTACCAGTCACCAAAAGTTAGTTTTTGAAGCTCATCTAGGACTCATTCACCCAGGGGTGAACGTGTCTTAAGTTAGAGTTTGTCTGCTACTTTTGGGAGCCTCTACTACAAATCCAAATCTTCCAATTTGTCTAGGTTTTAGGTTTGAAAAGTTAGGAGTAATGTTTGTAGGTGATTTTCCATGAGATGACAACTTTTATGATTTTTTTTTGTAACTTTGACAACTTTAATTTTTCTCTTTAAGAGATCTTCAAGATTTCTTCCACCTAAATTTTCAAACTCAAATGAAGAGGGAAAAATGTTTTGTTTTTGGTGAATGGGGGTTTACCTTGGTCAAACCCCGTTTTGGTAATCAAACCTTGAAATGAAATGAAACATGAAAGAGGGCATGAAGAATAAACAAATCTATGTTACCACTCAACAAACTCTTGCATAAACCTTAGAATGTAGATTTACAACTTGCATGAAATGAATTCAATTGATGTGGATCTTGAACCTTGGATCTTGACTTGAAATAATGCTTTCAATACTTGAATGAATCATGAAACCTACATGACCATATTAGGTCCAATAACATGCATGATGAAAGTAGATTTTGATATGACAATTGGATCTTGATTGTTGCAATAAATCTTCAATAAATCTACCTTTGAATGCATTGAATTTCTTTGATCATCAAATTTTCTATAGGAATGCTCACTTCAAAATTGCTAGGTGAAACATAGTGAGATAACCTTATATTTATAGGTATGTATCCTTAATTTTTCAAAATTCCAATATCACAAGCTAACATTGAAATATAGATTTAAAAACAATAAAATATTGCTAAAAAAATAATTTAAATTTAGGTCCTAGGTCTAAGGGAGGACCTATTTTCCCATGGGCGAATGGGTCCTAGGTCCCTAAACCTAGGACACAATTGCTCAATGAGAAGTGTTATGTAAAGGCATTAATGAATGTCAAGTTTCCTCTTCAAAAATTTGATAAAATAGGTTTGGTAAATGAATTAAAGGTTCCAATTAAGATAAATTAATCTCAATCAATTAAAGGAGCCCTAAATAAGTGTGAAAGTGTAAATAAATACATTTTGCAACAATAAAATAAGGAAAAATTAAGTCCAAATTAACTAGGAGGGCCCAAGCAAGTGAGAAAATGTAAAAGGATACATTTTCTGTCACTACATTTAGCCCCCACTTTAGTGAGAGGATGACCTTGCGTCAAACTCACACTAAAGTAGACAATCAAAACATATGTATACAACAATGATAAGATTACTCAATCATACAACATCAAAGGAAAAAAAATGGTAAAAATGAAAAAAGGTAGATCAAGCATCGACTATCCAACACGATGTGGAATACACCTCAATTGTTTGTCCAAAAGGAAGGATCCAACCTTAATTGTCCAACACAATGTGGAACACGTCCCGATTTTTTTTCAAAAAACATTCACAAGTAGAACACGATGTCCCCTATGCAAACAACACACGCTCACTCCAAGTTAATGTCCAACCTCAGGCTATCCACTAGGTGAGCTCCCAAAAAGTGGCTAATTGAGAAAGTCATACCAGGTCTACATGCTCTCACTGTACTAACCATACCAAAGCTATATCTCTAAAAACTTTGATCAGGTGCCACAAAAATATAAAATTCAAGCTTCACAAGGTTAGCAAGTTGTATTATTCTAAACACTTATGAACAAAATATAAATAAAGTTTTCTCAAAGGTATTTTGCTTAGTTCATGTAAGGTATCCTCTTAGGGAACATCGTGCCTAATGTCTACAAGAGAGGAAAATTCAAGGATAAAAGATTCACAACTTAGGGAATGCAACACGTAGCATCACCACTAAGAGGAAAATCGTATGCCAAAAAATATCATGCTCTTGGAGGACATCAAACCAAATGACACCACCAAGAAAAAAAGGCATCACAAGAAGAAATAAAATCACACAATGAAACATAAGGAATGTCAAAAAAATTCAAAATAATAATGCCAGTGTATGCCCCCACTTTAAAGAAATTGATAACACCATTTTGTGAGAAATTCTCTTTAAAGTAGCAAATAATCAATGCTAACAATAAAGGAGACATGGGAGCTTATTCGAAAATCCCTATGCCAAGTCATATGTTCCCAAATGAAGCTACATCAGTATATGAGGAAGGCAGATAACTAGCCAAAATGACAACATCAAGTGCCAAGCTAGGACAAGGTTGTCTAATCCCTTTCCCCCATCAAGTGTAGGACAAGGATGATCCAAGATAAGTGATAAGAATGAGCTCCTTGCAATAAAGAAGATGATTTTCAATGAATGTTAAACATTTAATAGTGAGTACGCTATGATCCTACAACTTTTACATGGCAAGGAGAAAAGTGCATGATCTAAGGGACTATCTCTATCATATAAAATTTCTCAAGGATCCTCCTTAAAGCATAAAAATCATCAATACTATGCCCAAGATCTCTATGATATTAACAATGAGACATGTTTGTGTTCTTATTTTTTGGATTTATATTTTCTCTAGTGAGTGGTAATGTTAAGAGTCCTTTATTAAGAAGTATGTGTAAGTTCCTTTCAATGAGAGACATGGGACAAGGGAATTTTAGATTCTTGAGTTTGTAAGGCCTTTGTTGTGTGCTTGTTGAAGGAGGATGATGTAAGGTAATCCTATCATCCTTGTGAGACATCACTTCATTATTATGAGTGAGGACATTTGTATCCTTAGGAGATGTGGAGGGGTAAAGATTTTGATATCCTAATCCTTTAGTATCTTCAATATTTGTTCTAAAAGTTTGTGAATTTCATGCTCATTAGTTATATCACATCCTTGCTTAGCTAATATTTTAAAGCATTGGCCATAAGTCTCTTCTAGGTTTATGGGTGTGTTCATTACTTTGTTAGCATAAGATGGATATCTATGCACTTGATTAGAGGAACCAGGTTCACTCTATCAACAAATTGTTAAACCCTAAAAGTATGCCAAGATTTATGATCAGGTTCAACAAGTGGTCTGGCCAATGAATGGAATTAACCATGATGGTTATAATTCCTTGCTCTTTAGGCTTTTCTATGCCTCAATGGGTGTACCTTTATCACTAGTGATTGTTCATTCTCAGGAATTGACTGATGATAATCAAGAAAATTAAGAACCTCATACAAATTTGGAGGGTTTATGTGATCACAAAATTTTCAATTAAATCATCCTCTCTTAATCTATTTTAGACTGGCATGAGGGTTTGAAAAAGACAATGAAAATATAAAACTAATTATTATTCCTACTCCTACAACTAGAAATTAAAATGTATGGAAGATATTTTACGAAAAAAATGTTTTGGGGATGGAAATGATCAGTTCATTTCTTCCACTGGGCAACATAGTCAAAATGTAGATTGATATGTGTCCTCCTACTGGTTATAACTCAAACTATTTGGAACTTAGATGTTTATGACTTGCATAAATATGCAAGGAAGTGAATCACTAGGTTCTTATTGATCCAAATGAATCTTCGAAGTTAGTGTGACTTATTCAAAATAATTTAATTCTTACTTAAAGAAACCAATCAAATAAATCACACAAAGCATGAACGTGCTTTGACAAACCAAAAATATACTTGATACACCGATTTAAATAACAGGTAAAAGTTCTAATTAGAGACAACCATATAATTATTATCAATGAACTCAACAAAACAATTGAAACACTAGTAAAATTTGGCAAATAAATGACAATGTGACTAAAAATTTTAGTAACAACAACTAAAAATGACTAAATTCTACTAAGTTTTTGCAAAATAGCTATAAATGAGTAAATAAATGACTAATTTTGTTGGGTATGTTGGAACTGTAAAATTTTGAAAATTTTACGGTTGTTTATAGTCATGAGTTTCCAAAGAAGTCCACACCATGAGCACATGAATCCTCTCTTCATAACATATTTGCCCATATTCTGTCATTTGGTACCATAGAATTCACATGGCCTTGAGCATTTGAATGTATAAACCATATCGGTGTAACATGTTGCAGGTCTCACCGATCCCAAAAAAAAATCATTTTATACTAATGCATGTCTTTTTTAGTATATCGGCAAGAGGTGAAAAATGTCTCAACGACCAGAGGATACACATCGGCATGATGCAGTTTGCAGCCTTAGCGACACAGGGATCCTATCGGAAAGACAATGGTCATTGGTATAAGTCATAATGAGCTTATTTGTGTCTTATCGATTGAAGCATAAAGAGATGTGTCGGTGAGACTTGAGTCATCAGAGTAGCATCCTGTAGCATTAGTTTAGTCTCGTCGATAGAGCAGAAGTAGATCATGTTGGTAGTATAATGTCATCGGGGTGAGTTCAAGGAAGTCTTACCGACTTACCATGTCGCTATAACAAAAATACATCGGTAGGTGGACTTAGCGATAATCATGGTCTCGCTGATAATGAAATTCATTGGCCAAACTGAAGTCATCGAAGTGAAGTATCATAGCATTCATTTGGTCTTTTTGACAAAATAGAGGAGGATTTTGTCATTGTCATCGATATGAAGTCATGAAGTTTAGCTGATTCCCTATGTCACACTAACAGAGTTGTACGAGATTCAGACTTGGTGATGCATGCGAAAGAAATAATCATTAGTCAGAGTTGCTTAATTAGCGAGAGCTAAGAGAGTCATGCCAAATGAAGTTCCATTGGCAGGAAAACCACTATGTCTCGACGATCAAAATTGACGAAGGATAAATCTCGACAAAACACGATGTAAGCGGAGGAACGTCTGCTTGACCCTCAATGTTACAACGATACTCAAAATTGAAGGCACAGAGTGTCGAGGAGACTTATAACATCAATGTAACTATAGGACTACCTAGCAATATATGATCTGTTGATAGTCAGAGAGACTTGGGGCATCGATGAAACTACAAGATGTCTTCGTGGGTGCCTGATGATTGTTTAAAAAGGCCCAAACAAATGGATCACCACAGATTTGAATATGAATGGATGCGGATTTTCATGTAGCCATTATATAAATACCCATTTTTGATAGCAAATGAGAGAGGGTAGATAGCAAGTAAAAAATACAATAGGATACAAAATGTTACAATTTTTTGAGACTATGATGCATGTTTGAAATAATGGAGATTTCAATTGAATTCATTTGATGTGGTGACATTTTTTCTGGTATCAATTGTTTGTTGTGTTAATTGAAAGTATTTCTGAAGTTATCTCCAAGGTTGATGTTTTCTAATTATTTAAACTGATATATCAAGGATATTTTTCAGTTTATCAATGCACACTTGTTGTATTTGTATGATTGGATTAATTTGTTCTTTCAAGGAAAGATTAAGTCCTTTTAGTCAATCATAGTAATTATGGAATCTCATTTGGATCATTAAGAAGAGCTTGGTAATCACATTATTGCATGTTTATACCAGTTATAAACTTAAACCTATATTCCAAACAATTTGAGTTTCTGCCAAAAAGAAGTTACTCATTTCAGATTTTCATTTGACTCCGTGCACCCAATAAGAAACTAGTCTCTGCTATTTCAATGTTTAATTTCCTTCATTATTACATATGAACATATTATATTTTAGTCTTGATATTGCTTATACAATTCATACCAAAATAAAATTCATTTATCCACTCCCATTTGCTAGTGTGGGTAAATTGCTTTAGGAAATGAACAAAGGTCAAATCTACTTTATTGAAATAGGTATACCTGCCTAGGTCTAGCAGCACCTAAAGAGAAGAAGGTTCAAATCATTTGGCCTTGTCTGTTACCCATAAACGTTGTGAGAGCTTGGCAATCTCTCGTGGTTCAAACTTGCATTTTTGAGAGCTAACAGGGTAAAAAATTATTTAGTCACACAAATAAAAATGACTAAATGGTTAGTCACACAAATACAAATTAGACAAAATTTAAAAATATATTTGGGGAAATGATTGGTGGGAGTGTATAGCACGTGATTCATTATTCACATTTATCTTGGCACTTGACAACTACACTAAGGTGTTTTGAGTTTTAGCAACTACTTGCACGGGCGTGTGATTCATTATTCATTTAGCTTGGCACTTGACAACTACACTAAGGAGTTTTTCAATTATTGTAGCTACTTGCATGGGTGATAAATATTGTTTGGAGTGGACCTAGAGACTTCTGAAAAGGTGGGAAAGGGCAAGGAATTTAGAGTTTGCTGCAATGAATTTGGAATTGGTAAGGCCCTCTACAGTGAAGTTGGATTTGGGGACGTCCTCTGCAGCAAATTCAGAGGTAATTCAAAACTATCTTTAAATTAAACACAAAATCTATAGATTTTTTATTGGAAACTTATAGTAGTTACAATCTACTACTCTTAATAATGTTCTTTTATAATATTTCCACTATTCTGCTTCATAATGTGTTTGAGCTAAATTTAATAAAATTTGGATGTCAATGCCAAAATAGAATTTCCTCAAACAATTTTGATACATTTTCACTACAAGCACAAATTGTCCTTGTGCAAAGTAAACATGTGCTAGATTTACCCACACATTAGGCATTTGAACAAAGATGTTTCATGTTGCAGCTTCATGTACCTATGTAAAAATTTCCTTTGCAATATCAAATTGACCCCTTTTAGCTAGCACAATGGCTGTCCCATTTGTAGAATAAAAATTCCCTATGAACTTTGTGCCAACACTTTACAATACAGTTCTCTAGCCTTCTGAAGATGTTGTGTATCCACCTTTGGATCCCTCCTCTCATTATTAAAATTTGCAAAAAAAATCCAATTTCAAAGTGAAATGTCAACATAAGAATTATTTGCATTTGATTCACTTTGTGCAACTTTAATTGTTTCTTTTGCTTTAAGCCAATCATTTGTTTTTAGTTCCATTTTTCCAAGCATAGATACAACATTTGATGATTTTTTATCCACCTTAAGTGTATCCCCAATTAATTCTAGGCTTAGTTGGATCTCATTCCAAGCCCGATCCATGGTTACAAGATGTGGATATGAATCCACATAATCAGGAAACTTTAACAATATTAGCTTGTATAAAAGATTTACTTTTTCAGTATCATGTAGTTGTTCAAACAACCCAACAAGATTAAATATTGTTGTGACTTTATCCCATGTTAACTCAAGTGAAACACCATCTTCTTCTAGTCGATGGAAGAATTCTATATCCTTAAAGAGCATAGGAAAAACTATAGAATTGGCACTGGGGCTTTTATTTATGAATTCAACCTAAATTCCATTTCCTAATACCTCCATAAAATTTTGTTGATCCAACTCTAGTTCATCACACTCAAAATGAAGAACCCCAATATTGTTTAACAATTGAATGGGTACTTCTTCTATGCTCTTCCTCAAAAGAGACTTTGCAATCTTAAGAGAATCTAAGGCTGCACTAAGGTCTAATGATATTAATAACTCACCCATCTTGATAAATGCATGGGCATCATGTGGATCTATGTGAGTTTCCTTTGTTAAAATTTCCAAAGCCTTCTCTACCTACCCTTGTTGAGCATATATATGGCCTACAACTTTTAAGCTCTCACAGTTCTTTGGGTAGACCTCTAGACCCTTTTCAAAATTTGAGAGAGAACTCTTAAGATCTCCCAGCTTGAATTGAACCTATCCATAAAATCCTATGGCCTTTGGCTTTCCTTGACTGATGCCATGTAGTAGTAGCTAGTGGTGTCATAATCACCTTTACTATGATAAGATTGTGCAATATTATAATATGAATGATATTTCATGAGATGGTGGTTAATTGAAACAAGAGCTATCTTAGTCAGCTATTCCATAAGAAAATGCTGCCCTATGAAGAAAAAATGGTTTGCTAAATGATTCAATGCCATTGCACAGTACAGGTATAATTCAAAGGCTCTACGCATCTTTTCCATTCCTTCATGAACACTACCTTTTTCACTAACTATGAGAATCTTACAAGTAAAAAATGCACAAAACTAACCACAAAGATTTATGTAGAGGTAGATCATCATTTCCTAATGCCTCCATAAAAGTTTGGTGAGCTAACTCTAATTCATCATGCTCAAAATGAAGAACCCCAATGTTTAAGAATTGAATGGGTACTTCTCTGCTCTTCTTGAGAAGAGACTTTGTCATCTTAAGCGAATCTAAGGTTGCACTGGGGTTTGATGATATTAATAACTCACCCATCTTGATAAATACATGGGCATCACGTGGATCTATGGGAGTTTCCTTTCTTAAAATTTCCAAAGCCTTCTTTTCCTACCCTTGCTAAGCATATATATGGCCTACAACTTTTAAGCTCTCACAGTTCTCAGGGTGGACCTCCAAAACCTTTTCAAATTTTGAGAGAGAGCTCTTAAGATCTCCTAGCTTCAATTGAACCTATCCACAAAATCACATGGCCTCTTTCTTTCCTTGACTAATGCCATGTAGTAGTAGTCAATGGTGTCATAATCACCTTTACTATGATAATATTGTGCAAGATAATAATATGAATGAGATTTCATGAGAGGGTGGTTAGTTGAAACAAGAGTTGTCTCAGTTAACTATTCCACAATAAAATGTTGCCCTATGAAGAAAAAATGGTTTGCTAAATGATTCAATGCTATTGCATAGTAAGGGTATAATTCAAAGGCTTTACAAATCTTTTCCATTCCTTCATGAACACTACCTTTTTCACTAGCTGTGAGAGTCCTGCAATTAAAAATGCACAAAACTAACCACATAGATTTTTCCCCATTTCAAACAACAAAATGACCAAAAAAATGCATTTAAAACCTACAAGTAAAATTACGCCAATTTTCATGCAAAAGAAAAACCATGAGATGATAGCTTGTTGCTTACTATTATTCTTTGATATATTTTTTCCAAGCATCCATAGCTTGTTTGAAATCACCTATTCTAGGATTTTAGCCATAGTAGCAAGGTAGTGGACTATTTGATAACATTCTTTGGTAGACATATATGAAAAATGTGGTAGCATAGACAAGGCAATGAACTTTGGAAAAAATGACTCAAAGAAATGCAGTCTCATGGTGATGGAATGCCATGACGAATGCCATTACAAGCGAATTGTTATGGATTGTCATGGCATTCCATCAACATGAGAGCACATTTATTTGAATCATTTTTTCAACCAGTTCACTACTTTTTCTATGCTATTGTTTACTATTATGCTTTGATAGATTTTATCCAAGCATCCACAACTTGTTCAAAAGAACTTGTTTTAGTATATTAGCCATAACAAAAAGGTAGTGAACTGTTTGATAAAATGCTTTAGCAGACATGTATGAAAAATGTGGTAGCATAGACAAGGCAATGAACTATTTGAAAAATGCCTCAAAGAAATGTGGTCTCATGGAATGCCATGACAAGGAAATGCAATTAGCAACTGCTCCTAGTTATTAGTTATGCAATGTGAAGTAACTGCATAACTACTTAGGTTGACTTTGTAAAAACTATATTGTAATTAATTTTTTTTCATCTATCAACATCCAGTTATTAGTTATGCAATGTGAAGTAATGCTTTGTGTTTGAAAGATGTGTAATGCAATGTAATCAACAATTTGAATATAAACTACAAAAATCTATTTTTTACAATTCATTAGTTAAACTCTCTATTTTACTTGCTCTCTATAACTCTATTGCTATGGAAATGCCTTTCAATTTAAAAAAATATTTTTTGTCTCTTATTCTACAATTTTTTACATTTTTTCATCTATCAACATCTAGTTATTATTTATGCAATGTGAAGTAATGCTTTGAGTTTGAATGATATGCAATTCAATGTAATCAACAATTTGAAAAAAAACTACTAAAATCTATTTTTACAATTTATTATTTAAACTCTATATTTTATTTTCTCTCTATAACTCTATTGCTATGGAAAAATGCCTTTCAATTAAAAAACAATTTTTGTCTTAGTCTACAATTTTTTACATTTTGTCATCTATCAACATCTAGTTATTAGTTATGCAATGTGAAGTAATGATTTGAGTTTGAAAGATGTGCAATGCAATGTAATCAACAATTTGAATATAAACTACAAAAATCTAGTTTTTACAAATCATTAGTTAAACTCTCTATTTTATTTGCTCTCTATAACTCTATTTCCATGGAAGTGCCTTCAAATTAAAAAAATAGTTTTTGTCTCATAGTCTACATTTTTTTGTTACTGTGTGTAGAACATTACAGATGGATCAATGTCGGAGGTTGACTACGGATCAATAACATGCATTTGATGAGAGAGTAGCTGATGAGAGGGACATGGAAAAATATCCATGCCCATGTAATGAATGTCTTGGTGGAAAGGCGAGAAAAAGAAATCTGATTTATCGGCATATGATAAGATATGGGAATAGTGGTATAATCCTTTGGGATTACAATTATTATGAATATATGATAGAATTGTAGAGTGTGAGGGATGAAGAGGCAAAAAACATAGATTAAGTGGCACCAAACATAGTTGAAGAGGCAAAAATGTTAGACAAAGGGTCTGAAGTTGATAGAATACTGAATGAGGGTCTAAATGATGATTGGGACAAGTTGATGGAGGATGCTTTAAAGCCTATGTATGCTAATTACAAGTTAAGTCATTTGACAAAAATCCTTCAAATTCTTAACTTGAAAGTGGTGTTTGGTTGGAAAAATGAGAGTGTAGATCAGTTATTGGCATTATTAAGTTCGTTGTTACCACCTGACTCCACATTGCCAACAAAAAAAATTCAATGTAAAAAGAAAACCACTAAGCTAGGCTTAGTCTATAAAAACATCCACACATGTGTGAATGGTTGTGTATTATTTCACAAGAATCTTGAAAGTGAGAGTGAATCTTTGAAATATCATGAAGTGAGGTATAGACAAGGGTTGAAATTAGTTTGTTGAATATCCAAGATACTGAGAGGGGAGTGAATTATTTTCTTCTTAAACTTATTAATCAAATACCATCTAATTACTCCAATGCATATAATAGTAAAGATAAGCAAGAGAATTAATAGAACATGAAATCACACAACACATGAACACCAATATTTTTACATGGAAAACCCAAAATGGGAAAAACCACAGTGAGTGTTAGCTCACAATAAAGTACAACCAGTTATGAAATATTACAAAAGGGGTGGCTCACTGCTAAGACTCACTGTCCAAAATGAGAGGCTCACTGCCTATAGAATTACAGTGACAAAATGGTTTACAACCAGAAAATGAACTAATAATGTACACCTAAAAAGTGTTGATTCAGTTCCTTTGAAGCTCAATAAATTGACTTGACACACTTCATCATTTTTGCACTTCTTCACATTCACATCATCATCAACTTCAACTACAATCTCAAAACTATCTAATATATATAGTTGATACAATCACAATCATCAATTAGGTCAACCTAATTAGATGCAACCCTTATTCACCAAAAATCAATTGTCAGCTTCAAGCATTTACAAAGTCCTTCCAAAGACAATTCAATCACTCAACACACTACATCATGTCGGCTTGGACTTAAGATAGGTCACACATACATCCACATAACAAAATTAATTTACCATAACACCATTCAGTCAGCTAGAGATAAATCTAATAGAAAAAATGCAAAAATAGAGTAATGCCAACTCATTGTACGAGCACCTGAATGCATGAGATTCTGAATACATGTGCTTCCAACATCCATAGACCATTTCCAAAAACTGTAAACAACAATAATCAGTCACAAAGGATTTTATACCAAAATACTGAAGGATAATAACTGCGTACTAGTTTAGATACCAGTCCAAAATACCAAATCAAACTAAGAATTAATCTTGCAATTGCAACTCATATAATATGGTGACATCAATGACAACACAAAACCAACAAAATGAGGTGTTCTTCTTCATTCTTTCAACACAGTTGTGGTTCCTAGAAAGGTTCACTACTTTTTGGCAATCCCAAGATTACTCCAAATGTATAGGTGTAGAGACATTATTGAACTTGTACAATGGAATGCCCAAAATAAGAGCACTAATGGAAAAAAATGACATGTGCTTGATTCTAAGACATGGATGGAATTTGATAACAGATGACATGATTTTTCTCAAGATCCTCATAATATAAAGGGGCCAAGATTGGTAGTTATAAGGCTAGGCCTAATATTAAAGAGAATGAGTTTACATGTATTAGATCATTCAAACTTTGATAGTTTGAGGGAGGAGGTTATTGAACTCTTTTGTCTATTGCAATGGGAATTTCCACTAACAATATTTAACATTTCTATGCATCTTTTGATACATCTAGAATATGAACTAGAGCATTATGGCCCAATAACAATGAGATGGATGTATCCTATAGAACGATGGATGTGTTCTATTGTTCTAGTACATTGTATACAAAAATTGAGATGTTCATTGCTGATTTGAAGTTCATTTAAAGTTAGGTTCAATCATTCTTCTTAGTTTTCTTACTTTGGTTGAAATTAATTTTATTTAGTTAGAATATAATTTCTTGTATGTCCTATATGTTTTCTAGATGCTATACTTTTCTTGTATGTCCTAGATGATAGGTTTAGTTTGTAATACATCTTCTATCCTCCACATGCATTGAATATTCTTTTGTGAAGGAAACAATAATGAACATCTGCATGATTTAATAATACATATAAATATCTTAACATTAGGTGAACTAAGCCTCCTCATGACAAACAAAGAAATGATCTCTTAGGTCTAACTGACACTGAAAATTGGAAATATGTGAATGAGGTGTTGTGAAATAAAATTTGAGGTGAAATAGATTAGTGCCTATTCCTATTGGGCAATGGAGTCAATATGTGGGTGATATATGTGTCTTACTTCTGGCTACAACTCTAATTATTTGACATAGTGAGAGTTTATGGCTTGCATATATGTGTGATGATGGAATTATATGGTTCTTCTTATTGATCCAAATAAGACTTCTAGGTTACTATGATTTATTTAAATGAATTTAATCCTTACTTAAAGATGGAACCAATTAAAAGAAATCACACAATGACAACAAGTGTGTACTGACAAATTAAATATACACTTGATATACACAATTTGAATAACAAGGAAATATTAAACTGGAGACTTGACCATACAATCATACACAATATTATCAACAAATAATTAAGACCATAATTTAAGCACTATATTAAATCTTCTTCTCCATTGATTGCTTCAAATAAACATTAAAATATAGCAAAAGTCTCCTCATATATGTTTCTATAAATGCTTATGATGATGATGATATCAAAATTCAATCTTGGTTTCTCTTTTATAAGAGAAGCAACAAGCTTCAGACTATTACAAAATATGGCATATTTTCTTAATTCATGCCTCTTCATATAAACTAAACATTAGTTTTGCTTAAAACATAATTAAGATAAAAATAGAGAAAGTAGACAATATTGATTAGATGCCCGTTACACTTGCAATAAACTTGTAGTTTGTTAACCAACATAGGGGACCCGTGATCATCCCGATCTGGAAAATACCCCTCTCCATGATAGAGTGTTTGAAGGCTCAGTTCTTCCACTACAACATCTTCAAGGCCCTATTCTTTTGGAGGATTCAAATAATATTTCTCCCATTGGTCTATTGTATAGTCATGAGGCCATTTGTATTCTTGAATCTTTGATATATTTGTTAGGTGATTCCTCCATATGTTGTTGAGTAAACCTCTACCATTTGTAATGAATTTAGAATATCTGGTATCCAAGGCTATTATTCCATCCATGATAAAATTTAGGCCATGGACATTCAATTCACCATCCTTTTGTACATGAGTAATGCAATTAGTAATAATTTTTCCAAATTCCTTTCTCCATTCATTGATATTTTTCAGTTGGTCATCATCCTTTAATATGCTTGACATAGACCACTTCTTCAATGTATGAAATAATTCCATCCTTATTTTGATCTTCTGATCTTCTCCATTTATCTACTGAGATTCATCTATAACTATATTAACCATCTGCTTAGTTGGCTTCAAAGCTAAAGGAGCTTCCACATTTCTTTGTAATATCCTACATAAATTCATCAAGGTATGATGAATTGGTTGCCACTTCTTGAAAAGAGGATCTAGTATAAGTACATGGGCTTTCATCTATTCAATTTCTTGGGATAATGAAGTGGAGAAATCATACTCACTTTCCAATTTTACCTCAACTAGTTTGATCTTGTGATCCAGATTTTTTCCAAGACATTGATGATGATCTGGTCCCTCACTCTCTCCTTAGTTTCATTATTGGATTTTTTCAACTCTTCAATCTACTGCCTTAGTATGCTCATTTGTTAAGAAGATGCACTGTCTATATTAGTTGATTGGTTAGTAGGAGGCTAATACAATATTATTTCTTTACTCTGTGAGGGCCCTACTCCTTTCAATTGCTCTTTTAGTCTTACATTTTCTATTAATAGTTTATTTACCTCATAATTTCAAAAAAATTGTTCCTTTTCATATTTTGTCAATTTGATTTCCATTTCCTTAACAACAGCTTGAGCGAACATGGCCAAGTGCATTGTCATGGTTGTAGCTTCCAAATGAGATGTTTCCTTTAATGTTTTTACCATAGTCATTCCTCTCATCTCTTTTACCACATCTAACAACCTTAGTTTTTGTGTATTTATTTGCTTGGCCCAAAATTCCAAGGTCTCAATTTTAGGGTTGTACCATGTGCCACTTATCCCCTCATCATAATAAAATTTATAAATCATCATTAGGTCTTCTTGTGCTCTTACTTGGTCAAGTAAGAATATCTTTTTTAGTTCCATACCTAGGATAATGAGTATATTACTCTTCAAAACCATATCCCTAGCTTCTTGTGGGATAATATCAACATTATAAATTCTTAATTCATTAAAAGTTTGGGCTACGATATTATCATGTTGAGACTCTCCAACACCCATCTTGTTTGTCTCTACCCTTTCTTCAAACTCTCATTTTCATTTTATCCCAAAAATCCTTAAATTCAGGGGTCTTAATGAAATCATCATCTTAAATAAATTTTCGAGCTGCAATTTCCCTCTCATCATCCTACATTTCCCTTTCTACCTACATATGGATATCAGTTCTAGCCTCTGTTTTATGAGCTTTAGTTTCATGGGCTGGTTTATCAGCTACCTCATCATCATCCTTCGAACTCCTCAGTACATTGGCCACTTCTATATCTCCCACTTCTTCACTCATTGCATAGGAGACCAATCTATGTGGCTCCCGTGTCTTCAATTTCTTAGGAAGTGGTTGTTTAGGAGGTGATTCTTGAGGAACATGACATAGTGAAATAGTGTCAGGAGATGGCTTTGAAATTACAATACCACTTGGCCTTTTGGAAGATAATTTGGTGGTCCTCTCCTCCTCTGTTACAAAATTAGCATAAAATTCATAAAACTCATCAAATATCAAATTTATCCTCTTAAGAGGATCTACTTCTATAAAATTCCCCAAGAAGTCATTGTTCTTCTTCCTCCTTTCTTCTTGTAGCTTGATCATGATCTCCCATTTTTTTTCCTTTGATATACCTCTTGGGGAGTGAAGCGGTTTCTAATCACATCATCTTCATAATCCACTTGATGAGTGATTGTGGCCTTTGTGAGAAGGTTTTGTCTTATAAAATTCATATAGCCCTCAGGGTAAAAAACCCTTTTACTTCCAGGCCTCAGAGAATATCTTGTCTTAGGTAATGTTGTAATTATTCAAGGGTGTCATATCTAATAGATAATTCTTCACATGTTGTCAAATTAAGTAGAAATGTACCCTTCTTTTATTTCTGCATGAAATCCTTTTCCATCCACATCTGCCACATAAATTATAAAAAGGCTAACCAAAGAGGAACAAATTTTGGCAATATATGTGGGGCTTATGGGCACCCATAAATCCTAATTATTATGAAATATTGTAGAAAAATTTAATCACCAAAGTTATGAGTATGACCTTGTTTTTGTTTCAAAGCCAAGGGTAGGTGTGTGGAATATTGGTGATGAGTGGCCAAGAAATCTCATAACTCTATACACAAATTCATCATGGAACACTATATAATCATTTTTTTTTCATTTGCTATCCCATGTATAACACCATCGTTGTATGGGTAGAAAGCTCCCTTGTTGATCAACCTTACCTAAAAACATTCGTTTGGTCCATATATCTTTGTTTTGGTACAATATCAAGTGACATAGTAAAGAATACTACCTAAATGTTATTGGGGCCCTATTCTCTTTGACTTGCAAGAAGTCTTCATGCAATTCCTTCTCAAGATATGAGGAAAATTCATATTCAATGTTCATCTTAGGGTTCTAAATTCTCATAGCCATCATCATCAAACTAACTGGAATTTGTTCTTGTGCATCTATCTCATGTACTTGAAAAAAAGCAAAGAAGGTTTTCTTGAAGTGAATTTGAAAAGCTTCTACATCAAACGGTTCAGTGGCATAGGGGGAGATAGGTATCAACTTGTTGTTAACACCCCTTTTCATGTATATGGGGAGTTCATCACTTATGTGCATTCTCCTTAACCTAGTATATTCTTCCTCACTCTTTTACAAGTCAACCTTAGTGAGGGCCTATTTTTTTAGATTGAAGCATTCAATGATTGTAGCTTTTGTTAATATTACCAACGATGTCCCATCTATTATCCTCATGGACCTAGTAGCAAGGTTGTAATTATGGGCTAGAACTCTAATTAACTCTACATCTATGAAGAAATTTGAGACAATTAGCTTAGCTAAGTCTAATTTCCACGGATTTGATATTGGAATTCTCCTTTCCCTCTTTTCATAGAAATATCAAAACAATTCCCACCTTGAAATAGGAATAAGGGCATCCCTACAATCATGAGTTGTATCCATGAAAACCTTCTTGTATCCTTTTTCAATCGAGTTAGGAAAGATATCTAAGATAGATTATTGTAATGATCTCTTTTTACCTTTAGGCTCTTCCTTCTTAGTCTTAGGTTCTCTCTTTTTAGACGACGTGATACCTAATGTTGATCTCTTTTTACCTTAGGCTCTTCCTTCTTAGTCTATGGTTATTTCTTTTTAGGTGGTATGATATCTAATTTCAACCTCTACTCGAGCTTTCTAAGCATTCAAAATGCAAGATTTCAAACAATTCTATGCTTGTAAAGCTACTTTAGTAATTTCAGTGTACTTACCTAGTATGTGATAGTTACAAAACTTTTCCATGTTGAGCTCCTAGCTTCCTGCATGAGAATCCTTGCAAATGAATTCCAGAACAATGTCGAGTTCTTAATTTTAATGGCTTATGAGTTTAGTTATGTCATCATTAATATCAACCTTATGCCAAATATTATGTGATTAGCTCATATTTCAAGTTTGAATATGCACCATTGATTTTCTCAAGATCTAAGGGTTATTAAGAGTTATGCATTTAATACCACAACTAATAATAATGCCCTGATAGCCTATACTGCAACGCTACCACCTCTTTCTTTAACTGGTGTGGGATAGCAGGGCTATGAATATTTTTATTTATCAAACTTACTATTGTACCATTGTCTTGAGATTTCTCTATCATGGGATAGCGGGGTGTATACTGCTATATTGCAAGCTTCCTTATGCTTCATTATGGGCTAGCGGGACTCTTACTGCACTATCTCTCTTTATTATCTCCTTCCATGTTGGGTGGCGGTTTATTCCTCACTATATTGGACTATTCACTTTTCCTTGTAGTAGTATTGTGGTTATAATGTAATTAAGCTCTTTTATATTGCCCAACCACACCTTTATTATAATACCCTCATGGTATTACGGTGAATACTTTATGTTGTCTATTATATACCGCCAACCCACTGAGGGTTCAAATTGTTGTTGCAGGATTGCGGCAAAGGACTTTTATGGATGTAAAATAGCTAGAAATGTTTTTGCTTACGTACATATGATGAATTTATGGCTTTATATAGGTCTTTTAGTGTTATTCAAACCTAAAAAATTTATATGTTTGTTTACAATGGGGAGGCTTAGTCAAAAATAAAAAGGAATATAAGGGTCGAGGAGCTCAGTTCATGGAGCTTAAGGTTAATTGTGATGATGGAACTAGGAAAAATTTAAATGTTCGAACACACCTCATGATGAACTAGAGTATGTTTTTCCTTCATCCTACTTGTGTTATGTTTTTATGAGTTCTTTTCTTGTGAATATATCCCTAAGGAAAATTTGTCTAATATCGGTGAATGTAAACATCTTCTTGGTTTTTTATTGCAATTTTTTTTAATCTATAAAATGAATTATATTTTAAGTTTCCATTTGCAGTTATTAACGGATTAGAAATTCAATAGTTATCAACTTATGAACTCAATAATGTTTTACTAATTCAAGTTGTTGATTTATACATTATTGTTTATTTGGACTTCAAGGAATGATGAAAAGGATTGTAAGGTGAAAATTAGATGATAGTAATCATAATGCTAAAATTTCAGTGATAGATTATGAGCATTTGCATAGTCAAAAAGTGGCCAAGAATAATGAATATTTATCACATCTTTGTTTGAAAAACAATCAAGTTGTAAATCCACTAAGTTGTATATTATTTTTTTAATAGTGTTTAATGAAATTTTATAGGCAAGAGCTTTATGTATATAAGACATAATATGATATTTTTTTGTTTTATAGGAAAGAAAAGAGTGCAAAGAAAATGCGAAGAAAAAACAAAAGGAGAGAAAAGATACATTTCCGCCATCTTGTAGAAGCCAACACATTTGTGATTCAAAAAATATAGTTGGTGAAAACAATAGTTGTGATGATGTGTAGCTTGATATAGCAAATGGTGATATGCAACTTGATATAGCACATGGTGATATGTAGCTTGATACAACACATGGTGATGTGCGGCCTGATATAGCACATGGTGATGTGCAACCTTATATAGCACATGGTGATGTGCAACCTGATATAGCACATGGTGATGTGCAATGTAATGATGATCTCTTAGCATAGTCTAAGAGAGATTATTGAACAACATCAGAGCAAAGTAATAATAGGTCTACAGATGATATATTCAATATTAAAGGATGTGTTTGAAGTGAAATTTGTTGAGATTGGTACTAATCTACCTACTCATTCCACACCTGATGTGGCCAAGGAGCATGAATTTTTTGCTAGTGAAAGTCATGAAGAGAGACCACTAGTTGCATATGTTGTGCCTCAAAGTGCACCTGTTGCATCTAGAAATTTTGATGGAACTAGTGGATCAACCAAAAATACTAGTAGTGGTTTAATAGAAGATGTGTCTCCTTTTTTCAATAGTCAAAGATTGAGTCAATATTTGTATAGATCTACAGAGAGGAATGTAAATGAAAGAAAATTAGAAGGAAAGAAGCCATTCTTGGTTAAGGTATTGAGAGATGGTGAGCCCATTGGGCCAAATGCTACAAAGTGGGCCTCTGAGTTGTGTGTAAGATGTAGGGCTCATTTAGATATTTTCAAATCAAGTTTTATAGAGCAAGATCCATAAACTATGGAAAATGTTATACAAAAAATGGAAAATTATTTTGAGACTATTGGTGGATAAATCTCTAGAAAATATTACAAGGAAAAGATGAGAATTTTGATGAACAATTTTAGATCATACAATTGCAGAAAAACAATCTTGGAGGGAAAAGAGAGGTTATACTCCACTCTATCTCCCAAATAGTGGGAGGCATTAAAAGAAAGTATGCATTCCGAAGAATATATTTGGAAAAGAGTAATAGAGGTAAGAGAGCAAGAGATAATGTGAGGGCTAGATATACATTTGGTCGAGGTGGGTTGCATGCCAAAATGGAAAAAAATGTAGTAAGTGTATGGATTTTTAGTTCAATTTACATTGCGTTATTTATTTTGATTTTTTATTGAACTGGCTATGTGTTGAAATTGACATTATATTTTAGGTGGAAAATAGTAATAGAGAAGTAGGTGTAGAAGATATTTTCAATTATATGGTAGCACTAGATCCTAGTAAATCTAAGAGTATGATGAAGTGGAAATCTAGTTTTTCAACAAATATTTCATAGCCATTTGTTCAATGCCCAGTAGGAGCCTCTCTAGATCATGTCAACTCAAATGAAGGGACCAAAAGGTGATGAGTTGAATATTTAGTCCTAGCAAGTTTCATAGTTGGTTGCCTCCATTAATCCTATAGTTTCTGCATAGAATGAGAACAAATCCATGGATTCAAATGAGATATGAGGCTCTATTAATGTCATTTCTTCTTGTTTGGAAATTCTATATAAAAATTCCTCTTAATATGTAGATTATTGAAACCTGAGTGTAGGAGAATCCAACCTAGTTTCTTTATTGTTGGAGTGATCCAAAAAATGTTCTTTTGGACAAATTTATACCTTGTATTCTTTACTTGACTATTGAATGCTTTGCACATTTTTTTGCATGATGGTTAAACCATATGTAGAGCAATTTTATCAAAGCAATAGGAAAACAAAAATGCCTTCATGATGTCAATAGAGCTATGGATATTGATAGTGATCATGATGAAGTGGACAAGAATGGGTAGCATAGTCATCATAGTTGTCTTGAAGTTGAGGTAATATAATAGTTGTTAGTTATTCTTCCCAATGTTTGGTCATTCTTCATGCTTAAAATATTATTTTGGACAAAAAATTATAGCTTTTGCATTCTTTAAGTTGTAAGTTAATCTGTCCCAATGTTTTGTCATTCTTCATGTTTAAAATGTTCTTTTGTACAAAAATCTAAAAATTTTGCATTCTTTACTTGACTTATATTAATTTTTACATGATGATTAAACCACTTGCAGAGTAATTAGATGAAAGCATAAAGAAAAGAAAAAGGCCCTATCAATAGAACTCTCTGTAAAGCTATACAAATTCATGTCTACTTTGACATTGATAGTGATTATGATGATAAACTCGATGATCATGCACATGATATTCATAGTAGTAGTCATTTTGAACTGGAGGTGAGTGTTATGAAACCACATGCAAGTAAGTATTATTCAAGTAATGGTTTTTTTATTATGTAAATAAGGGTAATCATTACCTATTTGATAGAAGCTAGTTAGAATAGTAGTGAAGTGTAATTAGCTAGTATACATTGATTATGGAAATAAGAGAGAACATATAACTTACATATATGGAATCTTAGAGCTTAGTTGTAATAAAGTACATACATAGAATTTGATAATGCATTAGTGCATTTTGTTCAGGGATGTCATGGTCCTCAATTGGGGAGAATTCATTGCCAATCCATGTCTCTTTCTGGAGTACTCGTATTGTCTAGCACAATTGTAGTCTTTCCCTCCATTTATTTCTACCTCACAATGGCTACTTTTTAACAAAGTAAAAGGTTGCTTCTTTTTTATTCAAAAAAATAAAAAAAAGCACATACAAAAATTGATTTGTTCCAAGACATAAGACATTACATACAACTATCAAAAACAATACAATGTGTGTTTTATATCTCAATATAATGTGTATTTTTTTTTGTTTAAATTGTAGACATTTTTTGATAAACTCTAAGAAGGGGATAAAGCTGAGGTGTTGGATCCATTTGATGGTGCTACTATGGGAATTGGGCAGATTCACTCACTATCTAATTGTACATGGAGTCAAACTGAAAGGAACAAGAGATGCAAATGTAAGTATTTTAAAAGTCGCAAGCAACATACCCCTTACTTATGAAGACAAAATATATGGAGTTGTCTGTCTAAAAGAGAAAGAAGGGAACTTCACATAGTGGCCACTAAGATATTTGAAAAAAATACCATAGTTTATGTTTATCATGTAGTAAGTTAGTTGTTATAAAACTTGGCCCACTGCTTTATGCAATAGTTTGAATGTGTTGTTTAGGAATCTTAGTGTTTTTTGTTCGTTTTGGATTTGTATAAGCAAAAAAGGCATTGTAACTCAGTTTTCTTAGTCACAACACTAAGAAACACTCTTTGTAATACATTTTTAAAGCGAAGACACATATTTATGTCTTGTATCTGTTGTAAGAACACCTTTTCTCAATAAAATTTCAATATTTTTCCTTCTTAATAATTTTTTCATTATGTGCAAATGAATGATTGATTATGTTTTTCTATGTTTTTGTATGTTTAAACCTCAATTAAAGTATTGTCTCATTTCCAACACTTGTAGGCTGAAATTAGTTAACAAAAAAATTTAAATAAACTACCAATTGACTAAATATACTACCAACTGATAGAAATCAGTGAATAAATATGACTAAATATAATTATTATGTAATTAATAAACAATGTATCAATATATTACTAGTTGACAAAAACTAGTGAACAAAAACAATTAAATAAACTACCAAATTGATCAAAATGATGATTAAAATTAATGACTAAATACACTACCAATGAATGGAAATCGGTGAATAAAAATGACTAAGTGACCAGTTGACAACAATCAATGACTAAATATATTGGTGAATAAAAAATGACTAAATAAGTGACCAGTTAAATATATCAATGAATAAAAAATGACTAAATAAGTGACTAGATTACAAAAATCAATGACTAAATATACTACCAAATTGATCAATCAAAACAACCAATAAATGACTAAAAATGGTTCAGTTATCAATTCGGTCACATTATAAATGACTGGTAATAAACTACTAATGGCCACATGATCATGTTTGGTCATTAATATGCAATTTTTAGTATTTTTTTAATCACATATTATTGTTTCTATACTACTGAAACCAGGATTTAGGCACCAAGTTATTTCTTTATTTCCATTATGCTGCTTTAAAAAGGGTTCTTTACAATGTATAGCCTTTTTTCCGCAAAAAAATCCCCCTTTTCCAACGGTCTTGGTTTCCTTCTTATAGATAGATGAAGGAAGTGACAAGCTTCAAACCGTTGCAATTTAAGAAACCTTTCAACTACCCCTTCGGGTGCATAACAACTTTATATCACATAGATTATCATTTATTTATTCAAAAACATCATTCATATAATCTTGGTCATTAGTGATCTTCAAATTTAAACATGGACCATCAATCTCTTGTCTTCACACCACAATTCTCTAGCTTTCCTTTCATCCTGACATATTTAAAACATGATTGTCAAATTGATTCTCTTTAAATAACCACTATTGATCTTACTCACCCTGTATTCATAGCCATCACATTCACTTAGTGCATCACTATTTCACATAGGCCTTGGACTTCCACTTCTATGATGAGAATAAATATAGAAATCATTGTTTGATCACCCTCCTTTAAATTTGAGCCAATTATCACATTCTTTATAGCTATCATTATAATGCTTTATGGTCTTAGAATCAAATCCATGATGCAAATAAGTATTGAGACCACCGTTAGATCTTCAACTTTTAATCTTCATCATTCATCACATCATCATAATGTATCACTACATCGATAGAGGCTTCATTTTTCATATATGCAATGTGAAGAGGTGCAACAATATCCATCTGATCAAATTTGCTCAATCCCCACCATTGATCTTATCTCATCATGTATCACTACTTACCTTGGCACTAGTTTATTCACAACAACGATGTGAATAAACATTGTGATGCAATCACATCCTACCATCTGTACATGCTAATGTCATCTTGAACTAACCAAGCTAGTTTCCATATTGGTCCCACAATACATGTGTTCTTAGCCCATTATACCATTGGGCTAAATAGGGACCTGCCAAATGCTCTGCGGGCTAGTGCACACCATCCAATATGACAAGCTTGATCACAATCATTGATCAAGTTTCATCATTGATAGCCTTATCCAATGTAAACCACACAAGCAATATCCATTAGATATCCTCCATTTAGTCTCAACCTCTCATCTTCCTCTATTGTATATCACCAAAATAAATTATCAAGCTAACCTTCAAAATGTGATGTGAAGAGGTCACACAATATCTATTAGATCACCATTACTTAATCTCCACTGTTTATTGCATATCATGCAAACAAACTTGCCAGTGAATATAAAAATCACGATGTGAAGGAATGAGGCGATGCCATTGGAATTTTAACATTCAATACACACTTTAGATCTTCATCATGGGCACAACACACATCATAGTTAATGCTTGATCATTAAGAGTGCAAACATCGATGTGAAAGGTTGTTGCAATGAGCACATCACTGGACAACCCCATAACATTAGGAGAGATGGCCGGTCATGCCAATGAACCAAATGACTTAAGTATTCTCTTAAGTAACATGTAACCATCGATAAATAAGAAACATCAAAATATAACATTTTGTCAAATGCCTTGACTATAAACATTAGGGTTTAACTATAGAGCCTAATTTTGACTGAGAGCACAAATAATTCATTTCTGAGCACATCGTACAACTTTTGGTCCTATAAAGTACATATTTGAGAAGCTCTCAAAAAACCCATATCAAATTTGCACTTTGTTTTCAACTTTATATTTTGGAAGCAACCTTTGTAATGTCATGACAATGATTCATGACAACTTTGTAACATTTTGAGTAACTTTTGCAACACTTGCAAAATATGTTCTCCTCTTCATCATTTTGCATCAACTCTTCTAGATACTTATCTACTGAGAATAAGAACATCTAGGCTCACTATTAAGCTTCCCTTTGACATAAATGACACATTCTAACATCAATGACAACATTATGCCAACTGATGGAGATATGTTCAAGAATGAAATATATGTATGATCGAAGATTACTCAATTGAGGAGTTTAGCAAGGAATTTTTGACTCTAGGATAAGAGTGGCAGAAGGGTTAAGGCTCTTTATAATGGATTTTTTAGTATCAAACAAGAAAAATTGGGAAAATTTTAAAAGTTCCAATAGTGGCTATAATTATGGAAGTATACACCTTGCGAGCGTAGCAAGAATTCAGATCTCTGGTAGAAGTAGACCGAGTGTCTTCTCCATTGGGTAACAGAGTCAAACCTCTCCTTTTCCCTGAATTGGTATGGTTTGAAAAACCACACCACGATTGATGGCACAAGGCCACTAGCAAATAAAGGCCTATATTTTCCTATGTCATACACTTGGTTTTCATCACACTATACTAAATCCAATCTGAAAATATTATTGAAATATGATTGATAAAACATGTTTATATCTTTTATCGACCTACCATACTCAATACTGCTAGTGTATTATCCATTATTATGCATATGGGAATCATGGATAATCTAAATTTTTTTATCATCATGTGACAAGAAAAAGTCACAACCACCAAACAAGTTAGACCCAAACTTTATGTGATACCCTATTTCAGCACATTTGTTGTCATTTATCAAATGATGAATCTCTAACTGAACTAGAAAGAAGGGAAAATCATATTACAATAAATGTGAACCTGAAACTCCATCATCAGTTGCATCAACAATTTGCACATTTAACATGCTTGAATCATCAACACCCTGAGATTCAACATAAGTATGCATTTCCGGAGCACTACTAAAATAAAATTCACAACCACCAAATGTATCTATTTTATCAAAATGTAATCCTGAATAACCCTTTCACACTCACCATGCAATGCATCATTATTGTCACACAAAGTATTGTCACTGTAAAAAAAACATGTTTTGGGCATGAAATTTCATAATCATCCTTATGTGTATATCTCTAATATTCAATAGTTATAAAATTTGAGATTTGTTCACTACTGAGTGAACATGCCTCTTCATTCACCTCATTGTTGATGTATTCTTTACCTTTTTCATCATCACAACAATACTAAGGACCATTAAGAAATAACAAATTAGATGTATCATAATTATTTGCTTCGCAAGTCGACATAGTATCCTAATTATCTAAAACTACTTCATCCTCATTGTATAATAGATTTGAGAACACATGAAAATCATGTTTTGACATACCTTAGCTAGATGTCATCTAATTTTCTTCTATCATTTCATCATACAAGGGGTTTTAACAAATCTAAAAACCATTTTTAGGTGTACATACTTCAACATTTGTGTCACCATGTCACTTAGCTAATAATGGATGTGTTATTTGTTCACTTTTGAGTGGAATTGGTTCTTCACTTACCTCATTTTTGATGCACTCCTCATGTAGTGTTTCTTGAACAACATTTTCACTATTGCAATACTCCTCCAAGGTGAAGATTTGGCCTTCCAAATTTTCATCTTCATCCAAATCTGGAATACTATTATTGAAAACTTCACTTGCACATGTTTCCTTTATTGGTTACATTATTTGATTATTTTTCCCATATCCTTTAATGATATCACCATTTTCTATGTTATTAGATTTAACATTGCTAGAATGCTTATACCTGATCTTCTCTATGATACCAACCAATTCACACACCTGGTCAAGAGTAACTAGCCTCAATGACTAAGGCCAATAAACTGAATTAGGCTTATATATTCTCTTGAACAACTCAATGCATATGGATTCATCAAGCCTAAGATTACTAGGGATTTGCATATAAATATCCAATGTTCTTTCAAACATAGAAAATCTAGATTCTCATCCATGTTTCCTTAGGCCAAAAAATGCATCTAAGGGGGACTTGCAATATTATGATTTCAAAATAGAACCTTGACTTCTTTCTTGAATATGTAAATACTCATTATTTTTCTCCTCAAATCGATTCATGAATTTACTTGCAAGTTCTTTCCACGAGGTTATGCAATGCATAGGAAAGTTGGAAAACCAATCTTTAGCATAATTTTCTAGTGTTATCACAAAAAGTTTCATGATAACATCCTCTTCATTGATTTGACAATTCTCGACTAAATTATTGAACTACTATAAGTGCATACCTAATCATTTTGATTTACATCCATTAAATTTTGACAAATAATTTCTTACAATCAAAGGGATAGGATGTGAGAAACCTTGAATGTTTCTAAAATCAAGTGGTTTATATATTTCAAGACCAAATAACCCCTTCTGAGAGCATAATTGTTGTTGTTGTAATTATTCCATGGTATCACAATTCATATAAGGAAAATAAGAATTACAATACATACCTCAACAAAAGATTTGTGGTAGCCTTTAACCCTTTTTTTTACTGGAAATGTTGTAGTTTTGAGATGTCTTTGCATTCCTTATCAGGTTCTTCTTAACAAAATTGCCACCTTTTTCAAAGAGGAATGAATTCTAGTTTTGGGTCTTCTCCCATAGTAGAGCCATTCACATATCTCTTTACCACTAGTACAACAAAACTTTATCTAGGTTTGAAACTTCACTATCTGAACCAAATTTCAGACTTACACCCTTTGATTCTTAACTCTTCCCAATGATAATCACTAATTTCCCTAATAGAGTCACCATTTTTTTGGTGGACTCGTATGGGGAAAACAAATGTTTAAATTTTTTTTACTAGAGATTCCTTTAGTTCATCCCTAGTAGAGTCACCAATTTGTTGGTGTAGAATTGGATGGGGAAAACAAATGTTCAATTTTTTTTTACTTGAGATTCCTTTAGTTCATCCCCAATGGAGTTGTCAATCTGTTGGTTCCCAAATCAACATTTGTTAAACCCTAAAAGTATGCCAAGCTTTATGATCAGGTTCAATAAGTGATCTGGCCAATGAACAAAATTGACTAGGATGGTTATAATTCCCTAATCTTTAGGCTCTACTATGCCTAGGTGGGTGTACCTTTATCACCAATGACTATTCATTCTTTGGTATTGACTGATGATAATAAAGTAGATTAAGAACCTCTTACAAATTTCAAGGGTTTATGTGATCACAAATTTTTGAATTAAATCATCCTCTCTCAATCTATTTCACACTGGCATGAGGCTTTGAAAAAGAAAAAGAAAATATGAAACTGACTGCCACTCTTACTCCTACAATTGGAAATTAAAATATATGGAAGATATTTTATAGGAATTTATTTTGGGGATGGAAATGACCAGTGTCTTTCTTCCACTAGGAAACATAGTCAAAATGTAGATTGATATCTATCCTCCTACTTGTTATAACTCAAATTTTTTGGCACTTAGATGTTTATGACTTACATAAATGTGTAAGGAAATGAATCACCCAGTTCTTCTTATTGATCCAAATGAATCTTGTAGGTTATTGTAATTTATTCAAAAGAATTTAATTCTTACTTGAAGAAACCAATGAAATAAACCACTTAAAGCATGAATTATGTTCTTTGATAAACCAGACATATACTTGATACATGAATTTAAATAACAAGGAAAATTTCTAATTGGAGACAACTAGATAATTATTATCAATGAACTCAACAAAACAATTGGAACTAGGATTCAGGCACCAAGTTATTTCTTTCTTTCCATTACCCTACTTCAAAAAGGGCTCTTTATAATGTATACCCTTTTTTCCCCAAAAAAATCCCCCTTTTCCAACAATCTTGGTTTCCTTCTTATATACATATGAAGGAAGCGACAATCTTCAAACCATTGCAATTCCATAAATCTTTCAACTATCCATTCAAGTGCATAACAACTTTGTATCACATAAATTACCATTTGTTTCTTCAAAACCCTCATCCATACAATTCTAGTCATTGGTGATCTTCAAATTTAAACCTGAACAATCGATCTCTTGTCTTCATTCCACGATCCTCTAGCTTTCCTTTCATCTTGACATCTTTAAAACATGATCGTCAGATTGATTCTCTTTAAATAACCACTATTGATCTTATTCACCTTGTATTCATAGCCATCATGTTCACTTAGTGCATCATTGTTTTACATAGGCCTTTGAATTCCACTTTTGTGATGAGAATAAATATAGTGATCATTGTCTTATCACCCTCCTTTAAATTTGAGCCACTTATCACATCCTTTATAGCTATCATTCTAATGCTTTGTGCTCTTAGAATCAAATCCACAATGCAAACACATATTGTGATCACCATCAGATCTTCAACTTTTAATCTTCATCATTCATTGCATCATCATAATGTATTGCTACTTCGATAGAGGCTTCATTTTTCACATACAAAATGTGAAGAGGTGAAACAATATCTGTACGATCACATTCGCTCAATCCCCACCATTGATCTTATCTCATCATGTATCACTACTTCCCTTGGCACTAGTTTATTCACAATAGTGATGTGAATAAATACTGAGATGCAATCACATCCTTCCATCTGTAGATGTCGATGCCATCTTCCACTAACTAATCCAGTCACCATATTGGTCCCACAATATGCATGTCCTTAGCTTGCTATACCATTGGACTAAACAGGAACCCACCAAATACTCTATGGGTTGGCAGGTATCATACAATTTGATAGGATTTATCAGAACCGTTTATCAAGTTTTGTCACTGATAGCCTTGGCTTATGCAAACAACACAAGTGATAGTTGTTAGATCTCCTCCATTTAATCTCAACCATTCATCTTCCTCTATCACATATCACCAAAAGTGCTTGCTGAGCTAATCTTCAAAATGTGATGTGAAGAGGTCACACTATATCCATTGGAACACCATTACTTAATCTCTATTGTTTATTGCATATCACACAAACAAACTTTCCAATGAATATACAAATCATGATGTGAAAGAATGAGGTGATAGCTGTTATATTTTTAACATTCAATGTGCATTGTGAGGTCTTCGTCATGGGCACACCACACATCATGGTTAATGCTTGATCGTTATGAGTGCAAACAATGATTTGAAAGGTTTTTATGATGAGCACATCACTGAACAACCTTGTAGTATTAGGAGAGAGGGTGGTCACACAAATGACCTTGATGACTTAAGTAACCTATAATTGTTGATAAATAGTTGGCATCAAAATATAACATTTTATCAAATGCCATGACTGTAAACCTAAGGGTTTAACTACAAACCCTAATTTTGACTAAGAGCACAAATAATTCATTTCTAAGCACATCATACAACTTTTGGTCCTATAAATTATATCTTTGAGAAACTCACAAAAAGCCCATATCAAATTGCACTTTGTTTTCACCTATGTCTACTAGAAGAAACCTTTGTAATGTCATGACAATATTTCATGACAACTTTGCAACATTCTGAGAAAATTTTGCAACACTTGCAAAATATGCTCTCCTCTTCATCATTTTGTACCAACTCTTCTAGACACTTATCTACTAAGTATAATAACATCCAGGCTCACTACTGAACTTCCCTTTGACATCAATGATACCTTTCGACATTAATGACAACATTATGCCAATTGATGGAGATACAAGAATGAAACATATGCATGATAAAAAATGACTTAATTGAGGACTTTAGCAAGGAATTTTTGACTCTAGGATATAAGTGGCAGAAGGGTTAAGGTTCTTTATAATGGATTTTTGAGTATCAAACTGGCAAAATTGGGTAAATTTAACAGGTTCCAACACACTCATTATTGAAGGTTTAGGCTTGGTTTGTGATTCAATTTCAATATGTAGAAGACCAAACATTTCAAGTGGTAGAATGTTAGGGGATTTTGGTTGTTGCATGAAAGGGTGAAAGGGTTTATTGCTTTCAATATTGTTAAGGAAATTATTTATGAAATTTTTCATGATATCATCATCTTCTCCAATGATGTCGACTTCACGAGGACATTCATTAGGAGTTGATTGAGATTTATTAGGTTCTATTGCATTATGATCATTTAAAAAAAAATAACTTGAAACATCAACTAAAGATGTTAAATACCTACAAAGATTACCAATGCACATCTCCATTATGAAAGAATGAATTGAAATGAAAATTTTACGATATTAAGCAAGATAATTTTCTGATTATGTCATGCAAAAACCTAAAAATGATGTCTTGTAAATTAAATTTTGAATTCACATAATGTACTAAATTTATCCAATTAAGCTTAATATGATCAATTCTATGTAGCATAAATTCTGTAAACTAAAAAAAAAACTAAAAACAACAAAACAAAATACAAAAATAGAGGTTTTAATGCCCAAAAACTTAGGAAACAACTTTAATCAGGGAATCATTCTCCCCTAGGCGAATGGGTCCTAGCTTAGGGTTTTGAAAAATGTTTTTATAGATTTATGAGTTGATTCTTGTGGTTTCTAGATTCTAGTTTTAGATAGTGAGTTACAGTTTCAAAATTTTATGAAATTAAGCATGAATGCAAATGCAAAATATGAATAAATGAAAACTTAGGAGAGCTAATTTGAAATGCAATTTGATTCAAATTTAAAATGTAAATGAATGATGATGCAATTTATGTAAATGCTTTACAAAATGAATGATTTTTTTGTATTTTCTATATTTTAAGAGATGCAAAAATGCAATCCTAAAACCCTAAATGAGATTCAATTCAATTCAATGTAATGCAAATGAATGCAAGATCTAGATCTAGGGTGAAAATAGACTCCAAAATAAGGAAAATGCAATGATCAAATGTCAGGTTGACCAAAATGAAATGGTGGAAAATAGGTTGGTGGTCAAATGGGGTTATGATGGACCTATCTTCCTTGATTTCATTAGGAAATGAGATCCCCAAAAAGAATTGACTAAATACTATTATGAGAATCAACTCTATGAAGGAATCTTCAAATTTCCTTTTTGTGTTAGGATGAGGGTCCTGGTCAAACAACAATTTGGGGAGAAAAACTAAAAATAGTAAATCAACACCAAATTGCAATCTAACACATGTAACAACAAGATTAAGCTCAATATTGATAGAACCAAAAAACAAGATGTTGATCAAAGAAGGGAAAAAGCATACATGTACTAGTCACCAAAAGTTAGTTTTTGAAACTAATCTAGGACTCATTCGCTCAAGGGCGCATGGGCCCTGAGTTAGGGTTTTTTTGCAACTTTCAAGAGCCTCTTCTACAGATCTGAATTTTCCAATTTTTCTAGGTTTCAGGTTTGAAAAGATGAAAATAATCTATGTAGGTGAGTTTCTGTGAGATGACAACTTTTATGAATTTTTTTTGCAACTTTGACAACTTCAATTTCTCTCTTCAGGAGATCTTCAATATTTCTTCCACTTGAATTTGTAAAGAAAAATCAAGAGGGAAATTTTTATTGTTCTTGGTGAATGGGGGTTTACCTTGGTCAAACATCATTTTCATAATCAAACCTTGAAATAAAATGAAACATGAAAGAGGGAATGAAGAATAAACAAATCTATGTTACCACTCAATAAACTTGAATTAATGATTTCAATACTTGAATGGATCATGAAACCTACATGACCAATTAGCTCCAATAACATCCATGATGCAAGAAGACTTTGATGTGAGAATTGGATCTTGATTGCGGCAATAAAACTCTAATAAATCTACCTTTGAATGCCTTGCATTGCTCTTGATCATCAAATTTTCTATAGGAATCATCACTTCAAAATTTCTAGGTGAAACATAGTGAAATAACCTTATATTTATAGGTATGCATCCTTAATTTCCCAAAATTCAAATAGCACAAGCTGATATTAAAATATAGATTTGAAAACATTAAAATACGGCTAAAAACATAATTTAAATTTAGGTCCTAGCTCTAAGGGAGAACCCATTCACCCACAGGCGAATGGGTCCTAGGTCCCTAAACCTAGGACACACATTGTTCAATGAGAAGTGTTATGTTAAGGCATTAATGAATTTCAGGTTTCCTCTTAGGAAAATACAATAAAATAGGCTTTCTAAATGAATTAAAGGTTCCAATAAAGAAAAATTAATCTCAATTAATTAAATAAGCCCTAAATAAGTGTGAAAGTATAAATAAATACATTTTACAACACTAAAATAAGGCACAATTAAGTCCAAATTAACTAGGAGGTCCCAAACAAGTGAGAAAATGTAAGGGATACATTTTTCCTCATTACATTTAGCCCCCACTTTAGTAAGAGGATGACATTGCATCAAACTCACACTAATGTAGACATTCAAAACATATGTATGCAACAACAACAAGATTAATCAATCATACAACATAAAAGACTAGAAAGGAAAGATAAAAAAAAAGGAAAATGAAGCCTCAATTGTCCAACGTGATGTGGAACATGCAAAAATTGTTTGTCCAAAAGGGTGGATCAATCCTTAACTATCCAACGTGATGTGGAACACTTCTCAAATATTTGTCCAAAAAACATTCACAAGTGAAACACGATGCCCATTATGCAAAAAAAAAACTCATGCTCACTTTAGGCTAATGGAACCTCAGGTTGTCCACTAGGTGAGCCCCAAAAAAGTGGCTAAGTGAGAAAGTAATGCCAGGTCTACAAGCTCTCACTATACTAACCATACCAAAGCTATATCTCTAATAACTTTGATAAGGCACCACAAAAATATAAACTTCAAGCTTCACAAATTTAATAATTTGTATTATGCTAAACACTTATGAATATAATATAAATAAATTTTGTTCAAAGGGATTTTGCTTAGTTCATGTAAGGTATCCTCTTAGGGAACATTGTGCCTAAACTTAGGGAATGCAACACATAGTATCACCACTAAAAGGAAAGTCATATACCAAGAAATATCATGCTCTTGGAGGACATCAAACCCAATGACACCACCAAGAAAAATATGCATCACAAGAAGAAATAAAATCGTATGATGAAACATAAGGAATGCCAAAAAAATTCAAAATAATAAATTCCAATGTATGCCCCCACTTTAAAGAAATTTCTAATACCATTTTTTTGAGCAATTTTCTTTAAAGTAGCAAATAATCAATGCTAACAATAAAGGATACATGAGAGCTTATTCAGAAATCCCTTTTCCAAGTCATATGTTCCCAAATGAAGCTAAATCATGAAAAAGAGGGGAAGGGGTTTCCCCAAAAACATAGGGGATCTACAAATTTGGGGTCAATATGTATTTGCTACAATAGTATTTGAGCTCGAAAACATCACCATTCCCCAAATACTTGTAGAATAGGAAGAATGACACATAGAGAATGAAAAATAAATAAATTTGCATCAACATGGAAGAGACCTAAATGTCTTGACATGTCATCCCTAGAAGTAATATACAAGACAAAACAAAATATTAATGTTTATGACATATAAAAGAAAGTAGATACAACTAGAGGAATGCACATGAATAGATACATCAAACCAAACAATACAAGGGATTGCATTACACACATGTAATCACACAAATATTATGAAAAGGAAAAAAAGAAAAATACTAGTAAGGAACATGCGAGTCAACCTATAGTAGGTTGTCTGCATCCTAATCTTGATCAGTATATGCAGAAGGTGGATAACTAGCCAAAGAGACAACATCATGTGCCAAACTAGGACAAGGATATCTAATCCCTTGCCCCAACTAAGTGAAGGAAAAGGATGAGTTGAGATAGGTGATGAGAATGAGCTCCTTGCAATAAATAAAATGATTTTCAATGAATTTTAAACATGTAATAGTGAGTATGTTATGATCCTACATCTATTACATGGCAAGGAGCAAAGTTCATTCTCTAAGGGACTATCTCTATCATATAAAATTTCTTAAGTATCCTCCTTAAAGCATGACACTCATTAATACTATTCTGAAGAACTCTATGATATTGACAATGAGACATGTTTATGTTCTTATGTTTTGGATTTATATTTTCTTTGATGGGTGGTAATGTTAAGAGTCCTTTATTAAGAAGTATGTGTAAGTGTATTTCAATGAGAGACATGGGACAAGGTAATTTAGGTTCTTGATTTTGTAAGGCCTTTTTTGTGTGTTTGTTGAACTTGTAGGAGGAACTAAGGTAATACTATCATCCTTGTGAGATATTACTTCATTATTATGATGGAGGACATTTGTATCCTCAGGAGAATTGGAGGGATAAGAATTTTGATATCCTAGTCCTTCAGTGACTTCAATTGGGAGTTGTTCTAAAAGTTTTTGAATTTCATTCTTATTACTTATGTCACATCCTTGCTTACTTAATATTTTAAATCCTTCTCTATAAGTCTCTTCTAGGTTGATGGGTTTGTTGGTTACTTTGTTAACATAAGATGGATAGTGAACCGAGAATTTTTGTGGTGTTGTGTACTCTTGCACTCTTAGGGTTTTTCACCTAAAAGGAGAGAGATAGACCCCAAAAATTGTGGTGGTTCACTCAAACTAAGGAATGCATGATAAAATTATGACTAAATGCAATGACCTAAATGCAAATTATTGATAAAATTGACTGATTATGAATGCAAAACTAATGAAATATGAAATGTTTGAAAACATAGTGACATTTGCAAAATGAATAAAAAGATGGAAAAAAATGCAAATAGAATCAAACAGAAAGTTGTAACTTAGAATGTGTGCTCCTGTAAGACTAATGAAGAATAAAAACCACTCTAAAAATCTGAAAAAGTTGATTTTTAGCTGACTGGGACTCATTTTCCACCCTGGGCGAATTAGTCCCAGGTTAGGGTTTTCTACCCAAAAACTGATTTCTTCTAAATGGGTACTAGAATCTACATTTAACTATGATAGTCACCTCTAGTGGGACTCATTCACCATCCATGGAAAATTCATCCTTTTTCAATTTTCTGCAAATTCAAATCTCAGATCTATACCTTGTCACCTACACAACACTTCTTGTCGGAAACCTGGATCTAAATCTAAGAAAATACCTGCAAAACAACTTAAAATATGTGTTCTGATGGGGGGTTTTCCTTGTTCAAACCCCTAATTGGGTAATCAAACCTTGAATGGATGAAAATCTACATAAAACCCTAGCCTTAAGTGTGTCAAAGACTAGAAAAATCTGAAGTATGACAAAACCCTATTCTAATGTGCTAGAATAAGATGAACAAATGTGATTTTAGTGATGCAATACTTCAATCCTAGAAACTCTACAACATATCAAATGGATGTAAATGACATGAAAATGTTATGCAAACCTTTAATCTGAAGATGGAGAGAAAATGGAAGATGGAATCACTTTGAAAACAAGTCTTTAGGTGTGATTTGATGGCTATTTGCATCTCCTCAACCTAGATTTCTCCATGATTCACCATAGACATCCATCATCAAATCTTTGCAATGTTGAATCTTGAATGAGAAGTGAGCTTTAAGACCAACAAAAACCCTAGTTTGCTGCCCTAAATCTTCAACTTTGCTATAGAAAATGCTAATGAAACTTATTGTGGAAGACTCTTAATACTTGACTTTTGATTTTGCTTTGTAAAAATGACTAAGAGATGTGAAAAATGACCTAAAATGTGTATTTATAGGCATAAACACCTAATTCCCATTCAAAATTGAATTTTTCTTGAAAAGGGACTCATTCGCCACCCTTGGTGAATGGGTCCCACCAAAGGGGACTCATTTTCCCAAGGTGGTGAATGGTTCCCACTAGTGGTTTTTGGAGGTGGGTTTTCGGGATATGAGAGAATTAAGTGTTGTTTGTTAGGATTTAGATGTTTTTTAAGTGAAATAGGCCTCTGGATAAAAAAATAATGGGTCTTAGGGGCCTATAAATGCTATTTTGAGGAATGAATAATGTATGGGTACTCAAAAGTAGGTCCAAATTAAGCATGAAATTGTCTCTTTTCTCAAGAGTGTCCAATTTTCTACGCTACATTTAGTCCCCACTTTAGCGCCCAAATGACTCTACATGGATATGTAAGCTAAAGGACTCTAAATAGTACACTTTATTGCATAAAAGGAAACTCATTCAAAAGATGGGAGAATGAAGCCCCTAGTGTAGTTATCTATAAAACCACAATATTAGGAACTGCATCCTGTAACACAAATTCATTAATTGTCCAAAAATCCTTTTATCTAACTTCTAGAAACCAAGTTCAAGGGCAGATGTATGCCCCCCCTTGATTCCACTTGCTTTATGGAGGTGGAATCATTGTAGCAATCTAGCCACATCGAATAAGGAACATCATACCATAGGGAATTTACAAGTACAATGCCACATAACGATAGATGATTGATGATATCGGGTGTAGAATCATGATTCCAACACATCAAATGACATCAAAAATGAAGTTCGCTAGCTCCTGTGATGTTGTTTTGAAGAAAAGATACTTTGTGAACTCTTAAGAAAGAAAATAACCCTATTTTAATGCATAAGAGGAAAATGGATGAAAATAGATTAAAAGAGGTAAAGGAGAGTAATTTTTCACTTACTATTGCATTTTACCTTCTTGTAGTGTGAGAGCAATGTGTGAGACAAGAATATGTTGAGTAGATGGGGTTACATGCCTTCATGACTGGATGAGCTTCGAGAGTAGGTGGTGTGCAGTGAGATGTACCATGAGGTGAGTCGATTCTGCAACTTTTTCTTAGTGATTTTGTAATGATTGAATGATTTGTAATGCATTTATAGGTTAATTTAGGATCTTGGAAAAAAAGTTCACAAAGTGTGCCCTTTTTTTGTAAAGTGTCCCATTTTTTTGCAAAGCATCCCTTTTGTTCACAAATTGTCTCATTTCTTCGCGAAGTGTCCCATTTCTTCATGATGTATCCCGTTTCTTGGTGAAGTGTCCCAAAAGGGTTCTAAAGTATCTAGGGCCTTTAGAAAAGTACACTAGATGAACTTTAGCACACTTGCATGATGAATAATGTAAAAAATAAAAATGTTAGATGAATTTTAAGCATATTGTTGTGATTTTAATAGATACTTGCCTGGTCACGATAATGGCTAGGGGGGAGACAGATTAGTTTTCTTAGAGATCTAGCTCCAACACTATCGGTAGTGGAGACGAAGCATCTACAGGTAGTAGGCATCTGTTGGGCATACTTGATGCCACCTATGAGATACCATGATTCCATGCTGATGGCCCTATGTGAGCACTAGGATTTCGACACATGTACGTTTCACCTTCTGACCAGGAAGATGACCATTACTCTAGAGGATGTACACTAGATTCTCCAATTTCCTTGTCAAGGAGAGTGGGTATATTTTCAAGGAGATCAATCATTCCACAAGAAGAAGGTGGACATGCAATACTATCTTGATGGACCTGTTCATGATGAGCACATGAGAGCGAATCAAGCTTCCTATGTTGCTATATTTGTGAGCCCCCATAGTGAGATGGATTATGATGCACACAGTGTCTCTAGTACTCAATCTGGATGGACAAGTGACACACCTGGATGGAGGATTGGTTCATTTGATTCGTGGGATGGCAGAGAATAAGAGGGTCTATGGTTGGGGACGTTGTATCCTGGTGCATCTTTATTATGATCTTAGCCAATTTGTTTTTTGATAAATTGATAGTATGGTGCACTGTACGCTTCTACACGTGTGGTGCCTCAAGCATATTACATGCACCAGGCATGTCAGTTTCCCATGTGCCATAGTTGCAGGATATCCATGAGCCTTCGACTATCCTCTATGACACTTGTGGCAGTATGGAGACTTTCATTTTTGGAGGGTGAGATTTGACCAGCTGGAGGAGGACGAGATCCTTTGGAGACCTTATCTACTCACACTATAGTGGCCATATCCCACATGATAGTTGAGGAGGATGCAAATGGATAGATTTTTAGTTGGTCGACATGACTATGTTGTATGTCCTTTTTATTATGGTCGAGTCATGTGACAGTTTGGGTAGGTGTAGACACCACTGAGGGCATGCCCCTTCATCATGAGATCAGTGCGGAGTGCCCAGAGGCCAGGTGACACCATTCGGCTCACTATAGACCATGTTTTCTAGAGTGACTTCGATGATTTAGATCATGATCAAACACTAGTCTCCGACACTAATGACATTGGTAGCACAGATGAGCATGAGGAGTGGTGGTAAGTGACACAACCAACTCCTACATTTCCCATGGATGTCCCTATAGGTGATTCAGGAGCAACACCAGATGAGGGAGATGAGGCAAAGGATAGAGTTGAGGATGTACGATACAGGGTGAAAGACATATTCATGGATGTTATAGATGATGAGCCTGATTTAGATGTCAATCCCAACTATGAGGGCTAGGATGGAGGAGAGGAGCATGAGGATGAGGAGGAGTATGAGGAGGATCTACCCCTGAGCGAAGGTGATGAGGTAGCGACTGAGGATTGACATGCGTGGGGAGAGTCTTCACACACTTGTGTGACCATATCATGTACAGTAGCTACAAAAGACATCAGTACCCACAATTGCAGAGAGGCTAGCGTGTCCTACATGCCCTGAAAAGAGGATGAGGTTGATATCCCTCAGCCAACTAGAGATATAGGTGATGATATTTTATTTTATGCATGTACTTTAGTGTTTGTGTTCTTTTTTGTTTTATATATATATATATATATCATGGTGATTTTTATTGATTGTGTATTGTTTCTACCTTGCGGGAGCGATGAGAGATTGGTGAGAGTTATATTGGTAGGCCGTTGTAGAGATAGTGCCTGCATCCATCGAGGAGGAGGAGATGGACCCTGATTATGTTCCCCCACCGATCGTGGAGGAGGAGCCAGAGTCACTCAGACATTTCATGAGGCTATAGGAAGCGTATGAGAGCATGAGGATATGACTCCATTGAGATGAGATTCTAGGATAGTCATTGCAGACTCTAGTAGAGGTGGAGAGACTACATGAGGAACTAGCACAGTTAGGGGTGGAAAGGGATCAAATGGTGGAGGAGTGTCTTGTGGCTTTTGGGTGAGTACAGGGTCTGGAGTATGCACTTAGAATCAACAAATCGTGATCATGATCACACATGACCATCTCACGGCATTTGGGGACTAGATCACAGGCGCCAGAGCCCGAGGGGTCTAGTTCTCATATAACTTTTTAATTTTGTATATTATGATGAGATGTACATAGTACTTTTGATATATATATATATATGTTAGCATTTGATGTTTTGCAATATGTCTTATTGTGTTTAAATGTTAAATGGAAATGTGATTAATTAAATAACTTGTAAAATTATTTAATTAATGTCTACATGATTTAACATGATTGATGTGATCTAATGTAAAACATATTTTAGTTTCACTTTAGATACAACATTGTTAAATTGAAGAGAGTATGTTAAATTAGATACACCTATAATTCATATAAGGATCGAACTTAACATAGCACAATGGTGAATAGTATGAAACCTAAATTAATTATAAAAGTATCTTAAATAGTTACTCTAGTGTTCAAGACAAACACATGATCAGTTGTCAAGAATGAAGCAATGTGAAAGTATTTAGAATATAACCAAATAACTTTAGACAACATTGCTTTATCAATCATACTATTCAAAGAGACTAGAGGTAATAATGACGCAAATGCACGACATTAATAGGTTCCTTAAGGGGTGTGTCGTCGATCTATTTTAATACATAAGCATTAGACCCATAACTGGTATCGACTATGTAAGGTCCTAACCAATTAGGGCTAAATTTATCTTTGTAGATTCATGGTCAACATGAGTATTGTGTTGATTCTCATAGAGAACAAAATCACCCTTATGAAACATTCGAGGAATGACATGAGTATTGTGTTTGCGTTGTAATTGTTTAATGTAAGCTTGGAGATGCTCAAGAGTGTTAATGTGCTTTTCATCAAGAATTTCAAGCTGGTGCAATCATTGGTCTTTATAGTGGCATCATCAATAAGGTCTTGAAGAGAAATTCACAACGTAGGAATTTCTAAATCCAAGGGCATGATTGCTTCAGTACCATAAACAAGGTTATAGGGTGTAGTTCCAGTGGATAATCTAACACTTGTTTGATAATCCCAAAGTGCATAATGTAATTGCGTATGCCAATCCTTATGATGTTTGTTAATAGTTTTCTTTAGGATTTGTTCAAGAATCGTATTAGTGCTTTCAGCTTGTCCATTAGACTACAGATAGTATGGTGTAGAAAATCAATGTTGGATGTGGAACGTTTCAAGAAATTTATTTACTTCATTATTCTTAAATGGGGTTCCATTGTTTGAAACGATTGTGGAAGTAAGTCTAAAGTGAGCATTTATGTGTTCCAATATGAAATGAAAAAATATGTTAGCTTTTGTAGATCGAAGATGAATAACTTCCACCTATTTTGTGAAATAGTATGTTGTAGTTATTATAAATGTATGTCCAACAGAAGAGGATGGTGAAATTTTTCCAATGAGATCCAATTCCGATATTGAAAACATCCAAATGGTAATTTGGGCACAAAGCTCTGAAGCAAGGGCATGAATCAAATTGCTATGTTCTTGACATTTTTGACATCGTTTAATATAAGCAAAGTAGTCTTTCTCCATATGCCTCCAATAATATCCCATATAGATGAGTTTTTGCACTAATGACCATCCTCCAAAATGACCTCCATAGGCACTAGCATGAGCTTGGTCAAGGGCTATAGGAATTTCAAAGTCTCCAAGACACCTAAGTAAGAGACCATTGAAGGATCTTCTATATAGAACATTGGTGAGGATTACATATTTGGCTGCCAATTTACATAAATAATTTTGAGTGTTTTTTCATTGTGGGGTCAAGAATGGTACCATCTTTTAAATAATTGTATATTGTATCTTACCATTCTCATGAGTCATCTTGAGTTGCTATTAAAATTTCCTCTAATCAGGTCTCAATCTAAGGTTTCATGATTGGGTGAATAACAAAGGTGAAGTTAGTTGAAGGATCATGTGGGGATATAAGGGAGGCTTCACTTGCCATCACATCTGCATGTCAATTGTCTTTTCATGGGATGTTATCAATGGTGAATGATTCAAACTTCTCTAATAGATTCATTGTAAGATCCTTGTATTTTGATAATTTTTCATGTTTATTTTGATATGTCCCATTGATTTGTTTGATTACTAATTGTGAATCACCAAATATCTTGATATCGTTAGCACCCATGGTTAAAGTAGCTTGAAATCCTGCGATTAATGCCTCATACTCACTTTTGTTATTTGTACATAGGAAATTTAATCGATAGGACAAGGGAATAGGCTTGACGTTGGGAAAAATTATTACCACTCTAGCACCAGACGTTTTTCTACACTTAGATCCATCGAAATACAATTCCCATGTTTTAATATCTGTAGTCAAGAAATTATCATCAAGAAAGGAGTCATGATTAGGTAAAGCAAGAGGAGAAGGGGCATCAACTAAGTGATCAATTAATGTTTGTCCTTTGATTGATTTTTCTGAAACAAACTTAAGGTAAAACTCAATTAACAACATCACCCACTTAGCTAAGCATCCAGAGAGATCTTTTTTATTAAAAATATGCTTAAGGGGATCAAATTTTGTTGACTTGTATTTTGAAATTTAGTAAATAATTTCACAATTTACTAGTAGTGAATACAAGAGCTAAACATTGTTTTTCAATTGGCGAGTATCAATTTTCATAATCAATTAATGTTCAACTAATGTAATAGATAGGATGTTCTTTTCCATGATCATCTTGTTGAGCCAACAATGCTGCAAGAGCATGGGTTGATGCGGTTATGTAAAGGATAAATAGTTTGTTTGGCATAGTAGGTTGTAGAATAGGTGGAGTTGCAAGGTATTCCTTTAAACTCTTAAAATCCTATTTACAATCCTCATTCCAATCAAAAGGCACTTCCCTTTTGAGATGTGTGAAGGTTAATGTGCGATCGGCTAAAGATGCAACAAAATGATGAATAGCTTGAATTCGGCCTTGTAATGTTCATAATTGAGAAATGTTCTTAGGAGGTGGATTTTAATAATGGCATAAATTTTCTTTGTGTCAACCTCAATGCCTCTGTGAGATATGACAAATCCAAAAAAAATTCCACTATCTATGCCAAAGACACACTTTTTTAGATTTAAGCACATGTTATATTTACGTATTCGTTCAAAGATTTTTCGAAGGACGTTCACGTTGCCTTGTCATGTTAGGGATTTAGCAAGGATATCATCAACATAATCTTCCAATATTTTATGTATGTAATCGTGAAATATCAATGTCATCACTCGTATAAGTTGCATTATTATTCTTTAATTTGAAAGAAATCACAACCCAACAAAACATTCCCCAAATAGTTGTAAATGCAGTTTTGTACTGATCTTGGGGGTTGATAAAGATTTGATTGTAACCAAAAAATCCATCCATGAATGACAACAAAGAATGTCCAGAAGTTGAATCCATGATAATTTCTATATTAGGATGTGGGAAGTCATCTTTTAAAGAGGCTTTATTCAAGTCACAAAAATCCATGCATATCCTAATATGATTATTGGGTTTAACAATTGCGACAATGTTTGAGATCCAGGGAGAATAATCAATAGGTTGAATGAATCCTACATCAAGGAGTTTTTCAAGCTCTGATTTAACATGCAAGGATATGTTGGGGTGCATTTTTTGTATCTTTTGGTGAACAGGTTTAGCATTTTCAGCAAGAACAGTGTTGTGTCACAATTTTTAGGTCAATTCTTGGCATTTCAGAATATTTGCAAGCATAAATTTTAGGAAAATCGTGAAGTAAAATTGTAGTGTCCTCTTGTTCTTCATCATCAATGCACTTCCCAATCTTAATAAATTTTTCCTTATCATCTATGTCCATTGGTATATCAATCGTATCTCCTAAGGGGAGTGCATTAGACTTAGGAACTTTAGGATCATATGGTTCTGCAGTGATATCACTTTCTTTTTTCTTGGTAATTATCACAACACAAGTAACCCATTTCATGGGAGTAGTAGATAATGTGTTATCATAGAATCCTAACATTTTCTTTAGAGTTTCATCATTGTCAACATACTGACATGATGGTGATAAATTCATATCAAGCAATTTAGGATGTTTGATTGTGAGATTGTGTTTTGGTTGACATGTAATAATATTGATATTCAAAGATGGTCGTTGGGTAGCTTTTGTCATCTTAGAAAAAGAATATCCCAACCTAGTTTTTTTCTCTTGTGTATTAGGTTCTATAGGGACAAGAATGCCTTGCTCATGCTTTCCACAACCTTTTCTAGTATATCCCAATTGTTTCATAAGTTCATATCCTTTTCCATAAAGTCTTTCCATTTCTTTCAGATTAGGTGGATGTTAATAATTGATCTCATCAAAATTTGTTGTGTACGTTGTAGTTTCTTCCAAAGTAGATGAGATAGATGCCTAAGAAGATTTTTCTTAATTTTGAGTTGACATGATAGTTGGTTGTTCTTGTTTCTCATCCTATTTTTGTATGATTATGTATTCACCCATAAATGAAGGTGTGAATTTAAGGATCCCCAATCATCACCAAATAATTTACACACAGATTCCTCATCTTGTTCAATTTCAAGAGGTTCTATATTGGATGTTGGAATTAATTTTTTTAGAGGACTTGTGGTTCCTTTTTCAAGTTATAAGCAACTTTCAGGATCGGGGTCTATTTCAACTTGATAAATGTTGTGGTTATAAACATATTTTATTATGCGATGAAGGGTTGAAGGCACTGCATTCATCTCATGAATCCATGGTCTATCTAAAATAAGATTATACGAAAGATCATAAGGCATGACAAAAATAAGAGTTTGCATAGTAGCAACCCCAACTGTAATAGGAAAAGTGATTACACCAAGTAGTTGCTTTGTTGTATTGTCAAATCCACGCATGGATAAGGAATCAGGTTTTATTTGTGACTTGTCACACAATCTATCAAGGAGATTCACAATACACACATTAAGTGTAAAACCATTATCAATGAGGGTTCTTTTGATACCTATTCGATTGAATTGAGCAATTATCATAAAGGCTTCATTTTGTTTTTGCAACTATAAAGGAGGGAGCTCATGTTGATCTAAAGTAATGTCTAGATTAACTTTATTCATTCCATGTATTAAAGTTTCCACATATTTGGAGTTGTACCAGGAGGAACCACAATGTGTTGTAATGTTGTTTGAAGGATAGTGTGGTAATTTGGTGAATTCTGAAGTAAATCCCAAAGGGAAATCTTTGTAGGAGTATTCTTGAGTTGTTCAACAAGATCATACTCTTTTTTGTTGGAGGGAAAGCGAGGAGCACTTGGTGGATTAGGTAAAGGTAAAGATGGTGGTTTTGGTTGTGGTGGTTGTGTATTGTTTCATGTATTATGTGTATGAGCAACAATAATATTACTTGATTGTTGCAACACATCAGGTTTAGGTGGGTAAAGAGTAAACTCGGGTTCATTGGAAGGATGAAGTTTATGTGAGGGTGGGTAAAGAATGAGTTGAGGTTGAATCACATTAATGTCCTTAGTTTTAGATTTTTCATAAAAAACCTTAGTGAATGACTTAGGTGATATGAAGTCGTAAAGGGCTTCATCTAACAAGTCAAAGTCATCACGACTAAAAGGTTTGAGGGGTAAGTTATCACTATTTGGTTTAGGATTCTCATGGAAAACTTTAGAGACATTAACATTCTTTTTTGTAGGTTGGTCACAAAAAAACTTCATTGATGATGGAGGCGAGATGAAGTCTTGAAGGGCTTCATCTAACAAGTCAAATTCATCACGACTAAAAGGTTTGAGAGATAAGTTATCGTTAATGGGTTTAGGCTTCTCAAGGAAAGCTTTAGAGGATAAAGTGAGTGAGAGGAAGTCCTGAAGGAATTCATCTAAATTTTTTACATCATCACTACTAAGAGGCTTGGATGATATGGTGTTTCTAAATTGAATCATTTTTTTAAAAGGTTGGGTTGATGTTTGTGGTTTTTTGTTATTTTTATGTCTTGATGAATCTGATTAAGAAGAACTAGGAACTAACGCTGAAAATGAAACTTGAAAATATCTAATGCTATCCATAAATGCCATGAAAGGAAATGATGCTTATGCAAATGATTTAGATATAACAAAAAATAACTGAACTAAAATAGAAAAGGAAATCTGGAAAACAAAAGAGTGCAAAACATGTAACTAAATTTTGGAAATACTGATGCAAAAAGTGCACTGTGATTGATTCACCTAGGGTGGCGAATGAGTCCCAAGAGAGATATTTTAAAGTTTTTTCAGATTTTTTTTCTGTATTTCTATGTGTGCAAGTCTGTACAATGCAGATAAATATTGGAAATGCATAATTTTGGAATGATTTGATAAAATGAAATGCAATAATGACCTCTAAATGATAGTTTCATTAATGTAATTTTAGTAAGCCCTAGGATGCAAAAACAATGCAAAATCCAATGCAATTGAGTCCTAGGATGTAAATGCAATGTAAATTAGAAAGAGATAATGTTCAATATGTAGGTTCACGAAAATGAACCAACAATTTTTGTGGTACTATGTACTTCTTTTGCACTCTTAAGGTTTTTCACCTAAAAGGAGAGAGATAGACCACAAAAATTGTGACCTGGTTCACTCAAAGTAAGGAATGTATGATGAAATCATGACTAAATGCAATGATATAAATGTAGCTAATTGATAAAATTGACTAATTATGAATGCAAAACTAATGAAATATGAAATTTTTGAAAACACAACGGTGTTTACAAAATGAATATAAAGATGAAAAAAATGCAAATAGAACCAAACACAAAGTTGTATCTTAGAATGTGTGCTCCTATAAGACTGATGAAGACTAAAAACCACTCTAAAAACTTGTCAAAGTTGACTTTTTAGCTGACTAGGACTCATTCGCCACCCTGGGTGAATCAGTCCCAGGTCAAAGTTTTCTTGCCAAAAACTAATTTTTGCCAAAAGGGTACTAGAATCTGCATTTAACTCTAATAGTCACCTCCAGTGGGACTCATTCACCATCCATGGAAAATCAATCCTTTTTCAGTTTTTTATAAATTCAAATCTCAGATCTGTACGTTGTCACCTACACAACAGTTCTTGTCGGAAACCCAGATCTAAGTATCAGAAAATACTTGCAACACAGCTTAAAATTTGTTGTCTAATGGGGGGTTTTCCTTGGTCAAACCCCTAATTGGGTAATCAAACCTTGAATGGATAAAAATCTACATAAAACCCTAGCCTTAAGTGTGTCAAAGACTAGGAAAATTTGAAGTATGAAAAAACCATATTCTAATGTGCTACAATAAGATGAACAAATGTGATTTGAATGATGCAAGACTTCAATCCTAGAAAACCTACAACATATCAAATGGATGTAAATGACATCAAATGTAATGCAAACCTTAAATATGAAGATGGAGAGAAAATAGAAGATGGAATCACTTTGAAAACAAGTCTTTAGGTGTGATTTGATGGCTGGTTGCATCTCCTCAACCTAGATTTCTCCATGATTCACCATATGCATCCATCATCAACTCTTTGCAATGTTGAATCTTGAATGAGAAGTGAGCTTGAAGACCTGAAAAAACCCTAGTTTGCTGCCCTAAAGCTTCAACTTTGCTATAGAAAATACTAATGAAACTTATTATGGAAGACTCTTAATACTTTACTTTTGATTTTGCTTTGTAAAAATGACTGAGAGATGTGAAAAATTACCTAAAATGTGTATTTATAGGCATAAACACCTAATTTTCCCTTTATTTAGACCTAAGAGGTCGACATCCACTAAAAAAATTAATTGAATTGATTGAATTCCTACTCAAAATTGAATTTTTCCGCAAAAGGGACTCATTCACCACCCTTGGAGAATGGGTCCCACTAGTAGTTTTTTGAGGTGGGTTTTCGGGATATGAGTGAATTAAGTGTTGTTTGTTAGGATTTAGATGATTTTTAAGTGAAACAAGCCTCTAGATAAAAAATAATGGGTCTTAGGGGCCTATAAATGTTGTTTTGAGGAATGAATAATGTAGGGGTACTCAAAATTAGGTCAAAATTAAGTGTGAGATTGTCTCTTTTCTCAAGTGTGTCCAATTTTCTATGCCATAGATAGGTATGTACTTTATTAGAGGAAATAGGTTCACTCATTGTTGGAGGTTTAGGATTGGTTTGTGACTCAATTTTAGGATGTAGAAGCCCAAACATTTCAAGTGGTGGAATGGTAGGGGATGTTGGTTGTTGCATGGAAGGGTAAAATGATTCATTACTTTCAAGATTGTTAAGGCATTTGTTTATGAAATTATTCATGCTATCGTCATCTTCTCCAATGATGTCAACTTCATGAGGAAATTCATTAGGAGTTGATTGAGCTTGATTAGGTTCTATTTCATTTGGATCATTTCCAAAAATACAACTTGAAACATCAACTAAGGATGTTAAAGACCTCCATAGATTACCAATACACATCTCCATTAGGAAATAATGCATTGAAATTTAAATTTTCAAATCTTAAGCAAGATAATTTTCTGATTATGCTATGTAAAATCAACAAATGATGTCTTGTAAATAAAATTTTGAATTCACACAATTCACTGAATTGATCCAATTAAGCTTATTATGATCAATTCTAAGTAACAAAAAATATGCAAACTGAAACAAAAACAAAAAACAACAAAATAAAATATAGAAACAAAGGTTTTAATGCCTAGAAATTCATAAAACAACCCTGATCAAGGACTTATTCACCCCTAGGAATTTTTTTCCTAACTTACGGTCTTGAAAAATGTTTTTACATATTTATGAGTTGATTCTTGTGGTTCCCAATTTTTGGTTTTAGACAGTGAGTTACAATTTTAGATTTTTGTGAAATTAAGCTTGAATGCAAATGCAAAATATGACTAAATGACAACTTAGGAGAGCTAATTTGAAATGAAATTTTGGTTCAATTTGAAATGTAAATGAATGATTATGTAATGTTTTGTAAATTCTTTGCAAAATGATTGATTTTTTTGTATTTTTTAAAATATAAGAGATGCAAAAATGCAATTCTAAAACCCTAAATGAGATGAAAACTAATGCAAGTTAAACAACCCTAAATGAGATTCAATTCAATGCAATGCAATGAAAATAAATGCAAGATCTATATCTAGGGTGAAAATAGACTCCAAAATTGAAAAAATGCAATGATCAAACATCCGGTTCACCAAAATGAAATGGTGGAAAATAGGTTGGGGGTCAAATGGGGTTATGATGGACCTATCTTCCTCAATTTCATTAGGAAGTGATATCCACACAAAGAGTTGAATAACTACCCTTAGGAGAATCAATTCTATGAATGAATCTTTAAATTTCCTTTTTGTGTCAAGACGCTGGTCCTAGTTAAACAACATTTTGGGGAGAAAAAGTAAAAATAGTAAATCAACACCAAATTGCAATCTAACACTTGGAACAAAAGGATTAAGCTCAATACCCACAAAACCAAAAAGAAGAATGTAAAGAAGGGCAGAAGCATGTGTACCAATCACCAAAAGTAAGTTTCTAAAGCTAATCTAGAACTCATTTTCCTAGGGGAAAATGGGTCTTGAATTAGGGTTTTTCTACAAATTTTAAGAGCCTCTGCTATATATATGAATCTTCCAATTTTTCTAGGTTTTAGGTTCAAAAAAGTAAAAAATAATTTATGTACGTGATTTTCCGTGAGCTGACAACTTTTATGCTAACTTTTTGCAACTTTGACAAATTCTTCAATTTTTCTCTTCAAAAGATCTTCAGGATTTCTTCCACCTAAATCTGCACACACAAATAAAGAGGGAAAAATGTTTTATTTTTGGTTAATGGGGGTTTTCCTTGGTCAAACCTTGAAATGAAATGAAACATGAAAAAGAGAATAAGAATAAAAAAATCTATGTTACCACTCAACAAACCCTTTCATAAACCTTGGAATGTAGATCTGCAACTTGCATGAAATGGATTCAATGGATGTGGATCTTGAACCTTGGATCGTGACTTGAAATAAAGCTTTGGATACTTGAATGGATCATGAAACCTACATGACCATATTAGCTCCAATAAAATGCATGATGTAAGAATACTTTGATCATATGACAATTAGATCTTGATTGCTGCAATAAATCGTCAATAAATCTACCTTTGGATGCCTTGAATTTCTCTTGATCATCAAATTTTCTATAGGAATGCTCACTTCAAAATTTGTATGTGAAGCATAGTGAAATAACCTTATATATATAGGCATGTATCCTTAATTTATTGAAATTAAAATATCACAAGCCAACATTAAATATAGATTTGAAAACATTGAAATACCACCAAAAACATACTTTGAATTTAGGTCCTAGTTCTAAGGGAGGACCCATTCACCCATGGGTGAATGGGTCCTAAGTCCCTAAACATAGGACACACATTGCTCAATGAGAAGTGTTATGTTAAGGAATTAATGAATGTTAGGTTTCCTCTTTGGAAAATGTACTAAAATAGGCTTGGTAAATGAATTAAAGGGTCCAATTAAGGAAAATTAACCTCAATTAATTAAAGGATCCCTAAATAAGTGTGAAAGTTTAAATAAATAATTTTACAACACTAAAATAAGAAACAATTAAGTCAAATTAATTGTAAGTGCCCAAACAAGTGAGAAAATGTAAAATGATACATTTTCCATCACTACACATTTTTAGCATGTTTATTCATCCCCTTTCATGCTAATTTTCATCCTATTTAATTAGATAATGCAAATTATTTAATTAAATCCCTTAAGTCCTCTCATTATTAAATAATCTTAATTATTTAATTGAAAGTTATTAATTCCCCTTTTATTAAATAAGTTAATTGATTAATGAAATTCCTAATTTCATCCATCATTGACAATGAAATAATGTTTAATTATTTAATTAACTAATTTCTCTCATCCTCCCACTTGCAAAGGAATATTCTCATGGAATATTCCTCCATTTCCAATGGAAATATCTTGTAACAACTTACTAATTTTTAAGATTTGTGCTTCTTCAAGTTTATTTGAGCCATTGATTAAAATGGTCAATCCATTTCAACTTTCAATCTTATCGATGGATTGGATTTCTTGATCCATGCCAACTCCTCTTATTTATTTTCATCCATTGATTGATCATTTCAATCTTGACCATTGATTTAACTATTTTTCCTATAAATAGTCCTCGTTTCTATGAGAAAATGATCCACATTCATTTAGAGTAACTACATTATAGTGAAGTTTAGAGCATTCTTAATAAGAATTTTATCACTTGGTATCCATTTTAGATCATCGTTCATCCATTTTCTATCAATGATACCCATTTTCAAGCTTGTTTCAATGAAGGGATTGGGAAAGGGCTGAAATTCCACATCAATGCAACACCAATCCCCCAATGGGATGAGGCTTGCACCATTAAATAGATTTCCATTATGTATTTCTAGTTTATTTCAAGTTTAATGGCTTCTTAGTTTATTTTTTTCAATAATTTTATTAGGAGCTTGACTTAACTAGTTAGATCCTGGTTAATTCTTGTAGTTTAATCATGTTTAATTTAGGTTATGATCATGGTCACAATTTGCCACTAGAAGGAGGGCTTGAATAACCAAATTTGATAGATTTTCCTTGAGTTTTCTATGTTTTGTAGATTCAAAAGCCATTGAAATAATTGTTTTGAGGTAGGGTGACACAATTACAAATTGTGTATGTTCTAGATTTCTTGCATTTATCAAAGTGCAGGCCCACACATGTTTTGTTTTTCCCTTGGGAGGACTAGTTTTGTAAATCCCTTTAATGAATCTATGCCAAATGGACTATTAAGGCCCCCTATATTCCATGATTAGTAGACAATCATCCCACATAAATCACCCAAAATGTTGATTTTTTATGCCACCCTTTGATGTCCCACCATTGATAACTGATTTGAGAGATCCTACATGACCCATCTTGTATGAATTCTCCTTGAAGGTTCCTAAAATTGGCTAAAGTCCTAATTTTTTAGGCTTTTAGGTTTCTTGCTTACCTATCTACTTGCATACGGGTATGTGTAGGATAATAATGGAAAAAATAGGCCCTTAAGTGGTGAAAAATTCAGAAAAAATAGAGTTAGGCAACTTGACATAAAAAATTAAATAATTTATCTATATTATTTCAAAAATATGTAAGAATAGAATGTGTGGAAAATTTAATGTAGTTTCTAAACTATTAGGTTTATTTAAAAAAAATCCATTTGGTGAAAATTTGAAATTTCAATGAAGTAGTACTTAAATTTCAGGGAAAAAATGAGAAGTAGGTGTCTGTCTGACCACCCTAATCACAATAAAATGATAATATTTTTTTATAATATTTTCTATATAAGTAGAGGATGCATGTCCTGATGTGATATGCATTTTTATAATTTTTTTCCAAGTAAATAATTAATTATGAATTTTTTATTACAACTTTTTAAAAATGTAAAAACTTGTATGTCTAACCACCTTAACTTGGTCAAAACTTCATGAAATTCAATTTTTTTTAATCCTATAGTATGTGAATCATAGAATGTGACATATGTTTCGGTTTCAAAAAATGTGATACCGTTTGAAAGCTATAGATGTTTTTCAATCAGCCTATCAATCAGGACTTTAGTCATAATTCAAATAAAAAATGAATAATAATTATTTATTAAATTCAAAGTAAAGCATAATTTATGTTGGTGGAAAGCTGAGAATCTCCTTTAGAAACCCTTTCGTTTCATCAATTTCAGGTTAAAAAAAGTCATCAGCCACATGCCCTACACATACCCATCATATTGCCACTTTTTGGCCCATCATGATCCTGCACATACCCATACCTCTTCCATATTCTCCCCTTTTCTCTCCTTCATCTCCCTTTCTTTCCATCTCTTTCCTTATCTTTTCGGGTTTCACCCATTAGACTTAACCCTTTTCCTCTACCTACTATCCTTCCTTCTAAAAATAAACTAATTGTTGATCTTTTGAGGTTTGGACTTCAGCCTTACCCTTTATCTCTTGCCATTTGTTACAGTAAGAGGTAAACCCTCCATCCAACCCTCAACCCTTGATTTGTTCTCTATAAAAGAGACTAAGTGTTTTCTTTTTAGAGTTCAGGGATTGGCCATCCCCTTTACCTCTTACCTTTGATAAGGTAAGAGGTAAGACCTTCCCCCAACCCCTGATGTGCTTTTAGAAAAAAAAAAACTAAGTTTTTTGTTTTTTGAGAATCGGGGATCAGTCTTCCTCTTTACCCTTTACCTCCATTACATGTATGATGTAAGGAATCCTGATGCTCGACGCTCAAAATTCCTTCTTCCTCCTTCCCTTTTCCTTCTTAATTTCTCCTTTTCTTCTTGAATCTTGACACTTCCCTCTCGAAGTCTTGTTTCATGATCTAGTCTTACCTCTTATCTCTTTGCCTTTTCTTCATTAAGTGGTAAGCGATAAGCTCGACCTCCAATCTCTGATGTCTAATGAGTCATTTCAATCTTTTCTATTTTCCCTTTCCTCCTACACTTTTCCTTGCTTAGTAGTAACTAGTAACCCTCATGTTTGATGTTTTAAGCCTTATGACAATGCCAACATTGTGTATGAAGTATGAAGTGTGATGGATTCCCAACACTCGATGTCCAACAAGGAAATTTTTTTAGGCCTATGAACCATTTAATTCTTGAGCTAGCAAGGGTTTCCTTTTGGTCTTGACTCCTTGACCTTCCTTTTTTTGATGTTTTTTGTAAAGTGGCACCATTAATGTTCAAGTGACCCTCTCACTTTCTTGTTTTGACTTTTAGGGATTGAGGACATTATTTTTGCATTTTTTGATGGTTGTGGTTGATTTCATGGGTGCCAATGACAATTTTTTTCTTATTATGGTCCTTCCTTTCTTACTCCATGTCTAGATCACTAGATTCGTGAGGAATTTTGGAGGGATTTTGGACAATATTTATCTCAGAGATATGGTGTGCAAGTCTTGTGCATCCTAGGCTTGTCCTTTAGCATGGTTTCCATGATCCAGTCACCTCACCCTTGATCTAGACAAATTTTTGGTATTTTATAACCCTAGGGTGGGTTAGGTTTTGGTTGCATATCCAAGTTATGCTTGATCTATAAAAGCAACACTTGTATTCTTTGTAGGGGTTCTTATTTTGGGCTCCTCTCACTGTTTTCTTTTGCAAACACTGTATTTTACATTCTATTATTGTAAAAATCTTGATTTATTCCTTACATTAATTAAATCTAGCTATTGTCACATCTATTTCTTACATGTTTGTGTAAAAATATTACCTTCATGTCTAAATGCGTGTTTTCATTTTTGTTGTTGATGTATTGAGAAATATTTAGCAAAGAAGGAACAATTTTTATCTTAGTGTATCACCTCTAATTCCATTTCATGTTCTCTTTCTATCTCATTTCCTTGCTAGCTCTTAGAGCAGATTAGTGATAGGTTTTTCATGTGATCGGTTAGACCAACACATTTGCACTTAGATTAGAAGAGGAAGTTGTCCTTCTCCGAAGAATCAAATTCATTCACGTAAAGTCCCACACCTTGAGGTTGTTTCCATTATGTCATTAGAATACTGAACTCTCCATCTTTCTAGCACATCTCGCTATCACCTCTATCTCTCTTACTTCTCCCTCCCTCCCTCTCACATATCTCTATCACCTCTATCTCTCACTTCCTCCTCCTTCCCTCCTCTCTCTCTCTATCACATCTCTCTATCACCTCTATCTCTC